>JAABKJ010075445.1:17573667-17733614 GCA_011634705.1 Andricus grossulariae | reverse complement strand
CTCAATAAAAAACATAATATAGTTGAATCTTCAACTAAAAACGAATTATTTTCAATTGTTAAATTTTTAGTTAAGGAAATTAATTTTAAACTAAAAAAAGAACGGATTTTCAACCCAAAAAGACAAATTTTCAACAAAATAGTTGAATTTTCAACCCAAAAAAGGGAATTTTTAACCTAAAAATATGAATTTTAAATCAAATAGTTGAATTTCAAACTAAAAGCGATCAACTATCAAATCTTTTACTGAAAATTCATCTTTTTTGGTGGACGTGTTAAACATTTGCTTTTTTTTGTTGGAAATCAATTTTTTTCTAACCGAAAATGTAAATAATACATTTTTGGTTGAAAATTTGATTGCTGTTAGTTTAAGAAATAATTATATGGTTGAAAATGAACTTTTTTGTTGAAAATTAATATTTTTTGGTTGAAAATTCAATTGATTTACTAAAACTTCGTCTCTTTGTCATGAAATTTTCTTATTTTTTTATTTACAAATTCATTTTCCTAACTGCAATTTAACTAATCTATTTTAAAATTGATGTTTTGTAGTTGAAGATTCCACTATCAAATTTTTCATTGAGAATTCATACTTTTTGGTGAAAATGTTGAAAATTCGTTTTCTTTTTTTTTCTCTTTTTTGGTGAAAAATTAATTATTTGTACTGCAAATTTAACTTATCCATTTTTGCTTGAAAATTGATCGCTTTTAGTTTAAAATTCAACTATTTGATTTAAAATTCCTATTTTTAGGTTGAAAATTCACATTTTTGGGTTGAAAATTCAACTATTTTGTAGAAAGTTCGTCTTTTTGGTTTAAAACGTCATCTAATTTGTTGAAAATTTGTCTTTTTGTGATGAAAATCCGTTGTTTTTTTTTTAGTTGAAAATTAATTTTTTTAACTAAAAATTTAACTAATTGAAAATAATTCGTTTTTAGTTCAAGATTCAACTGTGTTACATTTTTTATTGAGAATTCATATTTTTTGGTGGAAATGTTGAAAATTTTTTTTCTATGGTTGAAAATCAATTTTTTGAACTTCAAATTTAACTAATCCATTTTTGGTTGAAAATTAAATTGTTGCTGAAAATTCATATTTTTGTGTTGAAAATTCAACTTATTTGCTAAAAATTTGTCTTTTTTTGATGAAAACTCATTTTTTTAGTTGAAAATTAATTTTTCTAATTGCAAATTTAACTAATCTATTTTAAAATTGATCTTTTGTAGTTAACACAAGCGAGAACTTCTGATCCCCCTCTGGATATAACTATTTTACACTCCGAACACGCACCCATAGTTCTGCAAGAAAAACAAACCGTTACAGTTACGTATAAACAAAAGTGCAAAAACAAGGAACAATTAAGGGAGTTGAAACAAAGTCACATTGTTTTATGAAACAAGTCACCGACACTTTCACGAAATACAAATTTTTAAGTAGTTAAACACATTAAAACTTATATAAAAACAACAAAAATTGAGAAGCTGCAAATATACACGTCTGTATCCGATCGTCATGAAGTATTACTCAGGCGTACTAAAGTATCGTTACTTTTATTGTCGTCAAGCAGGGAGACCGCCTTCTCGGAAACTACACAGTTTAGATTCCAAAGATTAGCATCTTTGGGGAGTAAATCGTGGAGAGCAGTATTAGCGTCAGCTAATTTGCCCATCCTGAGGAAGACTTTTTGGTGGATTTTTGATATCCTATTTCTCATGTTGGCATTACCGGCTACCTGCAAAGGTGGTCTTGCTGGAACGAGTGGTATGTTCGCTGGAGGATGTTGCTCTTCTTCTTCCTGATAAAGAGCTCCATATCCGTTTTTGGGTAAAAAGGATACCTGATCTCTTAAACACTGAGGCGTTTTATGAGCATACTCCGGGTGCATATTGACCCAACGTTCACTTAAACTCTGCATGAATCCTCTTCGCGCTGTTGAGCTTCTTCGCCAACAGGTAGGGATGTCCCTCCTGAGTTGGTCCAACCATTTAAAACGTTGTTCTCACTTTTGTCCGGGGCCATTGTCTGGTCGTCGCCTCGGTTCGGTCCTATTGCCACTCCCAACTGAACCATGGCCTCCATCCGAGAAAGGCCTACTGTGCGTGGCACTGGGTGATACTGGTGACGTAACCGCATATTTGGTTGCGTTGGGGACTTTCCGCAAGCCCTATCTTATGTCTGTGATATCCGAGGTTCACATGTCATTCTGATGTTTCTCTGTCAGCCAGCTGTTTATTTCTTCAGTGACTGACCTACTGGAAATACCTACAACTGGCTCGGGTCTAGTAAAATTTCTTCTTGCTGCTGGTTTGGCTAGCCTATCCGATATATCATTGCCCTTGATACCGCTGTGTCCAGGGATCCATAGCAGAGTAACTTGGTTTTCCGTCGCTAGCATATTCAGTGCCTCAAAGCCCTTCCATACTTATAGCCACGTGGTCGTTGTTCCATTCAAGGCCAGCATAGCAGCTGTGCTGTATGAGCTGATACAAATGTTTCTTTTGTTGTCATACTCCTTTGCCTTGTAGGTACACTGTATTATGGCCATAATCTCAGATTGTAGACCTATGGCGTAGGACCCCAAATCGATTGTGAAGTACATTCCATTCCTCCTACGGTATACACAGGCTTCTGCATTCTCCTCGTTCCTGGAGCCATCTGTAAACCAGTTGTCTCCATCACTGGGCAGATGTGCGTCGCCCTTAACTCATTCTTCCTTCGTGAATAGGCTAACTCAATACTTCTTGTCGAAGGGATTGCGAGTGGCCGTTTTGTCCCGGGAAATGCTCAGGGTCGGCCTCCTCGCGATGTCGACTAATATCTCCACTGCTGTCAAGATCCTACTGTCCTTAACCAAATTTAGTCGCCAGGCCGCCTTGGCAGCCACGGCCTTGATGGTGAGATAAAGGGGCTCCAGTTCTTTTAGTGCCCCTAGTGCCATCGTGAGTGACGACTTCGAGACACCAGTGATGCCTCTTGAAATCAGTCCCCTGATCCTTTCCAGTCGAGACTTCACAGTGGACAGCTCGACCCTGTTCCAGAAGACTTCGCACCATAGGTTAGCCTTGGTGGCAAGATCGCTGTGTAGATCCACATGATTGTCTTCAGTTTCAAGCATCAGCTTTTCTCTATGGCTCTCCTACAAAGCCATAGAGTCGCTACTAGCTTCTTGCACTTGTTTTCCAGGTGCTCGTACCATAACAGCTTCTTATCCAGAATTACTCCAGGGTATTTAGCTCGCTTTCGGATTTCCAGTTGTTGTCCTCCAAGTTTCAGTGTATCCGTTGTTCCCTACTTATACCTTCTGGTGAAAACAACCGCGTCTGTCTTACTCGGATTGACCGACAGTCCAGTTTTCTTACACCATGAATCCACTATCATCAGTGCTTCCTGCATTACTCCGAAGAGCGCATCCAGATGCTGGCCGCACGTGATAACTAATATATCGTCCGCATAGCCTACGACGTGGTGACCATGATTCGAGAATAGATAAAGTAGTTCATTCCCTATTAGGCACCATAGCATGGGCGATAAAACACCTTCCTGCGGACATGCCGAGTCAACGGTTTCACATAAAGTGGTATCACCCTCAGTCGTAGTTAGATTCCTGTTTGCCAACATATGGCACGTCCATTCCGCGACTACAGTGGGCAAATTACGTGGGATCATCGCCGCTCTGATCACCTCTTCAGAGGTGTTGTTAAAGGCTCCTTCGATGTCCATGCAGGTTCCAATAGCGAGTCCTTTCTCTTTCAATTCTCCTTTAATTAGTTTCACTGCTCCGCTCAGGGCCGTCTTTGTCGAGTGACCAGCCCTATAGGCGTGTTTTTCTTTGTGGAGTGGCCCCCTTAACCAGACCTTGCCGCGGATATATCTATCTACAAGTCTCCCGACTATTCTTAGTAGGAAAGATGTTAGGCTCATGTGACGGAAATCTTTTGGTAAGGTATAACCGAATCTACCTGCTTTGGAACTAACGACTACTCTCGTACCCCTTCATGCTGCCGGGACATGTCCGAGCGTCAGACTAGCCCTAGCAAGTGTCACTTGCGGCCTACAATAGCCTCGCCGGCCGAACTGACCCTGGCAGGGGTGATTATTTCATTGGCAAGCCGCCGTTTTGGGCCCAGTTGTGCCGCAGGCAACTTTGGATTTCGAGTAAGAAGCCTATCCAGTCTAGCCGCCTTATCTCCCTTCTCGATGCCTCCAAAAGTTGGTCCAGCTCTCTTGCTTTGCCTTATGTATTGCACCCCTGTATTCATCCCTCATCATTGTGAGTGACGTCCATAGTTCCTTAGTTTTGCCATTACTGGTACGTCTGAACCTCTCTCTGGTTTCCCTGCGAAGCCCTTCGAGTTTCACATTCCACCAGCGTGTCTCCCCAGCCTTTCGGACTCTTGTGTTCCGACAATTACTTTCATAAGTAGCTTTGGTGACTTCCATGAAAGTATTGGCTGCCATCTCCAGAGTATCCACGTCTCTAATTGACCTGGGAATGTTTGAAAGTGCACATCTGAGCTCCGTGGAAAACTGATCCCAGTCCGTTCTTCTCGGATTCCTGACCCATTCGGGGACAGCGGGTACAACGGATTTCAACATGAACTCTATCTGTGAATGATCGGAGAGAGTGGGTTTATCTGAGACTCTCCACCACTTTATGTTATCTCTAAAACTACTGGTACAGAGAGTGATGTCAATGACTTCCTCTCTGACCAGTATATATATATATATATATATATATATGTATTAGGATCTTTGGAAATTTTCTTTAAAAGTTCATTTTTCAAAATCATAACTCATTTTGAATTTTCCCAGGAATTTCAAGAAAAGTTTTTGATTTTCTTGAAACTTTCCGAAATTCTCGATAGGCTTAAAAATTTCTTTCAATTCTTTAAAAATTTACATTTTGTTCAACAATTTTTTTAATCTTTTTGAATCTATTATCATTTTTTAATCTTTTTGAAGCTTCTAATTTTTCCAAATATGTTTTAAAATGCTTCTTTTTTTGACAATTTAGGAAATCTTGAAATTTTTTGAAACTTTTTAAATATTTTGTCTTTAAATTAATTTTCAAGAAAACCTAAAAAATTTCCAGAAATCTTCAGAAAATGTGTATGTTTGCTTGAAACCTTTCAAGATTCTTTTAGAAAGATTCAACAAAACGTTCAAAATCATTTTGTTCGGAACTAAGATATTTTACATTTTTATCCATAATTTGTTTTCTCTTTCTTCTCTTTAAAATTGGAAAAAAGTTGACATAGTATAGTGTGGTAACAAAATTTTTGGAACAGAATTATTTTCCAATATAAAAAAATCATTTACAATTAAAATTTGATCTTTTATCAATAATGTCAAGAAACATTTAGAAATAAATGATATTGAATAATAGCCTGGGCAAGACTAGCGTCAGACCTGGGCCAGACCTTACTTACACCAGACTGCCATTAAATTTTTCCACACGGCCATTCACTCCGTGTCGCAACCAATCGGGTTTTTGACAATAATTTATGCAAGATTTCGTGACTGCAACTTTTTAAGAAAGGGATCAAAAATGTAATTTAAATAGAACAAATCTATGTCTAAAACAAACAATTATATGCTTAGCCCTATATCTAACAAGTAATATGTTTGAATTTATCAATATTTTTTTTTGATTTTAAGAAATTCTGTGCGAAATAAAATAAAATTGGTTATAATCGAACAAAATTGGTTAAATTCAAATATAGGTTTTCTTGAAATCAGACCAAGTGTGGTCAAACGAATTTGTTTGTCTGAATCAAACGAACATTATTCTCAGACGCAAAAAATTGTTTGAATGTCCTGTTTTTCTTGAAACTCAAATATTTGTTAAAAGTGTGAAAAAAAGTAAACTGTCATGACAACTTGTGAAGAACGTATTTTGTTTAAAAAAAACCTTAAGGGGAGAACCATACAAATATGAATTTTTTTTAAATCACTTCAGTACAATAGACTAATATAGCATTTATAGTGCATTATATGAAATTATTTTTTGTATATTCTTTTTGACTCCCCTGTGCATGAATATTATTAAAACTGAAAAATTTGTAGTGTGATTTTATGATATTTTATAGTTTTGAATAATTTCAGAAGCATATCTACTGAAATATGTCGGCTAAGCTAAGTGTTAGGAAATGATACTTTCGGGGGGACAAAGTGACAGAAAGTATATCCCAAGGGAAACTGAGTTCGGGTGTTTAGTTTCGCTAGTTTGAAAGATCTTAAATGTAAAAACGTCTGTCGTGACAAGAAATGCTTGATATTTTTGACACTTGCATTCGTGAACAGGGTGAGTAGGTAGCTCGGTAGGTAGGTATGCGACATATAAACCGCATATAATATACCTGGTGACCCTCCTCAAAACAACAACCACGCCTAGTTAGCCACCATTGTGCAGTAGGCACTTCATGAACTGGAATGGAATGATCGCACGCATGACAACTTGATCGCTCCGTCCTCCCTGTTATTTGTAATATGTGTATGCTTCATACCTTCTTTTTATAAGTTTATCCGACAACAGTCCTTTCTTTTCAAAAAAACATGTTTCAATCTCGTAGTCGTATGTTTCAGTTTTACCTCTAGTTATTACTCTCATGTGTCTCATTGCAGATGTAACTCGGTTAGCAGATCGAGATTAAATATCAGTTAATTTTCATATTATTTTCGACAATTGAATTCTTATAAAAATGTTGCTTTGCTGGGAAAAAGTTAGAAAATGCAAATATAGGCAGAAAGAGAGTTTTATTTTACAAAAATCTTTACGCCTTATTAGGCAATTATTACGCATTATCAGACCATTATTACGAGAATATTACAGTGTGATTAAAGAGTATCGCAGCAATAGAATTTACTAAAACAGTGGAATAGGTCAATAAAGTTTACGAAATGTGCAAGATTATGAATTTCATCAATTTCATAACAATGTTTCTGGAATTCGAAATCGCTACAATGCGAAAAATTAGGGCATTGGGATCCTAAAAAAGTATAAACAATTTGGAAACGATTGACATGCAGCTTGGTTACCCACGATATAAAAAGATTGTTAAAAGAAGTTTAAAATTGAATTTTTTTTAAAATATTTAATTTATTTTCCACAATAGTAATTTATTACCTTTAAAATTGATTAATTGTGTGTAAAAACACAAAACAGTAGACTAATTTCAAATTGATAGCGTTTGTATTATGAATTGAACCATTTAAAACTTTGAGATTTTTTTAAAAAATTTTTAGAACTCATTTCAACACTTTTTTGTGTACAAGAAACGACTTTCTTTCATCTCATAACTGTTTTAGAGTGGAAAGATTTGAAAAGAAGCAAAATGATAAAATCTGAATTTCTATTTCGGTTTTGATTTCTTGAGAAAAGAAAGAGCTGTTTAGCCTACAAAACAGCTATCAAAATCGAAATTTTAATGAGAAAAATGATAAATAATTGTTCGTATAAGATGAAAAAATAAAAAATGCATACAACAGAAGTTGCCTTAATTATTAAGGCTATTATAAACTATTATAGTTGAGACATTTCAAATTTTAAGTATTCAGTATATTGAATAATTTGAAATTTAAAGCTATTTAAATATGCTAGAATTTTGAATTGAAAGTGATAATTTTAGATTGAAACATTTCAAATTATTTATCTAGAATTTGAAACCTTAAAAGTTGCAGGATTAGAAATGAACGTCTTTTAATACTTGAATCATTATTTCAGGAAGATCAGAATCGTATAAATTCAGACCAATTTGAAAGTAGGAGTGCTTGAAATAATTCAACAAATGTTTAGTTTCAAAAACTCTTTAAAAGGGTGCTTTTTCAAGTTTTGTTTTCTTTTTAATATGCTGGAATTCCACAAATTATTCCTTTTGGTGAGAAGATAACACCTGATTTTTGTACAAATTAAAAAAATATATATTTAGTGTTCGTTCAAGGTAAATTTTGTTCTAAGTGCTCATGGATTATGTTTTTTCATAGAAAAATATTGAGCTATGATATTTCACATTTCTAAAATAATATTTAAATTTACTCAGGGTAATTTTTATAATATCTTTTGAAGGAGATGCAGCAGGGAGAATTGAGTATGAAAAAAATGCAACAAAAGGACAGTGAGGAAACGAAAATTCTACTCGCTATAACTTGAAAATCACGCGTTATTACGCATTATTATGCTGTTTTACAGAGGGCGGGGGGGATCGACGTTTTGTTTCAAAAGCAAGGCGCATAAGTCACATTGCACAATCATCTCGTGATTCTCGTCAGCCTTTGCCAGTAAAAGCTTATGTACATTTAGAGGAAGGTTTATGGCTTGAAACTGAAACTTTTCAACTCTACAGTGTCAATACTCAACTGGATAATCGCCATTATAGCAATCGCGTTTTCGTAACAATACCAGAAACAAATTTAGTCTATACTGCACAATTCATAACAATTCCCACATCACAGCCGACACAGACACCACAGTCACTACGATACACCTTAGCAGATTTATTGAGGAATGTGCGCATAACTAGTGCAGCATCATATTATAGGTAAGGAATCTGTTTGCTTATCTTAGGTCAAAAGTTTAGCTAGATTAGGAAAAACGTTAAGTTACTTTATATAAACTCTTCTTGTAGATCAGTAAATTTGACCAAGATGATAACTTCGAGAATCTATTGTCGTCGACAGATTATGTATACTTTTATTTTCTTTCAATAAAGGAAACATGTAGTTGATATGAAAATATTTAAACTCACATTAACCAATTTTTCGTCCAATATCGAGAAAGCAACTATGCCTGATTTCGGCATGATGCATCTGGTGGTCAAGTTTGTTGTTGTTCTCGCTTTTCTTGACATCCTAATTGAAAAACCGCTTCAAATCAAAACACCCGTTAATTATCATTTCCCGAAAACAAACTCTATTCTATATTTACATTAGTGTGCATTCTAAGTAGTGATACTTTTTAAACTGTCGTAAGTGAAACCCAACTTTGATTGCTCTCGATTAGACTGATGCAATTTTATTCCGATGCTCCCATAATGCTCCGCTGCTTTTCCGATAATTCCTTTAGACATATTTTCTCAATATATGGGCATCCACATGAAAGGGGTTTTTATGGCACGTTCTATTTCAGAAGATATTTACGATTTTGTAAGTTGAGGTCAAAATTATTATTTTCGAGTTTGCATGGGCGATGATCTTGGGACCTATGGTGCGCTACTGTGTCAATAATCAAGAAAATAATCATTTTTGTAGCAACTGCATTCTCATAACAATACCAGAAACACATTTGGTCTATACTGCACAATTCAAAAAAATTCCCATAACACAGCCACTACAACACACCTTAGCAGATTTATTGAAGAATGTGCGCATAGCTAGTACAGCAGCATGTTATAGGTACGGAATCTGTTTGCTTATGATTGGTGAAAAGTTTAGCTAGATTAGGTAAAACGTTTAGATACTTTATACAAACTCTTCTTGTAGATCAGTAAATTTGACCAAGATGGTAACTTGGAGAATCTATTGTCCTCGACAGATTAGGTACACTATATTTGAAATGGACATTGGCGTGTAGTCCATACTGCAAAATTGAAAACAATTTCCACACTACGGCCACCCTAACTACCAAAGTCAGGAAACGACACCATACGAAAGATCTTCAGGATTATCCTCGAAAATAATGCGCTAGTGTATTACCCTGGTGAATATTTCTGTTAGAAAGTTTTTTCGGAAGCTATCCAATCGTTTTTATTTATTTGCAGATCTTGGAAAGAATCTGAAAGAAAATTAGACACAAACCTACCTGAAATTACCCTGATGAAATTTTCACCTGGGTATATTTAAGAAATTTATTCTGCTCAACTTGGGTAAAAAGTTAAGTTACTTTAGGTAAAACGTTGCGTGACTCTATATAAACTCTTCTCGTAGATCAGTGATTATCACCAAATTGCTACATTTGAGAATTTATCACATTTGAGAGATTGCGTATACTTTTATTGTCTTTGAATACGGAGAAAATTTAGTTGCCATGGAAACATCTTGACTTACAGTAGTCAGTTCGTCGACTGGTATCAAAAAAATTAATATCTAATGCGTTTCGATGTCATGATTGCTGTTTTTCTGCTTTTTAAAACATCCTAATCTGAAAACCGCCTAAAATCCGAAAACCTGTAAATTACTAATACCCAGACAGAAGCTTTATATAATCTTAAAATTGGCGTGCTTTCAAGTAATAAAGTTTTATCATAAAATTTACCAATTCATTACACCGAAGCTTAGGAATTTCCATAGTCAACTCTCATATCCGTGTTCTAATTATTTTTTCTGGAAACAGGCGAAAAGACTCCGTAATTTCCATTTTGAAAAATCCAAACATATCTCCTGGAAATCATGTACATTCCATCTGATAAATAGAAAGACTCTATGCTTAACAAGAATGACATTTTTTTTCCTATGATTTTATACAAAGTATGGTATGTTTGGGGGTTGTTTTAAAATCCTCTAAACATTCAGGAAAGGTAATAAACATTTGCTAACATTCAAAATGACCAATTTTGAAAAGGCTCTCGTGTAATGTTGGCAAAATCGAAGATAGTACCCTACGGCTACTGATCTGGGGACACTCTTTCGAGCACCCTTGAGGTGGCCTCCCTGAAGAGCTCAAACTGCTCTGCCGTGAGCAGTGTGTCTGGGTAACTCGTGTCCATCACCACTAACGTCAGAGGGTTAGCTTGTGCCTCTTTATAGGCTTACACCCCACTTCTCCTCTTGGGGTTTCCTCTCAGCCCCTCCCTCTCTTCTGGGCCACGGTGCTGGTTTTCGGCGCTGTGAAACTAGGCCATTTATATGTACTTCGAACCACTAAATGTTTACGTTCTGTCAGAAATTCCGAACAAGCTCGTATTGTTCGATAACACGTTTCCTATCACCAAAAAATCAACACGAAAACAATTTTTGGAGATTCGGAAGTGAACAAAAGCTAATTTTGGAATTCTGAGTTCGGATTTGGATTCAGCGACACGAAATCCATAGGATGTGACTACTCTGGTTTGGCGAAAACGCAATTTTTTTTCGGCAAGGTTTTACGGTATTCTTCTATATGCAGTCTCTCTCCCAACGCAAAGTATTGTACACGGCAGACCAAAAGATGACATTTCTATGTATTTTTCACCGCTGAAGCCGAATTTGTGGTCTGGATTTAAAAAAACACGTTTTTTTCACATATTTTCAAATTCAAGGAGAGCCGAAAAACGCTATTTTTTGAGGTTAGCAAAAACCTGAGGGTGACGCGGCGTTTTGACCTTGGATTCGACCCAAAATCCTTAAGATGTGACTACTCTTGTCCGTCGGACAACCAACTTTTTTTGTTGGGCTGTTTTATTCTAAACAATGTATAAATTCTTGAAAATTAACCAAGAATCTTACGATAAAATTTGGACAAATACCACAAAATGCTCCTATTGTAATTCCTGAAAACAAAATAGAATTTTGTTTCTTCGGACAAAAATAAAAAATAGGAAAGAAAAATGAGAAGGCAACCAACCAAATCCCCTTCCTTCTATTTTTTATTTCTTTCGTCTTTTTTATTCTTATTACTGTGAAATCACAATAAAAAACCATGGATAATATTCACCAACGTTTCGGTGCTCACACAGCACCCTTATCAAGGTAAGAAAATTTAGAACAAGCGGGAAGGATTTATACGTTTCGTGAAATTCTGCGTCGAATGATATATACTTTGAAGAGACCATTTTTTGACACCTCATATATAGGGGCCGTTAAAACAATAACGATTTTTCCTGACAGTTTTGACCTCCCCCCCATAACTCTTTCTATGTTAAGTGTATGTAAGTTTAACATTGGCGTAACACTCGTGGTGCCCCCCCCCCTCCAAGGATGTTACGTATTTATTGAACGGCCTCATATGTAATATTTATTTTTCTCTAGAGCTTATTAAATAGCCCAGTAATTAAAAATGTGCATTGTTATTAAGTAATTAAATCTCCAAAATTAACTATTTTTGGAAGTTCTTTAAGACGATATTGCAAAAAAATCAAGATATTCCGATGTATTCTTAAATTATAAATATGTACATATAAATATTAATCAAACTTAAAAAACATTGCATTTAATTTTAATTGTAAATATTTATGAAAACATCAGAAAAATATTCGTCTTGAATTAAAGAAACCGTTTCTTTAACATAATTTCTTTATTCAACCAGAAGAAACTTCAAATAAGGAAAATCATCTAAAATTAAAGAAAAATCTTTATTCGAACGAAAAGCCATTTCTTTGAACTACAGAAATGTATTTGAATCAAATGAGGCCGTGACTACGGTTACAGAAATTTCGGTGCAAATAAGCGGATTTTTAAGTACAGAGCTGGAAAAGGGTCTATTTGCACCAAAATTTCGGTACAGTTGACCAGATTTTTTCGGTACTGGTAGACACTTTCATCAAATAAACTTTTCTTTGACTGAGAGCCAATAAATATATTTCTTTAATTAGAAAAAGAAACATTTTTTGAATTGAAGAATATTTTTCCGATTGTTTATAGTGAAATTTTCGATTTTATACTTTTTAATATTTGAGAGTAATCTTTCTTACAATATATATCTTTGTTGATAGCATACAAATTTTTTAACATTATTATCATAAATTATAAGATGTAAAGTTAGATCTATGCATATACTTTATAGTCATCCCGCAACAGTAAGCTATAGTTATTAGATTACGAAACATGGGAATTATACCGATAATCAAGTATATATAATTATTTGCGAGTTTACAGGTGGACTATACTTATTGATTAAGATAGGAAATGTAAAAAAGCTTGAATATAAAAAGCTCTATTTTCCAAGATACAAAAGACCGATTTCATATATGAAATCATTCATATTTGAGTCTGGCCCTGGTGATGTTACTTAATTGTTTGGGGCTTAAATCTATTGTTTTCCGAGGAAAAATATGAGACACGTATTGTCTGTTTTTCGCAATAAATTTTTTTTTACCAAAGTTAATTATTTTTATTTGAAAAGTCTACCATTATAGTTTGGGCTCAGAATTCATCTCTTTTGTTTGAAACTTCTACTGTTGGGTTGAAAATTCATTATTTTGATGAAAATTCGACTATATTGTGAAAAATAGACTATTTTGTTAAAAAGCCATCTTTTTTAGTCGAAAATTCAACTGGTTTGTTGAAAATTCGTCTTTTTGAACACAGAATTTATCCTTTATGTTGAAAATTAGTCTGTTGGTAGAAAAGTCATCTTTTTTGCTTGAAAATTCAAGAGCTAGGTAAAAGATGCAACTTTTTTGTTGAAAGTTCATGCTTTCAGTTTTGAAATCTCGACTGTTTTTTAAAACCTTCGACTTTGTAGCTAAAAAACTCAACTCTTTTGTTGTAAATCAAAAATCATTCGACTTAACATCTTAGGAATATGGTACCAACATTAATGTTATTTAAAAAAATTGATTTCCTTTTTTTTACATTCTCATCATTTATGATTTTGAAATTATTAAAATCGTCCGAAATTTCACACCTCATTTTTTTAACGGATCTCCACGTTTTGAGACACCATGAAGCAAAAAATCATGTTTTGGCGATGGCATCTGTTTTAGTTTTTTGACGATCTTTTAGAATATTCAGATGAGTTTTTTACAATTTAAAAAACTTCCCCTATATTATGTTCCCTAGCTAATCCTGCCCAAATCAGTTTGAAACACTTGTTTTACAAAATTTTATTTTAAACTTCTTTCAAATTCGAAAAAAATCTCAACAAAATTTCCCAACATTTTTAACAATATTCATACAGCTTTTGCAAATTTTTAGAAACTTTTTCTAAATCATTTGACCCAAATCTAATGACCCCAATATTTACGGGTATTTAGAGTTTAAATCCCTCACTTAAACTCGGGGAAAACCTGTAGGCCATTGTTCTATAATCGAGTCCATACCTGCTGTATCCACTCTACAGTCCGTATCCTGGTTATACCCAATCAATTTTGGGAATTTACTCCTTTTATGGTCTATTACTCTATTGCGTCTATTGTAAAAAAAAACTGGAAGAGTAGAATCATGGCTAGGTAAGGGTGAGCCGAAAATAACGAAAATAAGAATTGCATATTATCACAATTGCAACTTTTAAATATAGAGAAAAAGAATCTAGAAAAGTTTGAAGACTTTTTTTTATCTCACAGGATTTTACAGAATATTAGAAAAAATTTGACGTTTGAAAGTTTAAATTAAATTAAAGCGTACTTTATAAAGATTCGAAAATCTTTTCAAGTTTTAAAATATTTTTAATCTCTCGAAAACTTTTAAAATTCGCAAATATCTTCTGAAAATATATTAGTTTATCCTAAAATTTTTTTAAATTCTGAAAAACTGCCTTAAAATCTTCCAGATTTTTTTTTTACAATTCTTAAAATCTTTTAAAATGTTAAAAAATTATTCTTAATATTCTTTTATGTAAAATTCATTTTTCAGAAAGAAAAATCATTCAAAATTTTCCTAGGAATGTGAGGAAAATTTTTCCATTCCCTTGAAACCTTTCAAAACTTTCGTAAAACTTCTTCTTTCGAAACTTTCAAACCAAAAAAACTTTTCAACAATTTCTTAAAATCGGTACAAGTCTTAACTTTTTTAAATGGTTTTAAAACTTCTAAATATCTTTCAAACTTAATCCAATTTTTTTCTAAATTTTTGCTTCAAAATTTTAGAAAATCATTTGAAATGTTTTGAAATCTTTTTTAGTTTTCTCTCAGAATTCATTTTTCAAACTAAAAAATAATTTCAAATTTCCCCATGAATCGCAAGAACAACTCTTAACCCTTCAAAAGTCTAAAAAAGATTGCAATTTTTTTTCTAAATCTTAAAAATTTACATTTTCTTAAAACATTGTTGAAACGTTCTCAGACTTTTAATTATTTTTAAATCTTTTCAAAACCTTAAAGCCTTCTAGGTATATATCTTTTTAAATGATTAACATTTTTCCTATATTTTTTTTAAACCTACGGCAATGCTATATTTGTTTTTTAAGAACCTAGCCGTACGCTGGTCGAAGACTGGCTAGGCAAATTTTTTGTCAAAACCACAGTCAGGGGCTAGCCGGGCTCTGGTCGGGCAAATCTTATGATCAAATGCTCAGACGGTAGCAGGCCAGGCGCTGATTGGACAAAATCAGTTGACCTGGTGTTCGAATCCCAGCAGAGTGAAAGGAGAAGATCTTTTTTCTGAATAAAATTTAATTAAAAATGTTCATTCTCTATCTGGTCTAAAATGACGTTAAAATATTTTCTGTATAGGACAATATAACTTTGGTCAATATGGTAGATTTCCATTTTATGTGTGGATTTCTCTTCTCAATTCGTTACCTTCTCCGATGATAATACAGATTTCCAATAAAAATTGATGTAACATCTTGCTAAATAAAGCGTATTCCAGAAAAAAGAATTCTTCCTCTGATCTCTCTATAGCTCAGCGGTTAGAGCACCTGACCGGAAAGCAGTTGACCTGGTGTTCGAGTCCCAGCGGATTGAAAGGAGAAGATCTTTTTTCTGAATAACATTCAATTAATCCTTACTTAATCCAACCATACTCGACACATTTTTCTGAATTTTTTCATCAAAGTCAACAATTGAAACACAGAAATAAACTGAACTTATGTATTGTTTCTTCAAATTTATTTTCGTGTTGAATTCGAACTGTCACTGTTAAGTTTCTATCAAATGAACAATTTTTTGTTGACGTGACATTTGACATGACAAGTTCATAATCATATTTCAACGTTTCATGTAAAGTTTAACCTGGTGAAAGTACATGAAAATCTATTAGCTGTGTATTTTTTTTCGATCCATTTGGCTTTAGTTTCCAAGATATCGAGATTTAAATATTTATGCTCGAGCGCTCGACTCACTACTGTAGCCTGTACATTAGGGTGGTCCAAAAATGCATTGGGAATTTTTTTTCTTTCAATTTTTATGCATATCGCCTGGAAATTTGTTGGAATACACACAAAAATGAATTCATTTTTTGTTGTTGAAAAAAATGATGTCGCTCAAGACCCATGAAGCTTAACTCGTATTTCCCATGAGAAAAAAAGTCGTTTTCATAAATTTTATTCAGAAAACTCAATATTAGGTGCATCGAGTGGAATTTGGTCCATTTCTCTTCAAAATGAGCCATATAATACCAATAAAATATCAATTTTGAAATATCACCCTCTTAAGTCTGTTTATATGGTCCAAAGAACCCTATAAGTGAAAAAATGGGTTTTGCGAGTTTTTGCAGCAAATTATGATTTTTTTTGCGTTTTTCTGAAATACAAATTGTTCGTAATACCTAAAAAACTACTTTATATTGCTAACTAAATATTTACATACATTATTTTAACAATGTGTTATTATTTTTATAGAAATTTTCTCTTAGAACAGATATAGAAAGTCGCGTTTTTGTCCAGAAATTTGTACTTTTTGTCCAATTTTTAACTGTAGTGATGCAATAGTTAATTAGTGTTAACAAAAATAATTGTTTGAACAATTTTTAATTATTGTTTATAATATTCTCTTAGAATAATGCTAGAAAATCGCAATTTGTTCAACAATTTTCCACTCTTTGTATTATCAATGTATTATCATTGGTAATAATATTCAATTTAAATATGGCTACAAAGTTGCGGTTTTTTTCTGAAATTTTTAACGATTTGTCTACTTTTCAATTAGAGTGAAGTAATAATTAATTTAGGTTCACAAAATAAATTGTTTAAACAATTCATTTCTATTGTTGATAATATTCTCTTTGCCTAATGCTAGAAAAATGCCGCTTTTTCTGAAATTTTCAACTATTTGCCTATCTTTCACTTAGAGTGGCTAAAACTATCTTCTCTTAGATAAATGATAGAAAGTTGCAGTTAGTTTCATTCTGAGAGAAAATTTGCTAAAAACAATAACAAATTATGTAAAAAATCTATGTGAGTATCTAGTTAGCAGTATAAGGTACTATTTTATGTATTGGAAACAATTTGCATTTGAGAAAACGCAAAAAAATCATCATTAGCTCCAAAAACGCGCGAAATCTATTTTTTCACTTATGGGTTATTTTGGGACCCTATGAAACAGACTTATGGGGGTGATATTTAAAAAGTAATATTTTATTCGTATTCTGTGGCTAATTGTGAAGAGAAATGGACCAAATTCAATTCGATTCACCTGATGTTGAGTTTTGTGAATACAATGGACAAAAATGTCTTTTTTTTCTGATGGGAAATACGTGGGGATCTCCGCTCTACTGGGGCAAGTCCGGTGCTCGAGCGAAAATACTCAGACCTCGGTATCTCGAAAACTAAGGCCCATTGCATAAAAAAATACGCACCTAATGAATTTTGATGTAATTTTCCCTTTAAAACCCCAATTGAATTGGCGACACCAATGTAGATAAATAAGACCTGATATTATGACATCAGGTCAGAACTGTCATTGAATGTTAGCTGATTGTCTTAATCGTAGGTTGCAAATTAAGGCAGAAAAGAAATAATAATCACGCTTGAGTTGAGACTTTCCTTTAGAGTATTCACTTGAAATTGCTATGTCTGAAAACGAATTAATGTTCAGATGAAAATATATCAGATTTTTTCTCTAAGCGTGTATGTAAATGTAACTTCAAATAATTCAACATATTTACTTGTTGTGCTGAAAAAAATTTTAAACGCTTGAGAACTGGACGGTCTCAGGACTTCATAAGTATATACATACCAATAATAATGAAAAAATTAAGTATAGCATTTTTTTCTGGCAAATAAGCTAATTTGACTGTACCTTCGAATGAGGTAACTTTGGTCCTGTGGCGTAATTTCGGGCACCCCTAAATTCCCTAGTTTAATAGGGTAAATTACTTAAAACTGTTGCAAGAATCTGGAATCATTTTAGGCCTTAACTGGTTCTAGATTCTGGTGAAATCCACCCACCTTAAGTAATTTTATAGTAACTATCAATTTAGGAATGTCCGAAGTTACCTCACATGTTCCAAGTTACCCCGTTTGACAGTACTATTCTTTTCGACTTTTTTATAATACACGTTTTTTTGTTCTTATAAAGTTGTTTTTTATGATATTATTTGTTCATGAAACTGTAGATATACAATGTTATGTGTAAATTTAAAAAAAATTATCATCAGTTGGGTTGATACCGTAACACCCCCTGACACTTGGATAATCCAGTTGCGTCTCCTTGTGAGCCTAAGCGTGATCTCAAAGCCCTCTCCATAAGGAGAGGACCGCAGCCACGCTGTTGGCTGATATCTCTGACTCGCAATCGCAGGGAATTGACAAAGGATGTGAGTAGCTGTCTCATTATCCATTCCGCACAGACGACAGAGGGGACTTTCCGCGAGCCTTATCTTATGTTTATGATATCCGAGGTTCCCATGTCCTATAAACATTTCTGTTAGGGCTTTGATCTCTTTTCTCCCGAGCTTGAGTATTTCCCAGACAACTGTTAATTTCTTCAGTGACTGACCTACTTGAAATACTTACAACCGGCTCGGGTCCAGCAAAATTTCTTGTTGCTGCTAGTTTGGCTGGATATCGAGTACGATATCTCATTGCCCTTGATACCGCTGTGTCCAGGGATCCATAGCAGAGTAACTCGGTTTTCCGTCGCTAGCATATAGGAGCTTGGCCTCCCATTTGATTCTAGCGACACTACACATGGCCTAGCATCACTAACACCTTTGGTGCTCAAAATTTGTGTACAGGAAGCAGAACATACGCTTCTACTAAGAGAACATTCTGACAAGCCTCTTCATGGTAAATTCTACGACATCACACGTAGAGAAGAGCTCTCGATAGGTTTGTCCAACATGTATCTCAAGTCTGCTGAATTGAGATCGGAGACTGAGGGATTTCTTTTTGCCTATCAAGACGGCGTTATAGACACTTTAGTTTACCGCGGGCGCATAACGAATATACCTGTAGGCGATAATAACGGCCGAGCGTGCAAGCGAGAGCCAGAAACACTTGGACATGTTCTCAGTGGATGTTCAAAGTATGCACGGTACGGGTACATGGAGCGACACAATGCGGCTCTAAAAGTGTTATATTACCATCTTAGGCACTTCAATGGTGTTGATCTATTGCCCGTCTTGCCATATGCCCAGGGGGAACTGGAGTCCGTTGTGGAGAATGATCAGTGCAAGATCTACTGGAATTTCTCATTCTCCACCACTCAACGCATTAGTGCTACGAAGCCTGATATTGTCCTCCAAGATCTGAAGACCAAAATCATTTACGTGATTGAATTCTCGGCACCATTCGATGGTAATATTACGGCATGGGTATGCTTCATTTGACTTTTTATGTATGTTAAGCATGATTCGGACTGAGGCGGTACAATTTACAATTTCACATTCTGGATTCCGCAAGAATAAATTCATATAAAAGTCTTATTCATTACATACAAACTTAAATAGAGTTTGGAAAAGAAAGGAAATTGGAATAAAATGTAGATTACGACATGGAAATTTTTATTAGCGGAATTCGACCATATTCTTCAAAGATGACATTTATATTTCATAAATCAGTCCAAGGGAAGGAATTTAGTTACCTCACTCGAGGCCATTCAGGTAAAAGTTTGAGCCTCAACCGAATTAAAAAAAAATTAAAACTATTCACAATATATTTTGTAGACATCCTTCTAAAGGCGTGTGGTTAGCTTCAAAGACATTAGACATTAGAGTAAAATAGACCAACCTTTGTTTAGACATATTTGTTTTCACAGGAATTGTGCCCCAACAAAGGAAGTTAGATATGTCATTTTTCACAAAGTTTCAGTTTTAAGGCAGTTCTCGTTATTGATGGTATTTTTGAAAAGAGGAAACATTTTTTGTCAGGAAAAGAATTTGAAAGACACAACAATATTATTTTTCGAAAACCTTGTGGGTCAGTCCATTTCCTGAATATCAGAGTTGTAGGGGACAGGTGGACAATTCACTATCCCGCTATCCACATACAGCAATGTAGCTCGAATGTAGCTGAGCGGTATCGTGCTGAACGATCACCTTGTGATGTCTTTTGGCCCAAGGTTTCACTGAGCTCCTCTTAAGGTTGATAATCTTGCCGCTTTCTATGTTTATCTTTACCCGTGCTTTAGAATTAAACTATCCCTCAAAAGAAAAGACTTTTCTCCAATATTGCAAGGACAGCGCCATCAAATGTTGATAATACAATTTGTCCTTGGCTTGGTATGGGCACAAAGGCATGTCATCTTACGAGTATTTGAATTGGTTTATTTGCAGAAAAAGTGTATCTTTGAAGCTCGAATATCCAGTTCGGATTATCACGTGGAGTAAGCCGAATAAATTCTAGTTGGCCAAAACCATATCCACGTCCATCAGAAGAAGCAATTAGCTTTGTAGATGGAGCAGGAGTAATTTATCTTCTTATCTTTTAATACCCATATAAATCATATAATTAATGCAATTAAAAATTAATAATGTTGGAGTACACAATTTTATATACCGATGGAAAATTATTTCTGATTTGTAAAAAAACTTTGTATTCGAAGGTTACCGTAAGCCTGTCACCAATCTGTAGGTATGATATGGACAAAGACGGACAAATTTCCGCTTCTACATTAACTCAATGTACATTCTGGTTCTTAAATTCGGACAAATTTCGAGTTCATGTTTTTTGAATTCCATTTTTTCTAACGCACATATTCTGTAATTCCCCGGAATGAATTCAGATTAAATTTTTATGCATTTTGGAGAAACTCAACCGGTGTTTAAAAATAATAGAATTTGTAACAGAATGGGAATCACGCTAGACAAATTGTTATTTGCAGAATGCTAAGAAATGTTTTTAGAATTATAAATATAAGATAGTATTGTATTCACCAATAGAAGCAAGAATGACCATCCAGATAAAGATCAGAGTATAAACGAAGCCCATTTTTTGCAATTAGAGGAAAAATTGATTATTGCGTTGATAACGAAGTCGTTCAACAGTGTAACTAGCGCTCATTATGTTGCTCAATCAAATGTATCCTTATCGTGTATATTACATTCATGCTTGTCTTTCTAAGATAATAATATTTATATTTCATCAATCAGTCCCCCCGCTTATAATTTCAAGTTACTTATTGAGTTGGGTACTTCCCCATGAAAAACTCAAAGAACAAAATAAGAAAGTCATTCTCCTCTTGGAATACTGGATTTAATCATTTTTATCCATACCTAAATTTTAGAGCATGCAAAAATTAAATAAAAAGAAAAACGCTTATCTCAATAAGTCATGCTCTTAATGAGAAAGGACAGAAAACGTCATAGTAAATGCTATGCTCATTCACAGGATTTGAATCCCACTTCACAATTGAATTTAGACAGGTATTTCCCTACAGCGAATTCCCGACTATTGTCTTGGGAAATGACGTGAAATACCTGGAAGCATTGAATGTCCGTGACGTCATGCTTATCACCTCAGCTGTCGAATGCGTGCGAAGGAAAATCAATAAGAGTATATATGTCACATACCCGGCTGGACAAGGTACGAAATGTTGTGTAAATACACGACTGCCAATATCAAATCTGATGTGTATAAGAAGCCTTTCTTTCTCGGAGAGAGATTCTAGTGGACTATACGTCCTTTCTATCTAACCTGAAACTGCACGGAGAAAAATGGATAGTCAAATTTGAAGTGTCAGAATTCAGATGGTCAGTTTAATAATAATCTAGATAGTCTCAAGTACCATCCACAATTTTTTCTTCAGTGTCAGGCAGACCATAATTTTATAGTCTGTTTCAATATCCTCAGGTGATTTAGACTCACTATCAGTATAGTCAAATCGACACTCCAGAATGTCAAACAGAAGTGGCTGTGTCACAACCTCTACCGAACGCCGAGCGAATACACCCGATACCCGAAACGCATTTTTGGAGCGACTGACGTTCGGTGTCACGTTTTCCGTGTTTTAAACCACTTTTAATTAGTTTAAACCATCTATTGATACTTCAAACGTGTGTCGAGAGTGAATATAATGTGGATAACATGTTGGAGAGTGGGTTGAGTGGTTTTCGTTCTGTTTTTGAATGTCAAATTCGATACTTCCGAGGGATTAAGGACAAAAGCGTCACTCATTAATTAGTGCGTATTCTCAACAATGACAAATAAATTTTTATTCTTTAACATCTGAATCCATTGCCTTTTATATGACCGTATGACCAAATTAATTTCATTCGTGAAGAATAACTTCGTTATTTAAAAAGTAATTTCCATTCCTAAAATCAATTTTATTCTCAAGAAAGAAAAATATATCTCATTATTCGAAAAAAAAAGCGGAAAAAAATTACATACACTGCTCCAGAAAATATTTTAATACATTATACTGATCATGATGATAAATTCCACCATTATCACAGATTCATTTATTATTTCTTCACCTTCATCAAAGCGTACAAATAACCATAATTCACAAAGATCACATGCAATTTAAAAAAAGTCCATGGTTTCATTATACTATATTAAACTAAAAAAATGAGACAAGAATGTTCAGAAAACTTCAGGAACCTAAATTTTTAACACTTTAAACTTGAAGTTATTAAAATATTAATATTTTATAAAATTTTAGGATTCCAATTGAAATATAAAATTATTCATTCCTTAATAACTGAATTTGGACCATTTTCAAAGAAACTATTTTAAATTATTGATGCTTGCAATTTGAGAAAAACATTTTAGAACTGAGAATGCCTGCGATTAGAAATTTCTCAATTATAGACGCTGTTACTTCAAACTTGTATGATTATTATAAACCTTCAATAATGAATTATGTAATTCGTAAAGTTCGCAAGGAAATAGATACAATTTTGTACGTTTTTAATTTTAAGTTTGAAAATCTCAATGTGATTGAAACTGGTAATAAGTGGCGAACTCGTGAGAAAAACGGAAAAAGTCGATTAGCTGCAATTTTATAATAGTTAAATAATACTCATTTGTTCAAGTATATACTTTAACTAAAAAAAATCAGGAGAAAGATTTTCTCTCACTAAATTTTCGACAAATTTCAATATTTTCAAGTACTAATGTGTTTATTATGAAAACTAGTACATTAAAAAAAAATGTTATTGCTTATACAATTTTTTTGTTTGCATATTTTATTTTTGCTATTTTTCGAAAGATTGAAATATTTTTATGTTCTATTTTGCTTTTTAAGAATACTCTTAAATGTTTCAACAAATTATAATTGTTAAAAAAATTTAATTTGATCAAAAATCTATGAGTATTCATAATTAACTAATAAGTACTTGAAAATATTGAAATTGGTCGAAAATTTAGTGAGATAAAATGTTTCTCCGGCTTTTTTTAACGTAAAATATATACTTGAACAAATATGTATTATTTATATGATTGAACAATCATTTAAACACTTTATTTTATTTTTATCGTTGATTTAATAACTCATAAAGTCTAGAAAATTTGTTCATTTAGCGAGTCAACTGAAAAAAAGAAGTATTTAAACAAATTATTATTGTTTAAACAATTTAATGCTAATTAAAAAATGACTGGGTATTCTTAAATTAACGATTATTCATTATTCATTTTCAAAAAAAAACTTTGAAGAAGCGTCAATAAACCGCAATATTACGTAAAATTCAAATTTGTCACTTATGGGGTTTTCTTTGGGGAGCCATAAGAAAATCTTAAAATTATTCGACCTCAAAATTTATGATTAATTCTTATTCTCTGACGAATATGCTGAAATAAAGAAATATTTGTAACATATTATCGCGTTTAAATATTAGATTTACAAAGAGCTGACTTTTCCCCATGTTAAATCAATGGAAAACTTCATGGTCTTTGCGCCACCCCTAAATATTAACCGATTTTGCTCAAATTTAGAGATTTTTTTTTGCATTCGAACAAAAGTAGAGGGATGAGAAGAGAGAAATTCGAAGAGTGAAAAATAATGGCCACCCTAGTGTATACTACATATGTCAAATTGACGGTCAAGACCTTGACAACTGAAATTTACCCTTCGTAGTCGGTTAGATTATTTCTAAAAAATAATTCTTTTAAGCGTTAAGCCTAGTTCCGAAAATGCTGATTTGAATAGTACAAAATAAACGAACATGTTATTTTACCCTTTGGAAAAAGTGTAAAACGACTTTGAAGTAAGCAAGAAACTGTTTCATAAATGGACGACGATCAATATCAAGAGAGTTAAAAGTAAAGAGTTTGTCATCAGGAAAAATAGCAAGGGTGAAATACTATATGATACGGACGGGATACTAGATGCTTTGAAAGACTATTTTAAGGAATTATTGGGAGATGAAGCTATAGGGCATCACAACTGCGATGTAGAACACGATACGTTAGAAAACTAAATTGAGGGAGTCTGTGGCTTTGAGGTTAAGGATATAATCAAAAACTTAAACAAATGGTAAGGCTACTGGTGCAGACAGTATTATCGTAGTATTATCTTAGTATTATCATTTATTCATAGGGTAATAAAATTAACTAAAGGAAAGATATGGGAAGTTCAAAGTGGATTTATGCCAGGAAGATCATGTACGAATCAAATTTTCAGCTTAAGACAAATCACGGAAAAAAATGCCCGAGTAAGGAATCCTTGAAAACAAGCATGTGAAGCAGATAGAGGATGTTTGGTTTACTTGACAGTTTAAGATTATAGGTGGAAGGAAGAAATAGCGTACTTTTTAGGAGGGAGACTATCAGGTCTAGCGATTCAATTTTTTTTAAAGATGAAGATCATTTCCTCCATATTCTCACTTGCAGGGTGCAGTGTATGTGTAGGGGGCGTGAAGTTTTATGTAGCGGGCGTAAAGTCTCATGTTGGCCCGGCGGCAGAGTGCGCATGTGCGAACGTTTCTGGGCTGGAAGCGGCCACATTACGACTGCTTCACGTGCATGCAGTGGCACGTTTTTAAGGGGGGTCGGGCAAAAAAAAGTTTTCTGTGCATTTGTTAACCTAGAAAAAACATTTGACAAAGCGGATTGAAGTAAACTTTAGAAAGTCCTGAATGAGTATGAAGTCGATCGATGGCTCCCACAAGCAATAAAAACAACATATGCAGGTAGCAAAGCACTCGCTTAACTACGATTAATGAGAAACTGAGTGACCGGTTCGATGTTATGCAAGGTATTGGACAAGGATGCGTTATTTCCTCATGGCTATTTATTATATTCATGGACAAGTTTCTAAAAATGGCCCTCTTCGACGAAGAAGGTGTGGTCCTCGAGATAGTGAGGATACGTGAGTTAGCTTTCGCAGATGATAAGGTTGCTATGACAGAGTCAACCGAGAACTTACAAAGAATGATAAACAAACTGAATAGCAGCATGAAGAACATGTGTCTCGAAATTAACGTTCATAAAACAAAAATTATGGTGCTTGAAGGAAAAGGGGAGAAAACAGTAACGGAAAGATAGATGAGGAGTTACACTGACGTATACACGAGGGTAAGAAAGTTATAGGTAGAGCAGCTTGGGTAAAAATAGTTGGTGTTGATTTTGTCTCGGGTAAAGACCAATCCAAGACAATTTCAAGTCATTCTGTATGTCTAGCTCGTGAGACGGAGCCATACTATTTTTGATGTCTTAAGGGTCTCTGAGGGTCATCACTAATCAATTTTTTTACAATGTTTCTTGAAAATATTTTCGAACAAGGCAAGTAACATTTTAGTGCAATGTTTCTGCAATATTTTTGTAAAGTTTCTTTAAATTATTTTTAACATGACAAATAATATTTTAATTAAATATTTCTGCAATATTTTAGATTTACTTCAGGAAATATTTCATAGCAATAATTTTAAAACGTCTATGAAATCTGTTTGCAACATTATGAAAAGGTCTCATTGTAATATTTCTTTGAAATGTTCACTGCAACATTTCATGTCGTGTGGGTTCTGCACTGATTATTTATGTTAAGAAATCATTTAAATATGCAAAAATGTCATTACATTTTCCCATAGTAGAATGCGTGTATTTCTTTACTTATTGCACGTTTAATTTTTTTTTTTTTAATAATTAACCGGTATATGTTTTCTTAATAGAACACACAATTAGCAAATACATTTTATAATAAGTTTAATACAAAATTTGTAGTATACAAATTGTTTTTTGAATGTCCCCAAATTAATATTACCCTGTCACATGACATTTTTTAATCATTTTTGTAACGAGAGAGTTAGATGTTTAAAATGAAATTTATTCAGAAGCTAAATATTTCTAGACTGCTTCTCGAAATAAAAATTAAATCTGTCGAATATTTGCTATAACGAAAGTAAATTTGATAACTGCATCGTTTATTCAGACCGGTGATGTTGGTGTCACAAGATCAAACATATTTTTTTCACTAAAGAAGACCATTCACCAAGAGAGTTCAACAACAAAATATTGCTTTCATAACACGCGCATGGAAAGTTCGACTTTCGCTGCCTCTTAAGCGAAGCGAAAGTGGCCGATTCTTGTCGAGTATTAGCTCGCGAGGCGAAAGTAATACATTGCACGACATTTTTCAATTTAAAGTTCTTGTACTTATACAAATTACCTTCACAGAGTTTTTACAAGCATTGAAATACAAATTTTAATATTTTGTATAATTATTATGACTAATGGAACAGGATGTTCACTGGACCAGAAAAGTCGGAAAATGACATGGAATTGAAACGATCATAAATTGACGATATTCTAAATCCCATCGATAATAAGATGGAAATTTCAAGAAATGAACAAATTCAAATTAAAAGCGTTTTAAATTGTACAATTTTTAATTCTTTAATTAAAGATTGCCTGCTTTAAAATTTGTATTGTACAAAAATTGTACAATTCCCAATTGAATGCCTTAATAGTTAGGTATAGGGAAAGTGTCCCAATTACTGCAGGTGTACCTATTACTGCGACTTTTTCGCCTAAGCAGAATAAGTTGAGTGGAAATAATCTTTTTGACACCAAAAAATTCCTGTAAATCAATAAGAATTTACTCTACCGGATAACAAAAGCCAAAATATCGCTAAATAAGTTATATATTCTTAATAAATATTTTAAAAAAACAATAAAAAAACTTGAAAAATCCACCATTTTCCTTCTATATCAGTTACCGGAGTACTTTTCTTTAATCGACTTTAGATTTATTGCATAACCCTGTACGCAGTGGAGAAATGATTTTTTTTTAAATGAGAACACTTGTTTGAATAGAATCAACATTTAAAGAAATTTAAATAGGTTTATTAATTAAAAAATCAAGCCCGCAGCAACGGGTACACATTTATTATGGGGGCGCCCATTATTGCGGTCCGAAATTCAAGCCATATGTACCTAATACTGCGGTGCTCTCAGCATGTAAACCTAAGCTTCGCTTTAAGTTTTTGATTGAACACAAGCCAAACGCTTTGATATGATAGGTTAATTATTTTGATTTAATTTGTTCTTAAATGATGGCAACAGCGAAAAAAAGTGAAAGAGAAGGAACCAAAGAGAATGCCAAAAACTAAAAGTAAATCTTTAAAAAGATCTTCTTCCGGAAAATAAAATTTGCTGCTTGCCGTGAAAGAGGTTATGCAAGGAGAAACTTTTGCAGTTGTATCACAAAAATATTTGACACCAGAATCAACAATAAGAACCCGTTGTAAAGGAACATATGCAGACAAAACCCCTGGAACAAATACAATTTTATCTAAAGAAGAAAATAGTCTTGTGAAGTGGATTTTCATTTGTTCTGATCGAGGATTTCCTGTAACTTTCGAAATTATATTTCTTTTTTACTTTAAAGAAAATGACTTATCAACAAATGCATTTTTTTGAATAAAAAAGTTATTTGTTTGAGAGATATTTAACCCACAATATTGTTCATTTATAATTCATATGCTCGTAAATAAATCAAATTTAAATCCGCAGTAATAGGTACCTCAGTTCGCAGTGATACGTACAGGGTCTTTTTTCAACCGCAGTATTGAGTACAATACGTTCTTTTTTCAATTTTTTACATTTTTAATACGTTACGTTAGGTTCTCGTACTTGCCAACTTTTTTAATGCACAAAATACATTATTCTCCTTATGAAAAAGAAGTATTGGTAAGTATTGGATCTGATACTTTTTTCGCTAATAAGTATTGGAAATCCAATACTTTTTCGCGAAAAAAGTACTGGATCCAATACTTACCAATACTTCTTTTTCATAAAGGTCTTTAGGCTGAAACAGAAGAACCATATTATTTCAATATAAAATAGGTGAAAAACTGAATTGAACTGAGGTTAAACCATGACACCGCAGTAATTGGGACACTTACCCTAATTGAATTGAAAACGGTCAATTTTCAATTTAAAGTCTTAATAATTCAATAATTTTCTGTGATTCTTTTTCGGCCTGTCGAATGTTGATTACCATAAATGTAAAATGGTTTAATTTTTAAAGTTTTAATTTCGAATAAACGAAAGTTTGCAAATATAGTCTTAGACATTCGGTTACAATATGTTTTACTCTATAAATTTACTGTATAAATATTCTTTTTGCCATTGTTAAACTTCCCCCTCCACTCAAAACACCATTGAAATCAGGACTTTTAGGGTGGGGGGGGGGGGGCAAACAGTCGTGGCCTCCGCCTTTAGATCAGTGCCTGGTATTTTCAAAGGGAAGTCTAAAAAATATCACGCTCATATATAGCGAGATAGAGCAATCATAACCTCTACTTTGGAATTGTACAATTTTAAATGTTTTCCAGCTTGAGATTGTATAATTTTAAAACCTTCCAATTTGTATAATATTGATGTTCTAATTTCAAAATTGTTCAAATTTGAATGTTTTTATTCTTTCCCTGTATATCTTTGTAGGTTTTTATATATCTAAGTCCCCCCTCTTCCACAGGAAATCGACACACATTAAACGTAGAGTAAGCCAGAATCACGAAAGGTCACACATCCAAACGCTAACCGCGCCCGTATGTGCTTAACGTTCGAAATTTAATTTACTTTTTTAAATGCTTCAAATTCATAATTATTCTGCATTATATTAGTTATATATAATTGAAAACTAAAGGTGAACAACCACCGCAGGGTCCCACTGGGAGCAACTGTCATCTAAAAAATGACATCGGCTCCCAGTAGGACCGCGGTAAACCCTTGGTACAGGGACCCTCTATCCGCAACCCGAGGACGCGTTCGGTGGCTTTGCCATAGGCCCTTCAGTTCTATTCGAAAGGAATAGAAACCGAAGGAATAGAAACCGAAACCGAATATATATATATATGCAGCTTGGTTACCCGCGCTCGAAAAAATGTTTTGTTTGCAGAGTTTTTACATTTTCTGGCGTTTCAATTTTTGTTTACATTCCTGGAAGTTAGAGAAGTCTTCCCAATTTTTAGTGGATTTTAAGCAACCATTCCCTGAGAAATAGTTCTGATTTAATTCACCCCTTTTTCGGGAAAAAAATCTTAATACCTGTGCAAATAGAAGAAGAATTTTGTCGGGCACTTAAAAACTTTATAGTGACAAAAATGCACTAGGGAAAAAATCACCAAGACCCAGGAATCGAAATTGGAAATACAGCGACTTTTTAAAATTCCGATTTTTGTATTGAATGAAATTATCTTTATAAATTGTGGTTTAACCTTTTTCTGAGTATGTGTAGATTTTTTTAATATAAAAAGACACTCAGAAATAAGAATCGACAAGAACCAGGAATCGATATTGGAAATACAGCGAATTTTTAAAATTATAATTTTGGTATTTAATTAAATTACCTTTTTAACTTGTAGTTTAACAGTTTTTCTGAACAGGTGTGGCGTTTTTTAGCATAGAAATACACTAGAACAAAATTCTATTGAATAACAAATTCTGAACATTTGTTGTAATTCCAATTTCGATTACATGGTCTGAAATTTAAAAATTCGCTGTATTTCCAGTTTCGATTCCTGAGCCTTGAAAAATTTTTTGCTACTTAATTTTTTCTCACTGAAAAGTTGTGTGGTTCCCGAAAAATTTTTTCTCTTATTTACACAGGTGTTAAGAATTTTCATCGAAAAAGGGGTTAATTAAATAGGAATTATCTCCCAGAAAATGGTTGCTTAAAGTCTACAAAAAGAGTTGGGAAGACTTTTCTGCCTCCAGGAATGTAAAAAAACTGAAACTCCAGAAAATTTAAAAACTCTGAAAACAATAAATTTAAAAAAAAATTCCAAGCGTGGATAACCAAGCTGCATATCTATCGATTCCAAATTAATTATACTTTTTTAGGATCCCAATACGCTTCTTTTTCGCGTTGTAGCGATTTCGCATTCCAGAATTTGTAATTTTCAACACGCCCTATTTGACAGCTAGATATTATTTATTTTATTTATTTATATATTATTCCGTAAAAGTATGGCCAAGAATTCCGGAGAACCAATGGCAAGTAACCCCTTAATAATATTCAAGTCAGCTGAGAAATTTGTTTCATGCAAATTTAAGTCTAGTTTAATAAGAAACACTTAAATCGAATTGTAGATGATACAAATGATAATGACTACATCAAAATTATTATTTGGATTTTTCGACATTTTTTAATCTGCCAATTTTGTTGATTAAAAGTTGCACTGGTTAAAAAATTGAATTCTTCAAACATAAAGTTCTTTGCTTTTTTTTGTTGTGAACCTCGAACGAGATATTTTAACTAAAAACTTGCTTCTGTCGAATCCCAAATATTCTAATAAAAAAATAACAAAGTGTCTAGGATCACCGAAAATATTTGTGCTACGCTCACCGAATTTCAGTGAACCTAGCCGTCCTTTTCCATCTCCCCTGGGCTCATAGAAAACATTTGTTCTACACTCACCGAATTTCGGTAAACCTAGATATAGCCAAGAATTAAACATCTCCAAGATCCCAAAGAGAACAAATAATTCCTACCTCCATGATATTTTGCTCGACAATTTCGGGATCGTTGCAGACCGACTCGACGAAAAACAACTTAAAACCCATCTTCTGGACGACAAATTCACGAATCAAGTCTCTCCTTTCGACTGTGGAGTTGGTTGCATCGAAAACTGCAACCTCGCCATCTCCGGACTCTAACCACTGGCAGACGTCGTTCAGGGCGTCCCGGGCACACTGAGTCCTGATTGCCATGGCTTTGATATTATCGGGTCGGAAAAAATCGTGACATTGATAGGCTGTCGTCGCGTGTCTTCTATATTCGCCTAAATTGAAGACTTTTGTATTGATTCCAATCCAATTCAAGTACCTGCATAGCTTCTTTGAGATGTAGGTCTTCCCTCTCGCTGGCAAACCTACCATTGCGATCACATGAGGCTTGTTTACGAAGTTCGCTCGTTCCCCTAAAGAAATCAACGGTTTTTTTTAATATAGCCAAATTAATTCAGAATGAATTTCTAAAAGTAAACACAGTTCCGAAGGTCAAGGTAAACTTGCAAATATTTTGATTTCAATATGACAATCTGGCAATGGGGTGATTATAAACTTGATTCAACCTCATCATGTTTTTGTTATTATTTGCCAAGCACAAAGATATCTTTGATCCCTAAATGTAAACTTGAAATAATTTATTCTGAAATAAAATGGAAACAAAATAAAATTCGACATTAAACTCACGCATAAAAGCGAAGATTTTAGGTTCTTTAGTCGGAAACGACATGGCTAAAACTAAGGCTTCGAATTTACTGTTTACCTATATACATAGAAGGTAATTAATGATAAAAGTCTAGCGTATACAATCTTGCCCCACTCGACTTTCAGAAACGTGATTGATACGACAGCATCATGTGACAAAATTATATACACTGAGAGAATGAAAAATTAATCTTCAAAAGCAAAAATTTTATTTAATACAGAGAAATTTCGGAAGTTTTATAAATTATACTCCATTGAATTTTCAGAATCCAGATGGGTATAAATCTCGGTCTAAATTTTAATTGGCAGTTTAACCACTTCCTTAGATGGATCTTTCGAAAATTACTAGATGCCAACTATTTTACGTAATAAAGCAACTGAATTCTCGATAAATTCTAGTTTTAAATAAATCGCGTCTCACTTTTCAATCTTTCGTTCCGGTGACACTCGATTCCGAGAATTAAATATTGCGCTTGTTTAATTCACAAAATCTACTTGAATTACAACAATGAAAAGAGAATCGAGTTGCATTGATAGCTATAGAATTGTAGGCTGATAAAGAAGGCTTAGTCAGAAATCAAGTCTCGATATTAATTTCTTTTTTCCTTTTAATATTTCAGAATTGCAAAAGTGTGTAATATTAGCCAATATCGAATAAACATTCAGGCGCATATTTTATTCTCGATAGTCCCTGACTCAAGTATATAAGATCTTGTATTCGTGCCTTTTTAAACCTGTTCATTTGTTGAAAACGTGATATCCACATGATTCCTTAGTGCCTACTATCTATATATATTCCGAGACCTTCATAACATTTACAAATACACATCTCAGCAATATATTTTTTATACCACCATGCATGATTTCAGTCCCTTTCGACGTCTATGAAGCGGGGCTCTACTTTTCACTCCCTAGGGAATAGGAAGTACTTTTTACTCCCTAGGGACTGAAAAGTGACGTCAGAGGTGAATAATGAAAATTATACATCTATGAGCTCGCACGCTCTTTTCAAATCTGGAGTCAAAAATAAGTGGTTCCATTTAAAAAAATGACTCTGACCTTGAAATAACCTTCAAACCCGAGTTCAATGTCAAAGTCATTGATACTCGTAGATGTCCCCCATCATCCCCTTCAACTTTTGTCTGAAACATTTTTTCGTATCTGCACAAGCATCTGAGATATTATCCACTATAGTTAAAAATGGCCCACCCTGTATATATCTAAGTTGGCCCTGAATCTACGATTTATCTGTAAAATCGAGCGTCGCACGTCGTTGCGCTGTTTCCGGATGATCTTGGACGCTCCAGGATAATGTTACAGCTCGGTGCCGGGATAGGACGTAAAATAGTTGGGGGTGTGAGTCTAGGAGAAAGGGAGGATGAGGGTGAAATTCGTCGGACGGGCAACGGCGTGGCGGGTGAGAAGGCTGGAGGTAGAGAGGCGCAAATCCTTTTAAATCCACACAATTGCGACAATGGGGCTTTATTTGTTATCTCGAGGGCCACATTGTGAGTCTCCGTGAACGAACGGACAGATTACGTCGGGCTAGTGACAGCGCGGCTTCAACGGAACGACGTCGCGACGGCACCGCTTTCTATTTTACGACCCCCGTAGCCGTAAAAACGGATTTGAAAATACCGGCATCGAATTCTTTCTTCACTCGCCTTGTCTTCTTCTTCTATCACTCTCAATTTCGCGCTTCTGTTCTTCTTGTTCCCTTCTTGCTTTTTTACCTTCTTGCCCTTTTCCCCAGTTTTTCTTTATATATTTTGTTACGCGCTCCAGAGATAGTAGCAATGAACGCCTTTTCAATTTCCGGCGAACGACGGCTCTTCCGGGGATATCGGTATGACCGAGCTTGGAAGGATGTATTTGTTTACGCACATGTCGATTTTCTATGTGAAACGATCCTTTCTTTTCTGATTAAGTACTTCTTTGTCATACTCGATTCGTGAATGAAATGGAAAGAAAAGATTGGTAAATGCTAATTAAGCTCATTAAATTGAGTTCAGTCGACCTGTAGCATATAAAATATTCAACTGATTTGTCTAAAACGTTCAGAATGAATTAATTAAAGACGAAGAGCCAATTTTCAGGAAATATTGATTCAATAATTATTTCTAGAGATATTTAACATTTTATGCCCAAAATTCGAATTCGAATTTTTAGCAGCTCACTCGATTTGTAACCTACAATGTTCAACCGATTTGTCTAAAATGTCAAAATAAAGTGATTAATAAAGCTTAACAGCAGTTTTTTTTAGGAAATATTGACTCATTAATTATTGCTAAAAATATTTCACTTTTTATGCCCAAAATTAGATTTTATATTAGTTCAATCGACCTGGAGCTTACACTATTCAACTGATTTGAAAAAAATTCAACATAAGTCCACTAGATGAATATCCAGGATAATCTCTCCAAAAATTTTAAGCGAATAATTATTTTACAAAATTTTTCACTTTTAATTGAAAAAAATTGATTTTTAGTCATTTATACAACCTGGAGCTTACACTATCAAACCTATTTGTACGAATGTACACAATTTTTAACATAAAACTCGATGCTAGATGAATATCTAAGAAAATGGAAAAAGCTTTTATGGTTATATTTTCATATAATATATGAGTATAAATTTGAATTATGTGCATTATGTTGTGTCAAATATTAAATATTCTCACTGCTTCGAAAAGAGTATTTTATTAAATAAAAAAATTGATCAAGAAAGAAAAATCTCACCAAAAACATGTAAGATACGAAAAATTCTCCCAAGTAAAAAGTTATCAGTATACAACGAACATAGTTTGTGAAATCACAGTATGCCAAGTGATTCTAAAAGACATCTAAATATTTTAATTTGTTTAGATTGATAAAATTAGAACAATTTTGAGAATGTGCTAAAATGAGAAAAAATAAATATAATGAAACAAAAGCCTCGTTCTCTTCCCTGTTTTGTTTCGAACCACTTGCATATATTGCTTACACAAACAGAATTATTTTGCTGCTAGATTAAATGAAGTTAGTCGCAAAAGGATAATGTTTGCTGCAGAATGATTCATTTGAAATTTCTCTGAGTGGTTCCGTAGATGTTTTTGGTGAGATATGTATTTCTGGCAATAATAATTTAGGATTCAATGAAGATCACATAGATGTTTGCAAATAGAAATTTGAAAAAAGGTGTAATAAATAATTATTACATCATCTATTTGTAATCTGGTACATGCCCTTAAACATTCTTGAAATTGCGCACTTTTCAACTTTTTATGATATTTTTCACCCACTTTAGACTTCGAAACTTGCAAGATAAACGTGTGGAGAATTTTGATAACCTTTTATCATGAAACTGAGTCTTTTATATCGTTTATGGTTTAATATTAATCAAAATAGAAAATTAAAATAGGCCCAATAATTCCAGGCTTAATGACAATTCTAAAGGAGGTAGCGATTTTTCCTTTTAAAAATATTTGCTTATAAAATTATAGAGGAAAAATTTAAATTTCTTACAATATATAAATTTCGAATAAATTAGTAAGGGATCCGCAAGAAAAGGTAAATTTTTCAATTTGGTTGTATTGTTTCTACATTTTAATTAATAGATTTAAAAATAAACTAGGTAAGAAAAGTTAGCAATTTATAAAGGTACTATGAACACATAATGTGTGAATTCTTTAAAATTGTAGTTTTTATTGAAAAAATGATAAATGAATGGTATCGCGGTCAAAACATGTAAGTCCATCCGGATAAATTTTTACGTTGAGAGAAAAAACCTTCTCAAAAATTGAATTCTCAAAAAAAAAAGTACATTCAAGATTTGATGGAGCATTAGCAAGATATTAGTAAACAAAATTTAAAAAAAGTTAATATTTTTCGAGATACAGACCGTCAAAAATCGACTGCCGTCAAAAATCGACTGCCGTCAAAACAACGTAAGTCCATGGATTATTTTAAAAAATTGTTTAGATCCTAATTGACATAAAACATATGCCTGTGACGTTATAAAAGCATTACGAGACAAACAGAAGGCTGAAAAGTAAAAAATTCAATTGAAAAAATAGTTTCTTAAAAAAAATGTATCTTACAATACTACAGTGTTATTTTTATACAAAATATTAAGTTTACCTGTATTTTGTAACTATTTAATATAACAACAGAATGTAATTGAATACAAGGATTTAAATGTTCGTATGATTGATCACTGTTTATCGAGATAAAACCCAAAACACTTTCTCAACACGTATCTTGTGCCTCGCACTCGATTTTTTCCAAAATGTGAACTTTTCTACATTATAATTAAACAGGTAGAGTCTTGACCTTCAATATATATGTGTTGATATAGTCTTCGCGTTGATATAGTAGCGAGACAAGGACATGTCAAGAAAAGGACCCGAGTAAAATTAACGCGATTGGTATCAAACCTCTGCGCACAATATGCGGGAAAACACTGATGGACAAAGTCCGAAACGAAATAATCCTCAAAGAATGTGGTACTCAGGTCAGCCCTGAAGAAGTGAACTGCAATGTTCACGAAACGTCGGCAAGTTTCGTAGTTTTGCACACGATTGAGACCCGAAAAAGCTTTAATTTTTAAATTTAAATTTATCATTTAATAACCTGCTTGATTTTGGGTGGATTCGGTTTAGAGATTTTTAAAATCAATTGTAACTTTATACGGAGAAAATTAATCAATTAAATTATACATAATTCAGTTCGGTAAATCTAGGACAATCGCATTTAGTTCAGTTTTCGCTTTCAGTTATGTAAAACGAAATAGTGATTTGAAAAAAAACTCTCACCTGGGTTCGAACGCAAACACCTCGTAGCCTAAACTCAACACTATCCTCTAAGTTGTAGGATTCGGAAGCTACGATCATGGTTTCTTAAAGCAACCAATACCGACGCAACTGGAACTTGTACGTCATCCACTTCTGCTTCTTCTGTCCTAGAAGGTAAACAAGTGCGGGAAATTTACGCGAGATAAAATCGTGCAACACCGTTCCTTGAAGTCAGGTCTCTAGGCGCAGATGACCTTACGCGGCAGACGGCACAGTTGGAGATGAAGGTTTTACCCCTGGATACATTTTTAAAGCTACCAATCTGTGTAGAATGTTATGAGGAACAGTGTTGATAGACCAGGTGAAGTGATCGCAGAAGAACAGCCTTTTGCATCCGGTTCACGATGGGATGAGCCTGACGCTGGCAAGCCGGAATCTTGTTAAGTTCGTTAAGAAATGAATCTTTCATACCTCCAAGATAGCCGATTATGAGAACTACAAGATGGACTTTGTAGCCTTGGTCTAGCCTGCTCAGCTCGAAAAGAAGTGCTTGATATTTCGCCCGTTTTTCTACCTCCTTTGCCGTGATGTTACCATCGGCTGATGCCGAGAATTCAATCGCGTAAATGATCTTGGTCTTCAGGTCTTGGAGGACAATATCAGGCTTCACATCACGAATACTTCCAGTGGTGGAGAATGAGAAATTCCAGTAGATCTTATACTGATCATTCTCCACAAAGGACTCAAGTTCCCCCTGGGCGTATGGCAAGACGGGATCAACACCCTAGAAGTATCAGCAGTTGCTAAGTTGCATGATCCTATGGGATGGCTGGCCCCAGTTACAATCATAGCAGAAATTCTGCTACGAAAACTCTGGCTACGAAAGCTTGAATGGGATCAAACGCTACCGCCTGAACTTGCCATATTTTAACTCCAATATGGACGTCCCAAGTTACCGATACTCAGTCGATGCAAGTCCATGTAAAAACTGCGCACACTGAGTTTGTTCGTACAATCTCGCAACTAGTTCGCTTGCCTATTTCTAAAGAATCATCGTTAAATTAGTCTAGTCAAGTTATGTGTTCTTATATTGTCATTTATTTTTTCTATAAGCATTATTACGGTCTTTATGCGAAGCTCGGAATGTGACCGGTATGTTCGTAATTTATAATTGCATTCTATTATTATGGGAATGACCCATTTTCTAATTACGCAACAGGCCCGTCGGCTAGGTTCGTGCGTTCTCGGCTTGTTGCGAGCGGACAGAACGACTCTGCAGTCAGTCTGCATTGCTATGTCGAAGTGTCGTCAGCTCACGACAATTTCGCCCCAAAAACTACACACTACAGTTGTGGCAAAATAAACTGGAATTAAAGCCAAATTTGTGTCTTTTCTTTATTAAACAAACCGTCGCATTCGGTATGAACAATAATAACATTTCCATTTTGTCTTATTAGTAGCAAGTAACAAATTGTTTTCAATTTTATGTTAAGTTATTTCGAATGAAAAAATCTGTCAACAGTATCCTCAACGCTGCAGTGACAGATAACTTCAGATATACAACTTGGAGTAATTTGAATTCAATCTATCCGTGGTCAGGCCCCCTCCACAGTGGCTAGGCATTTGTCATATTTTACCTAAATTTTCTGTAATTCGTCCTGCATTTACCGAACTTTTTTGTATTCTTCACGATTCGGTTTGAAAAATAATCGTGAAATAATGTTAAACATCATCTAAATAAACCCGATTTACCAAAATGATTCGGTTTCGTTATCACTCCCGCAATATTCACTAGATGGCAATTTGACAAAATATGTAATGGCCCTAATGAGAAAGCAACGAAAAAATAAATAAAAAATACAGATGAGAATTATAGGCTTTCACGAAACATGATTGTAATTCTGAAAAAAGAAGGCCAACGGAAACCGAGACAAAATCCGCTTTTTCTTGGTTTGAAACTGGACATTATTACAAATGATTTATTCTTCATTTTTTCGCCATGGCCTTTCATTAAAGTTGTAAATCTTGGATGCGGATACGAAGAGGACAGGAAGGCACACGAATAAACAGAACTGTCATTTTGTGGCGAGCGAGAAAGGGCTGGGCTCGTGACAAACGAAATTGAAGAAATTATAGCGAAAAGCCAAGCTCGGCGCGTCGGCCAATAATTTTAAACCTTGCCGCTGGTCATTTTAGTTTAGAACCCTCTTACCTTTTCGGTTTCATCTCTGCATTCTTTGAAACCTTTTCTCTCTTTGGCTCGATTATCGTGCGGTGAACGAGTAAGAGATATTGTAGATTATCACATTTTTTCTTATTGTTAGCTGATAATAAAGTACGCAATCTTATAATGAAGTTTCATCAAAAGTAATCTTTGAAATCTTATAATAGTTATTATGAAAGAAATTCTTATTTAGTTATGGAAATTAATAATATAAACCCAATAATATTAAACTATTTCTCTTACTCCCACTGACAATTTTATGGCATTTCCCAAGCTTAAAACAAAAACGATTAACCCTATAAAAAAAGGTTGAAAGTGATTTTATATATCTTTTTGAGACGAAAAGTTTTGTTTTTGGATTATCTATCGAGCATGGTTTAGCGACAAAGTTAAGCTATTAATTTATTTTATTTTATGAGGTACTAGGGTGTACCTCATAGCTTGGGAAAACTGTTTTTCCTAGATTATAATCTATCAATATCTATCAATGTATCAAGGAAAAATCAATAATTATTGATTTTGTACACTAATTTCTGTCTAACTTATTCTTTTACTCAAAGTACATTATTACAAAGATTTAAATCTGACTTTTGTAGACTTAGCGGGTCAAAATTATTCAGTAAATTGTTTTAAGAATGTGAAAAAGTTGTCTGCATATTCTCAAAATTTTCCGAAAAATTGTTTAAAAATAATTGAAAATGATTAAAAAAAAAAATTATTTCAAACTTATTATTTATTTAATTTGTTTCAAATTTCTTGGAAATATTGTTTTGCAAATTTTGTGATATAAACTTTCTTGAAATTTTTTGTAAATTATGTTTGCAACATTTTTGAAAATTTGTTTGGAATTTAAAAAAACAATAAATATTTTTTGCTAAAAATTCTTTACAAATGGATTTAAAAAAATTATTCATCATAGCGTGCTACGCCCCAGTTGATAGCGACCCGAGGGAAGTCAAAGACGCCTTCTGGGATACTTCTGAATTCTGGGACTGCTGTTGTCCCAAAAGTTTGGCGCGCCGTTCATCCCTCTATCGGATCGCAACGTTCTCAAAAGAATATAGTAGACGTCTTGAACACTGGGCTCGTTGGCGCTCGTGTGTTTAGCTCAGAAGTGGTACTTATAAGTACCGCATTCGCCCTAAATTTCTTTCCGTGTACTCATTCAAAAAAGGAGTAAGAAACTTTTTTAAAACCCCTTAGAGAGCTTATTAAATTATGCGTCGAATAAGAATATACCACGTGATAAGTTTGTTAAAAACATGCAAAACCTTCTTGAATTTTGTACCTCGACTTCAACTTGCGGAATGACCTAGGAAAGTTGTAGCAAAAATCTCAAATTTATACCACACAGTCTATAAGATCTTATCTTTAATTTCAATCAATAAAACTTTTATAATCTTCACGGATTTTTGAGATACGACTAAAAATGTCGAAGCATATCTGCGCCGAATTTCAGTTGCTTTAGCAGCAAGTCTGACGATCTGCAGTGATTGCCGACTGACACTCGACGCAGACACGCTTGAACATTTATTGTCACATCTTGTCAATTTCAGTTTTTTTTCATACGTATCCTAAATCACAGCATGATTTGAAGTTGGGAAACAAAATCTCAGAAATGTTCCGCCATCACCGCTCTTGCGGTCGGCAGCAGTAATCGCTGACTGAAAGTTGACATTTGAGACTTTGGAAAATTCTAGTCTTATCTCGAGAACCGGTCAAGATGTTTTAAGTTTTGGTAACTCAATTCAAAGTAAGACTTCAAAAAATGTGTGGTATGAATTTCAGATTTTTACTATAACTTTCTTAGGTCACATCACAAGTTCAGTTCGAGGTACAAAATTCGAGAAATTCTTGAATTTTTTTTTTACTTATCACGTGTTAGTTTCTCTTCAAAAGGTCAAAAATATCTCTATTAGGATTCGTATGACGCATAATTTAATAAGCTTTCTGAGGGTATTTTAAAAAAGTTTCTTACTCTTTTTTTGAACAAGTAATCACGTTTGAAAGTCAGAATTGATTTTTAATATTACTTTCGCTGATGGTACCGACAATTTCCGATGGTAGTGTAACTTGGAAAATAATTTGCCAAACAAAAATATTACTTTTTAATTCATGCCTATGCCTACGAAACCATTACTTAAAGTCGCTTGTCTTTTCTGAATGTTTTTGTTCAATGTTTGCTTACTACAGCTACCGAGGTTACCAATGGAATTTTTTCTCTGTACTTCTACTGGGGCTTCGGCCGTTCAGTACCCAACTTAAACTGCAGGTCCCCTCAAAAGAGGCTCCATATTGAGGGGACCATCTTGAAGTGTCACTAGTCGACTTTCAGAAGATTCGGAAAAAAGTTAGCGATCTCCTTACGAAGAGACTCTATGTCGAGGAGACTATCGCTCAGTGGTCGCTGGTCGATCTCAAGTAATGAACACACACGCACATAAATCTATATGTCACCTGCCAGTTTGCTGAATTTGTGCATCTAACTGATGACCACAGAAGGACCGCTTCGCCCATCCTAATCTGGCTGTCGCTTGACCACCGGGACCTGGGTAGGGAGGCTGCCGGATTTCAGAGTGGGTAAGGCTCACTTTGCTGTGCAAAGAGGTCCGCGTCATTCACTGTGCGATGGGGTATGCCTGGCACGTAGAAGGTGCCAGAACGTTGGAAACAACCAAATGCACCGAGATCTAAAAAAACTTGCGACGCGACTTGACGTGATATGATTTTCTTCGGAATCAAGCCAAAGGGCCTATGACAAAACCACTGGACGCGCCCTCAGGTTGCGAATGGAAGATCCCTGTACCAAGGGTTTCTGCTGAATATAGTTACAATAATTAATAAGCAGTCGTGGACAATTGTTCAGGGACCGTCCCGAAGAAATTAACCCTCAAGCGGAGGCGCAACAACTGTGCCAAAAGCTGAATCGCACCTAGGTGCGGTGTCTTAAGCGGTGACTCTGGTATACCGGGCGACCTCTCAGAGTATGCAGCCTTATTCTTGCATGCGGGGCTCTACAAGTATAGACGAACCCCTCTTCCATAGCTGCTCTTGGGAACAACAATGATAACACCAAACATAGTTTTGGTAAGTGCGGTTCAAAACAATCCAACGCTCATGGCTCCCAACGATGGGTCGGATAACAATGCCGACTACCCTAATGCTAGTGGAGCCAATTAAGACAGAGTCGGTGCGATGGGCCGGCAAAATCTCAATAGTGGAAGGATCGACTCAGGGACGACCTGCTAAAGTGCTGCCTCCGGAAAAGGGGTTACATAAGCGAAGCACCTACTGAGACCAACTACGGGTACGCATCCAATAGAGGAAAAGCGATGCTTTAGGACCAGCAGAAACAACATCCAGGTTTCTTTCAGGCCCAAAAATATGGCTGACCTGGATGACGAGCTTCGTGGAGATTTTTCCGAAGAGTCCGACCTCTGGAATATCATTTCTAGAGTGTATAATGCAGCGAGAACTTCGACGGATGCAAACCGTGAAACAAAACCAACGGCCGATCATAAGCACAAAAATAGGCTGGGCAAGACAGTATGCTTCCCACGTTCAGTGTGTGATACATCTGGCAGGAAAGTCATTGCCAGTGTTCGACAGTTTGCGCGCGAAGTGTGGAACCCTCATCACACACTCAACAAGTCAAAGCTACTGACCATCAGAAAGCATATTGTTAACAGAATACGAGTACTTTCTAACGCCAAGAGAAGTCTAGAGCGAAGAGAGAAGTGGGTCAGAGAAAATTAACTATTTTTCTTTGACCCATCTCGACTTTTCCATGACCCTCCAGGTACTGTCGACCAAACGCCCTCATAGTTCTTGAGGAGAAATGCCCACCTACCACTACCGAGGAGGTTAAAAAAGTATTGAAAAACAAGGTCAATCAAGCTAGCACCTCCACAATCGAAATTGCCACATTTCTTTGTATCAGAATTTTGGGCTTTTTTGGGCTTTTTTGGGATGTATTGATGATTTTTGGGCTCCACTACCTCTTTTGAAAATTAAAATTTGGAGTGGAGGTGCTGACTTGACTCAAGCCAGCACCTTCACTATATAAAAATTTGACAACATTAAAAATCAAACACGACAGAATTTCGGGCTTCTCTTGGGCTCTTGAATGCGCCAACAACCGATTCGCAATAACAAACCCTACTGAAAATAAAACTACCTCCTATGTATAAACTCAAACTTGGCAAAAACGAAATACACCAGAATTTTAGGCTTATTTTGGGCTCTTAAATGAACAAAAATTTTTTGTTTAGACACCCCCTATGAACAGAAAAACCAACCCCTTGCAAAAAATAAAATCTGTAAAACAACAAAGTGCTTCAGAATTTTGAGCATACTTAAGGCTCTCGAATGCACGTAGCAACTTTTTCCAAACCACCCCTATGTACAAAAAAACCAACCCCTTAGTAAAAACTCAAACCTGGAAAATACAAAATAGAAAGTAGTGTGGCGGAGGTCCTGGCCGTCCTTCGCTGTGCTGAAACTCTAATAGAAGGAAACGCTGCTGGCAGACAGATTACTATCTATTCCGACAGCCAAGCGACACTAACTGCAATAGGCAAACCAGACATAACATTAGAACTGGTTTGGGAATGCAAAAAGGCACTAAAACAACTTGCAGAAAGAAACAATGTGGCTCTCATATGGGCCCCTGGTCACACAGGGATCAAGGGCAATGAAAAGGCGGACCAGTTGGCAAAACGCGGCGCAGCAACTGAATACCTAGGACCAGAGCCGGTACTGGGAATACCTCTTGCTGTATCGGTTTGGCCATTAAAAGCTGGATCCGAACAAAACACCGGGAATACTGGGAGTAGATCCAGGGCTGCCATCAGGCGAAATCAATCCTGGGTTATACCCATAGGATGAACAGAGCCAGGTAAATCCTGGGTTTACCCGAAGAAGATATAACGACAGTGGTACAGATCCTAACTGGGCACAACCACTTAAACTATCATATGCACAAAATGGGGTATAACCCCACGACAAAGTGCAGGAGATGCGGCAGGGATGGTGAAACATCCCTGCATGTACTATGTTAGTGCCCGGCATTAGCTGGGCTCAGGCAACAGATCCTCGGGGCCCATTTTATAAGACCAGAAGAAATTACAACACAATGAGTAGTCGACATACTAGGCTTCGACAAGAGGTCTGGGGTCAACTGCTAAGAGCAAATAAGTAAGGTGTGGCACAATAGGCTTCATAGCTTGAGCGCCAGAGGAGATCTGCATGGGCTCCTCGCCCGTCCTAAAGTAAACTAACTAACTATACTGTCTGTGACTCCTGCAAGGTGTTGAGTATGTGTGTGTCTGCACGGTCGAAGGTGAATGACTGCCAAAAAGGACAAAATAATTTTTTTCATATTCCACACTTCATTTGTCAGGTACTGCTACTAAGTTTCTAAGTTGATTCCTATTCACAATGCTACTGTCGTGTCTCGTAAATACTTCACGGGTTATTTTAAGTTTTCCCAAATTATTCATCATCTTTCTAATCGACATTTGAACCAAGTTCCGTGAACTCTAATTTGATTTCTTAACAGAATATTTGTAAGTAGTTTCGCATTATCTTGAGAATTATTGTCAATTATACCAAAAATAGTTCGTCGATATTATAATTTGGTGATTTTCAATATTTCATCATTTTTGCTCGTATCCGAGACCTAGGTACAAGTTCGTGACTTTTCTGTGAATTATCTATTTCCGTGCAGCAGCACGACATGAGAAAAAATACAGATTCCTGGAAACCGACACAAGAACGCGATAATTCTGTTACCAGAAATATTAACCAGAATATTTTTAAAAAGAAAAAATGTACCAGAGTTGATTAACTATAATTAGTAGTAGAACTATGCTGGTGCTGCTTTACCTACCGAGAGGTGGCGCCTCCGGCGCAAGTTCCCGACACTAGCAGACGGCGCCACCGACAAAGGGAGGGTTCTGTTCCATGCTAAGTTACCAACAGTCAGCAAAACAGTGAGGTTGGTAATGCAGATTCCCGCTGTGATACCATTGTAACATCGGTCGGTAAGACAAAGAGGTCAGTAAATTTAAGGTTCTGTTCCACGCTAAGTCGGTAAAACAGTGAGGTTGGTAATGGAGATTCATGCTAACTGAACATTATAAGTTTCTGTTCCATGCTCAATCGGTAAAACTGTGAGGTGACTAATTTGAATCCCTTATACGTTAACATTATAAGGTGCGGTTCCGTGCTAAGTGAAAATTGAGTGGCAAAACAGTTTATTACAATCGGCCGGTAAAACAGGTAAGTCTATACTTTTTTACATTAGGATTTTAGCATATGTCGGTACGGTAGGAAACAATGTGGGCAAGGTTCTGTTCCAAGCTAAGCTTAAGGTTCTGTCCAGGATGAGTTACCAACATCAGGTAATTACCATCGGCCGTTAACAGTACACATCCCCAGCTATAGATCGAGCCCCGCCGCTACACCAGGAGCCTACCTCACCAATCACGTGTAAATAACTGATGACGTCACTCAGTACTTTTATCCAACACTTATATCAGCAGAAGGTAATGCATGTATCCGTATATGCTCAGTACGTTACCGAAGAAACGCCTTGTCACTCTAATACTCACTGGGATTTCCCCAACGTCCACAAGTATTCCCTGCAAGTATCATGCGTCTACTTTATACGCAGGAGTCTCTTATTTCTACAAGTACCGCGCTGAGCTTACCTAGTCATTTTTTATAATTCTTATGGACTAAGATATAACTATATAGCTACTCTTCTTAACATATCAATGATCTAAAATATATATAAAAAGATAAGAATCTGAAAACATATTTTATTGATAAAGCATTAAATGTATAAACTATTCAACTATAAGTAAAAAGAATGTCCTACAACTGTAAAGATGTGGGCTTCCCCAGTATCTGCAAGTGGGGGCCCCCTAGCACCGCGCCGATATCCCCTGCACTGAGACACCGATGTCTAAACTTAATCGGAACTCTCTTTCTACCATGTGAGATAAACAACGAGATGCATGAGAATACGAAACGAAGGTTTCAAAACGTCTCTCTTTCTATCATGTGAGTTAGTCAGTGAGAGCCCGATGATGTTCGAAGAACATTTCATACTTATCGTTTTTCGAAACTGAGAGGTCCAATCCAAATAGAGGAAGAAGATATCAGTGATCTATCCTCTAGGTCGAACTCTGCGAATGCGCAGTCAATCGTAAGTTACTAATTGAGGTTATTTGAAAATAACTATAAAGTAAATAGAGTAACTTATAACTAATTAAACTAAGATAAACATAATTGAATTGTGCCGAAACTAATTAAACCTAGATAAAACTAATTAAATTAAGTTTAAAATAATTAAACCAAGGTAAAACTAATGCAATTAAGTAAAAATAATTAAACTAAGATAAAACTGATAAAGGTAAAAATAATTAATAACTTGAATAATGAAATGATAAACTAATTGATTTATCGACTTATTTTAACAGAATAGGGAAATAGGATTGAATACACATAGTTTTATTCGTTTAATATAAATTTTCATTCAACAGCAATGTTAAACCAGTTTTAATAGATCACGTTCATTATCAAAAATCTTAACCTAGATGTATAAAAGTATTCACTAATATATTACATGTTTTTGATGCAATTTATTTAAAATTGCTAGGCACTCAGGGATTTGCAATGAATTGTTACTATTGATACAAAAGAGATGCATGTGAATTCGAAACGAAGATTTCAAAACGTCTCTCTTTCTATCGTGTGAGTTGAACAGAAAGGGTCCAATATTATTCGAACGATAATTTATGCTTATCAGTTTTCGAAATTGAGAATTCCGATTCAAATAGTGGAAGAAAATATCGGTAATCTACCTGAGTAGCATCTACGTGGTACTCTGCGCATGCGCAATCTAATACTGTAGCTTGGATCAACCTACATTTTATCAATTTGAATATGAAATTGTACAATTTATAAATCAATGAAATATCCCATGAAACGTTTAATTGTTTCATAAAACTTTCAATGTTTCAGTGGAACGTTTCAGACTCACATCCCTATTGAGAAGCGGGGAAAACCCGCTATGCGTGGCTATAGTTACACCCAGAATTTAAAAGCGTATTAAAGATTGAAAAGCCTTGGGTGAAGATATGACATTTTACTTTCCCTTTTCATGGCAGGATTAAATTGTCAGGAGCTTTGCATATAATGAGACCGAAAATCCCTAAGCCTAGGGCAGTGAAGCATATCTCCTTTAATTTAAGGACGCCGTCGTCAGACACGTTTTAAACCGATATTTCCTCGTGGTTTCGCTATGCTAGAATGCTGGGTAGTAAATAGTAGGTAGAAAGGTAATAGGAATAGGTAATGCATCATCGATTGCAGGAGCAATTTCTCGAGTAAGCACTATGTGCAACAACTCCCAGTCGCCTATAATCACAGTAATTCTGGTGACCATGGATTTTACTCTTCTCTATCCCCTATGGCGCCTATATCTCAACCTGTTCAATCCATCGGGTTTTCGTTTTTACGCCCTGGAAATCCCCCTGGAGACCTACGTCCTAGAATTCTTAGAACAGATCGCTGTGCACTTTTGAAGTTTAGCTGCTGCTCATGCTCTGAGAGTCTCACGAAAAGAGTTAGGAGAGAGATGGTATAGACTATAGAGTAGTAGAGCTAAAAAGAGTGAGAATGATAGAAGAGGGAAAAACATTCAGGAGGGAAGAGGGTGAAGAGCGAAGAGACTGAAGAGGATGATGGACGATGGAAAACTGTTGAGGAAAAGGAGATGAGAGCAGAGAAGTAAGATACGCTTCTTTAAGAAAATGAGAGAGCAAAGGCGACAGCGTGGTTGCCAGGCCATGTTTACAAAACGTACGTGCAGGAACGAGCCCTTGGCAGTGGCGTATCCTCTCGAGAAGAATATCTGAAATTCGGGCGAAATCTCGGCGATCACGAGAGGTCCAAATTAAAAAAATTGAATGATCAATTTTTATTACTTGATCTGTAACATTCTCTTGCACAACAAAAGAGGAACATAATTGTATAAATATCCTGTTAATGGTCTACTTGCATTCATACAGAAAAATATTTTCTTTAGTAAGAGGAATTTTGCAACAAACACAGGATGTTTATAAACAAAGTGTTGGTTTCGTGTTAGGTAACACCGGAATCATTTTAAATTCTGATGTAAGAAATATTCCATATTTTAATTATTGTTTTCAAACGTTAGAAATTAATTGTGAGAACATTTTTGACAACACTCAGATTTCCCCAATTTGGAGGTTTTCAAATTCAATCAAATTTAGATGTCTTAAAAAAAAACTTTTAGAAGTATTTATATGCTGTGACAGTCCCGCAAAAGGAAACGTTTCCGTCTGCTTCGTGATCATCCCTTCCTACCTTAGCAGTAATAAATATTTTTACGACGGAGCACAACCTTTTGGTAGAAGGTTAAATCTAAAACTGTGTTTGGTAATGTAAACGGATTTTGTCGTCAGTTTCGTCGACATATCTCAAGTTTTCCCCTCGAGCTAAATCCTCCTGCATGTGCCAGACTGGGGTAAAGTCCCCTAATCGCCTGGATTCCAAAACATTTTTGTTAAGCATGTGAATTTCCCATCTTAAAACTGTTACAAATCACGTACGGCCATTGATAGCTTTTTTTCTAGCGCCATTCTCGATCTATTTGTAACGCATGTTTTAGACTCTTATTCAATTATTATTCATTCATAAGATATAAACTTTTTTCTCATGCATATTAGTTTTAAATTTACTTAAAGTCAAGCTTAAAGTGTCTTCCGCAATTCATATTGTATAAAATATTAAATTGTTATACATGTTTATTGCTTTTCTAGTATTTATTTTCGATCCCGGCTTGCATGTGATGGCTTTTGTTATCAGTATCGTAAACGTATGCAGAATTGCAAAATATACCTTGGAGAATTTTCATTGCTCACTTCTGCACTCATCTCCTTCTTTCGCATCATGCATCCTTAGTTTCCACATTAAATCATACTTTCAACGGTCATTTTTATATATATGAACGTGATGATGATAGTTTGCAATGTCGTAAAATTCCTGGAAAATTCAAGTAATCGAAGGATATGATAAAAAAGAAAAGATGGGCTGATGTTGTTACCTAGTAGCTGATTCATGCAGAGGTATGTGCAGTAACGCCGTTTAAAGTGCGAGCAGGTTTTTCATTATATAAGAAGGAAGGGCATGTCGCATGTACTACCACAATCTGTCAGCGACAACGGTCTTAATTTCCCGCGAGAGACTGAATCACTCAAAATGATTTGCTTATTTCATGAATTTCTTAGAAATGTGTCAATTAAAGAAATTTTGTTTTTATAGAACAAAAAAATTTTCCAACTGATTATAATTTTGCATTTTCAGAGTAAACCAGGAAATGATCGGACATTTTTGAAGACCGGGATAAACCGGGAAATAAAGTGAATTTATTGTTTTGAATCGTAATTTTTCAATTCTTAGTTTTAGTAGAAAACCCCTATTTAACTCATCCACTCACTTTAAATTCCACTTGATATATCACGTAATATTACATACGAAATTAAACGAGTTAATTTTGATATTTTCTTAAATTGTAATTTTAAAGGGGTTTAGTTTGAAATTGGATGTTAAGTTTGTAATCTTTTGAAAATTTAATATTATATTATGGTTTGAAAGCTTAATTTTAAAATGTTTTTTTTTTATGTCTCGAGATATAACATTTTTTTATTGATCAAGGTATGAGGGTTTGATCTTGAAAATTTCAATGTTTAAGAAGGTAACTTAATTTTTTATTTTTTAGTTCTAAACGTCACAAATTTGAAAAAGTACAATTTAGAATGCTTATGAACTCAAGTCATTCAATGAGTTTCCCTGTCCTGCTTATTTTTTTTTCTTTTCATTTACCTTTTTGTCGATAGTAGTTTACAATTGCAAAAGATAAAAATTGTTGTAAATAATTTATAATAATTGATAATAATTCGAACATTTTTAATGAAAAACTTTAATAGCGGAGTAATTTGAAGTTTATAGAGATTTCAATTTTGAAAATGTTGAATTTAAGAAATTTAAAAAATGAATTCATCAAGATTCTATACAAGTTAAAAAAGATCATTAATAGTTGAAAATTGTAGATTTTGAAGTGTTAAATGTTGAATAATTCAAAATTTAAAGTGTGTGAAATAGAAAAACTTTTATCTTTGAGTTACATGTGTGGTGACTATCATCACACTCGCTTTCTAGTTTTTTCATTTTGTGTAATTTCAGTCTAGTTGTAAAATATAAATTTATCTACCCTTATATATCGTATGTCTATATTCAAATTTTTCTAAATTCTGTTCAGTTTTCACTTCCAGAACATTTATTATATTTGTATTTACATTGGTATAGCTTTAGCCTCGGAAGGACTGCAGTCTTTGGATTAGCCGACTTGCCATACGCCTAGGGGAACTCGAGTCCGTTGTGGAGAATGATCAGTGTAAGATCTACTGGAATTTCTCATTCTCCACAACTCAACGTATCAGTGCGACGAAGCCTAATATTGTCCTCCAATATCGAAAGACCAAGATCATTTACGTGATTGAATTCTCGGCACCAGCCGATAGTAATATCACGGCAAAGGAGGAAGAAAAATTGGCGAAGTTTGGAAACTCACGCGAAAAAGGATACAATTTTAGGGCGAAATTTGCTGTTAAGTGTCCTCATATAAAGAAAGTCGCACTAAGAGATCTTATCGCTAGGGTAAAGTACACCAGGACTAATCTACAATTCTCGGAAGATCGAGCAATGGAGATTAAACAACAGGTTGATTTGGCGTGGGAAAACGACGGCAATGAACATCAGTTAAAGGAAGCCGCGTCACAAGATCAAGCAGCGGCATTTGATGTTCTTCCACAATCTTTTGATGATCCAGCACCACCACATCCTTTAGATATAGATAGCCTAATACAACCAGAGGCAGAAGCAGAGGTTCAGCTACGAAGACGGCGACTAACATGGACATACCATATGAAAAGAGATGGTATGCGCCTTTATTTTGTGGCAGAGAAAAGTGGGCAAAGTGCGACGGGAGAGAAAATCATCGACTATTCTTACTTAAGTATCCAGAGCTAGCCACAAGAATAAATGAGCAGAATCTAGCAGACCAAAAATGTTAAATATCTGTGACCAGCTTCCCATTAATGAACTCCCTTTCGAGGATGCGGACAACGAAGACCTGATTGAAGGTGAAGGCATAGGTGCTAGGGACAATGAACATCAAGTACCGGATCCACTAGACCACATCCGGACAATAATAACGTTGATGCAAACGGCGAAATCCCAGAAAAACTACAGCACCTTGAAAGGAATTTTGGTCATGCTTTACTAGAGTTCAGACATGTAGAACCAACACGAAGGCATTCTCTGCAGAAGATGAACAGCACAAAGGAACTGCATGCAATGATAGGACACATGAAAAGCAAGGTTTCACCTATGCATTTGAACGCAACACTAACTGCGTTAGAGGTGCAAACTCTTGTGTATTGTACATCTGTGGCAAACCGTTAGAACGTTGGGCCGCAGAAATAGGCCTCAAATGCAGTTTTTGCTCAAGGAAGGGATCGAGAGCCACCATGAACAATCTGGTTGGATATGTATGTCAGCAAAGTAAGGTGCAAATTGGGCCGATTGACTCAATATAAGAAAGGAAATAGAACAAGAAAGCTGATTATAGACTCTTAATGGCAGAGACTTGATGTTTTTACAGCTAAACTGCGTCGGTACCAGAAACGTAGTGCAAGAAGGCAACAAAATCGAACCTTCTAGGCAGATGAAATAAGATTCTATCGTCAACTTAGTGTAAAGACAAATAATAACCAGCAAGACACCGAAGTACCTCAATTGGAAGACATGCCTAACTACTGGTCGGGTGTCTGTGGAAAAACTAACAGTAGCAATTTTAACACTGCGTGGTTCCAACTAGAGAGAGCAAGAACAAGCAATAACCCTGAAATGGAGCTAACTAACATCACAGCTTCAGATGTTTTAACGGTTTTGAAAAGAGAAAGTTACTGGAAAGCTCCAGGTCCGGACATGATGCATAACTTCTGGTACAAGTACCTAACAAGTGTGCATCCTGCGTTGGCAAGTTGTTTTCAGAAGATCATCGAACACCCAGATCTGATGCCAGGCTTTATGCTCAAGGTTACTACGTATGTGTTGCCTAAGAAACCAGCCGCTCAAAATCCATCTGAATTTAGGCCGATAGCCTAATTTATAAATCCCTTACAACCATCATTGCAGATAGGGTATATTCTCACTGCGACGAGAATGGCATCCTAACAGAAGAACAAAAAGGATGTTGTAAAGACTCGCAGGGCAGAAAAGATCTAGTCACCATAGACGCTGTTGCCATGACGCAAGCTTGCAAACATCAAAGAAACTTGCACATGGCATACTCGTACATTGACTACAAGCAACCGATTCCTTTCATACGACATGACTATTTGCTTCAAGTCATAAAAATATACAAAAACTGTCCACGCACCATCGAGTTTCTAAGTCGTGCGATGATGCTTTGGGGTACAAGAATCAAGTATTTTGATCATGGACAACCAAGGATAACTAGATTAATACGCATTACGACGGGTATCTTTTAAGGCGACTCCTTTAGTGCATTGTGGTTCTATTTAGCGTTGAACCCATTGAGAAAAACATTAAATAGCATGTCACATGGGTTCCGAATACATGATAACGAGGATGGTCATCAAGTGGCCCATCTTCTATACATGGATGACCTGAAGCTATATGCTAGTTCGGATCAGAAACTGCCGCAAGTGATCGATGTCACGAAGCAGTTTTCCAATAATATCCACATGGAGTTCGGACTAGATAAATGCAGAGCAGTGCATTTAACCAGAGGAGAATTAGGGACCGCAGAGATAGAAGACGATTTCGAGAATGACATCGAGGCAATGGCTGAGGGCGAGTCATATAAATACCTGGGTATTCTCGAATTTAAAGGTATTCAGCATACGACAGTTGAGAGAAGCCTAACGACTGTCTTCACTAAAAGACTAAGATTGATTCTGAAGAGTTCTCTTAACTCGGAAAACAAAATCAGGGCAATCAATACTTGTGCCATCCCTGTACTCACGTACTCTTTTAGGCTCATCAAATGGGCGAACACCGACCTTGAAAGGTTAAACAGAACCATCCACGTCGAAATGACGAAGCATTGAATGCACCACAGTAATTCGGCGATTGAAAGGGTAGTTCTACCACGACATCGAGTGGGTAGGGGCTTAGTAGATGTCAAGAAACTGTGTAAGTTACAAGTCATAGAGATGCGAGACTATTTTAACAGCAAGAGAGATGTTGCGCTTTTCAACACCATCTGTAAAGCTGATCTTTAATGTACACCTTTGAATTTGTCTTCAGAAGAGGCCTTGAATATCAGATCAGAAAACATAGAGGAATTAGAAATACAATGGAGACAGAAAGCCATCTACGGCGAGCACCCAAAACGTTAGATCAACATGAAGTAGATAGTGAGGCATCGAACATTTGGTTGAGAAAGGGCACCCTGTATCCAGAAACGTAAGGATTCGTTATTGCAATTCAGCACATGGTTGTCTGCAGCAGAAATTATCGCAAACACGTGTTACATCAAGACGTGGTTGACCGGTGCCGATTATGTAGAGATACCAACGGATCCATTGAGCACATTGTTGATAGTTGTCGCCTAATGGCTCAAAGAGAATATACGCACAGGCATAATGATGTGGCGGGCATTATACATCAACAACTTGCCCTGAACCTAGGACTCTTAACAGAATGGATGCCTTTCTATAGATTCATTCCAATGCCCGTTTTAGAAAACGAAGATTACATCTTATATTGGGATGTTACTATTCAGACGGATCGTTACATCCGAGCCGTTTAAGACACCTCACCCAGGTGCCATTCAGCTTTCGGCACGGTTGCTACGCCTCCGCTTAGGGGTTATTCCTTCTGGACCATCCCTGGACAATTGTCCGCGACTGCTTATTAATTATTGTAACCATATTCAGCAGAAACCTTTGGCACAGGGACCCTCTACCCGCAACCCAAGGACGCGTTTGGTGGCTTTGTCATAGAACCTTCAGTTCTATTCCAAAGGAATCGAAACCGAATTATATATATATATATTGTTATATGCAGGTAAATTTACGTGAGACCGCGCACGTGTGTCAACCGCGTCTCCAGAAAATAACGCAATCGTCTTACAGAGTTCTGGGTCTGTTGTGGTCCCAAAACTTTGGTGCATCGTTCGCCCCTCTGCCGGATCGCAGCGTTTTCAAAGTAAGAAAGCAGACTTCTTGATCATAGGGCGCGCTGGCGCTCGTGTGTTTAGGTCAGCAGCGGTACGTATAAGTACCGCAGTCGCCCAAAATTCCTTTCAGTGTAGGAATCGTAATTGTTGATAAATGCACCATATGAATGTCAGAAAAGAAAGAGAAGATATTATCAGGCTTACGCCAGCTTATCTTCAAAACCATTGTTATCAACAGGAAACATTAGGAACTGAAAGCGCTATCTAAGATAATTATGGTAATTAATGTAAAACAATTGTGATTAAGAATATCTCTAAAATTATGGCTTGAAGGGGGGGGGGGGCGCAAGTCAATAAGAAATACATTGTTTATGGGTGATTCTCCACAGACAGGGAATTGTTGACATTGGCAACTTTTTTGGGAAAAATGTTTTAAAAACTTTCTTCTTCATAATGGCTAGGTTCATTGGCCTTAAAGAAAGGTGCCCTATAAATATTCACGCTTAATTCTAACTTGAAGGACCTGTAGCACATCAAAACGTTTTCAATTTTTGATTTTCCGTGTGATTTTCTCTGATTGTATGTAAAGTAAAACAATAATGTAAAAAATTAACACATTAAACGTAAAATAGCAGGGAAGAATAGTTTTGTTTAAGAAATGCAAAGTTTTTCCAAAACGAAGTTTTTTTTTCATATTTGAAATATTTTTTTCAAATTTGAAGTATTTTTTTTACTTTCGCGCTTTTTATTCTAAATTATAATCCTAATAATTGTAAAAGTATAATACGTGACAAGAAAGAATTTTAGCTTGCTCAGCTCTTCTTGCTTTTAACAATTTTTATTTTTCATTAACATTCTGAGAGTCACATAATTTAATTTTATAGCGTGCTATTCTGATTAATTTGAGGTTTATTTCAGGCTTCAGGTTTAATTATGAAACGTATTCTTGATAATGAGATATAGAATCCATCTCGGAATCCATCAAGGCAACAACAACTGATGCAAACAACACGAACACGAAACTATGTTTGACAGCAAGTAGACCGAAAGCCGGTGTAAGCATAACTTCTGAAGAAAGTCAGGGCCGTGGAGCGAACAAAATTGTTAATTTTAAAATGTTTATTTCTCTTATAATTAATAACCCTTTAATCGCTTTATCTTTGGTGTGCAGCACTTGTAGGTATACAAATTTCAATTATCGAATTACGTGAATTTTTAATATAAATATTTAAAAAAGTGCTTCGATAAGCTCCGTTTCGTCCCTGACAGCGAAAAGCGGTTTAGGGTATCTGATGTTACGGTATCCGAAAACCATACAAAATTACTTTTTACGATTTGAAAACAAAAGTAATAAATAAATCCTTCTGACAAAAAATTCTTTATTATATGCTACACGGAATCTTCATCTTTTCATTGATTTTTATTATGAAATATGAAAGTTCTTATCAGGTACGATATCCGATACTAATAAAAATACGCCACATTTTCGGTTACATTTTTTCACTTTGCAAAAAAAGTTTTTAATTTTTTGTTATGAAGTTTTGACGAATGAGTATTGTGGCTTTCGTTCTAGATATTGTGAGAAGATAAGACCTAAAAAATGATCAAAACTTGATGAAAGGTATGGGAAATTCGTTTACCGTAACGATCGAAAACATTTAGGGAGACACGTGTATAATTAAATTTTCTCTACTAATATATCAGATAAATTCAAATATTTCTTATGAATTTTATAGTTTTTGAGTTAAAATTTCAAACCATCAATTATAAGTTCAAAAATAATTCACTATGTAATTTTTCGAGTATTTGGGAGCATTTTACTAAGACCTACGATGATGTGACCTTATTTTTTCTTACGGAGGTATTCTATTGTGCTTAAATGAAGAAGTTAGCCAAGATTTATAAAGAAAAAGTACTTAGTTTAGTTACTAGTGGTCCGAGACCAAAAGTGCCCTGTGTGTGGATAATCACCCTTATAAGGCTGTACTCGTAGATAAACAATGGCTTATCGTACAAGAAAATATCAAACGCGTAAAAAGTTTTCTTTGTTTCGAAAGCTTTATGGAAGTAGTGAAAAAACAATTCATTCTCCTGATTGAATTTTTTGGATCTAAAAATTCTTAAAAATAATAAGAAGCGAAAACAAGAAAAGATATGGAAAAGAATTTTTTTTTAAATTTCAAATAAGTGTCCTATGAACCAAATTCATAAAAATATATTTTGTTTGACATTTCAAAAAATTCTAACTTTATCAAATATGATTTTCTCCAAAATATGATTTGATTTGTTATTGAAAACTGTATGATAAAAATTGGTAATAATTTTGGAAGAGGTAGGGCACGTTGTGTTTATAGTGAAATAATAAGATTAATGGATGTTACATAACAATAATTTAAACAATTTTTCCATGCATTAAATTACATCTTTTATAATATAGTATCCAAATATAGTTTCATTTCGTAAATCACTAATACTTACCACTAATACTCACATCTAATACTCACCGCTTATACTGATCACTATACTCATATCTAATACTCCTCAATATAGTATAATATAATACTCACTTGAGTTCTGAAGATCTATTGAATGTTTGACGTAATTGCAGTTTTGTCTGCCCAGCACAAAATCAAATCTTATACCTGCACTGTACTCGGTCGTGGCGCGGCGGTTGAGTACGGGGCGAATTTGCTACTGAATTACTACAGTGTAATCCAGTGGTATAGTAGTAGTATAGGGGTAAAGCGAGTAATGCCAGTTAGCAGGTAATACTGGTCATTACAATTTCACTCGTATTACTGCGTTCCCGCGCAATAAGACGAATTTCATTTTAAATCAATAACTATTATACATTTACTTGAAATCAGAAAAATGCTATATCTTTTGTTCAATGTATTATAAAAATGAAGGAATTGTGGAAAATTCAGAAATCTTTTTAAAATACATGATGAATCTTCAACCAAATAAACTAGTTTTCAACAAAGCAGTTCAACTCTTCACCAAGTAGTTGAATTTTTAACAAAAAAGATGAAGTCTCGACGAAAAATGTAATAGAGCAAAAGAGTTGAATTTTCTATAAAATAGACGAATTTTCAACCAATTAGTTGATTTGTCTGAAATGACGTTAAAATATTTTCTGTATAGGAGAATATAACTTTGGTCGATATTGTAGATTTCCATGTTATGTCTGGATTTCTCTTCTCGATCCGTTAACTTCTCCGATAATAATACAGATTCTAATAAAATTTGTATATAACATCTTGCTAAATAAATCGTACTTCAGAAAAAAGAATTCTTCCTCTGTTCTCTCCAGTAGCTTAGTGGTTAGAGCACCTGACCGGAAATCAGTTGACCTGTTTTTCGAAGCCCAGCAGAGTGAAAGGAGAAGATCTTCTTTCTGCATATAATTTAATTAAAAATACTTATTTTCCATCTGGTCTGATATGACGTTAAAATATTTTCTCTATAGGAGTATATAACTTTGGTCGATATTGTAGATTTCCATGTTATGTGTGGATTTCTCTTCTCGATCCGTTACCTTCCCCGATGATAATACAGATTTGTAATATAATATTTTAATTCAAAATTATTGAATTTGAAACTGACTACCAAGACTTTCAATATGACATTTTACAATTTTCAAAGATTTAATAATGAAATTGTACAGAAATTTCTAATATTTGTGTTTGAAACTACAATAAGGAAAAGAAATTTTAATTTTGATCATCATTATTTAATTTTTATTATATTATATTTATATTATTATATTTATTTTCAAAAGACAGTTAGATGAGTGCACGCGGTACCTTCAGGGATTTTTGGGAGGAATGGAAAATAGGGTATTACGTGAAAAGAGGAGGATGATAGAAGGGGAAGGGGATAGCGATAATGGGATAAGAAGTGTGGAAGTGAATAGAGAGATAGCGAGGCTTAAAACAAACAAGGCAGCAGGAGAAGACGATATAGAGAAAAAGGCTTTGAGATTTAGAGGGGAATGGATTAGAGAGGGAGAGTTTGTAACAAGGTTTGGAGAGGAGAAGAGTGGCCTAAAGAATGAAGGACAGGTTTGTTGTTATCGTTAATTAAGAAAATTGAGGGGAAGAAGGTGGAACTTAGAACTTAGAACTTAGAAGGTGGAACTTAGAATGGAAGAAAGGGAAATTAGTAGCCTTATTCGACTCGGTAAACAGGACAATGTTATGGCAGGTTATGAAAGAGAGGGAGATAGATGAAGGTTTGGTCGAGAGGATAAAGGAGATTTTTGAAGAGACTAAGCGAATTAGGTTATCCTGCACTGGTGCATGCCAGAGCACTCCAACCTTCTCCTTCTTACTTCTTCTCACGTTCTTCTTTCTCCCTTCGACTCGCTTCGGAGCAGGTCGGAGTGCTCTGGAGTGCGCCAGTGCAGGATAACCGAATTCGCTATAAGATAAGGGTGAGGATAGGGATACAAAAAGGGGAGCTTTTCTGGTTTGGAAGGGGGAGACGCAAGGGGGCCTGTTGAGCCCACTACTGTTCAGTCTCTTGTTGGCAGATTTAGAGGAGAAATTGAATAAGAAAGGAAAAAGGGGAATGTTACTGAGAAATAGCAATGTATACTCCTTAGCGTACGCAGCCGATGTAGACTTACAAGCAGGTGCCAAGAGAGGGATGAGTTTGATGATGAGAGCGTTTAAGGAGTACATGAGAATGAAAGACTTAACGGTAAATATGAATAAGACGAAGATGATGTAGAATATGAACGGAAGATGTACGGAGCGGTGGTTGAACAAATGGACGAATTTAGTTACCTAGGTTTCTGGTTTGAAGCGAGAAGAGGAGTTGAGATACAGGTTAAGAGACGGATAGAATGTGCGAGTAAAGTAATGGGGCAGGTGTGAGGTATAGGGTAAAGAAGGTGTAAGGACACTTGGAAGATGAGAGTGTGAATGTTTGATGCTTTAGTCTGGTCAGTACTAAGTTACGGATGGAAGGAGCACAAGAGAGTGGAAAGTTTGCAGGAGAGATTCTTGAGATGGGTAATGGGCGTGAGCTGGTGTTGAGGGAGGAATTTGGTAGACGTAAAATGGTCATTAGACAAATGAAGAGAGCATGGAACTTTGATGAGAAGCTGGAAGGGGAGGGGAGCAGGATAGCACAAGCTTGTCTACGGGAAATAGCAAACAAAGAGACGAGAAGTAAATACAACAGAGGAGGAGAGAATATGATATAAGGGAGGATGTCACAGTATGGCAAGAATTAAAGAATGAACTTACAGTTAAGAAGTGGGAGGAGAGATTGAGAAAAATTGTGGAATGGAGGTAACAGATGGTATAGGGTAGTGAAGGCGGAAAGAGAACCAGAATATTTGAGAAAGGTAAAGAAGGAGAGTAAGTGGAACAAAGTTATATGATTTAGCATGGGAGAAGGAACGACACCCCCATAACACACAATGATGCAGAAATATTGCTAGAATATTTATTCTCAACATTGGCAACATTCCAAATGAATATTGCAGCAACGTTCAAGAAACATTAAAATGTCCGACCCAGGCACTATTTGACAGGAATATTTCTGCAACATTTCAAAAGAATATCGGAATTGCGCTCGCTTTATGTGTGTGAAAAGTGTCCGCGAAATCTTACTTAAATATTACCGCGCAATGTTCCTGAAACATTGGCTAAGATATTGATGGAATATCTCCATCAAATGTTTTCAAAATATATTCTGGAAAGTTTCTTTCTAAATTTATTTTCAGGTTATGATTTTGAATTACTTATACACCTATCATAAACTTGAAAGATCTTCTTTTAAATTAAGGAACAGAAAGTCACGTATTCATTGTTATTTTTAATTCTATTTATATATAAATTAAAAATAACAACATTTTTTGTTCGATACAGAAGAAATTATTCTTCTGAACTTATGTACTTCCAAGAGAGGCTTTCCGAGAAATATTCTGTCCAATGGCTATTGTGATTCAGGATTACATGAGCCATATGTTTTAAATTTTGGCACTCTTCCTATTGAACCCTATAAAATAATTACAAATATTATTAAAAAATATATTTTATGAGATAGCCTAAGCGGGTGAATATGGTAAGTTTGTAATGTCGTATAGCCTATAAAATAATCAATACAAAAAATATTGCAATAAATATAAAGCTAAGTAACCTAGATATATCTTGCAAAGCATTAAAGATTGGAATTGACAAAGGGAGAATAAATCTGACTTTCTTGCCTGTATGCAAATTCTTATTCTGCTCAAGGCAATGCCGTTGCTCCAGGAAACAGTCTTACTGTCGTCGGAGAGTTGTATAATGTAGAAATCGAAAATTTATCAAAGATCATTTTCTGTATTGCAAACAGATTATGAACTGATGAAAATGGAATATTTTCTTAGTTTCGAAGATCATCTTTAGTGACAAATGTTCCTGTTCATGATGTATTTTATTGGTTATTGTCGGTTATTAAAAATTCAATGCCCAAAATGGTGACTTTAAATTAAAACACGTCATACGATATTCATATGTTCCTTCCCGCACTGTTAGAAAAATCTGTACTAGATTTAGTATACATGTAATGGAAGCAAGAATGCACAACATGAAATTAAATTTAAAGAAAGACGATTTTTCAACAAAATATATGAATTTTCAACTAAAAAAAACAAACTTTCAATCAAACAGTTGAATTTTGAACGAAAAAATATCAGTTTTCAACCCAAAATAAAATAATTAAATTTACAGTTAAAATTATTTTTCCACGAAAAAAAAAAAAATCAACCAAAGTGATGAATCTTCAATTGGAATATATGAATTTTCAACTAAAATGATAAAAATTTAATTAGAATACTTAAATTTTCAACAAAAAACATGGATTTTCAACCAAAAAGAATAATTTTTAACCAAGAAGATTAATTTGTACCAAAAAATACGAATTTTCAAGTTAATTTTGAATAATTAAATTTTTAGTAAAAAAAAAAAATTAATTTACAACTAAAGAGATGAATTTGAAACTGAAATAATGGAATACTCAATTGGAGTAGTTACATTTTCTGTTAAAAGAAAATTTCAACAACAAAAATGTATTTTTAACAAAATTGTTACGTTTTGAATAAAAGTAATTAATTTTCAACTAAAACGATAAATCTTTAACTATAATAAATGAATTTTCAACTAAAAAAGATCAATTTTCAACTAAAAATGAAATAATTAAATTATCAGTTAAAAAAATTATTTTTCAACACAAAAAGAAACCACAAAATTTTCAATCAAAGTGAAGAATTTTCAAATAAAATGATCAATCTTGAATTGGAATAGAGAAATTTAAAACAAAAAGATGGATTTTCAACTAAAATGATGAAAATTTAATTATAATACTTGAATTTTGAACCAAAAATGTGAATTTTCAAAGAATAAGATTAATTTTCAAACAAAAAGATTAATTTTCTAGCAAAAAAAGACGATTTTTCAAAAAGATATATGAATTTTCAAACAGAAAAGACAAACTTTCAACCAAAAAGTTGAATTTTGAACGAAAAAATATCGACTTTCAACCAAAAATGAAATAATTAAATTTTCAGTTAAAATTATTTTTCCACAAAAAAAAAACAACAATAAAATTTTCAACCAAAGTGATGAATCTTTAATTGGAATATATGAATTTTCAACTAAAATGATAAAAATTTCATTAGAATACTTGAATTTTCCATCAAAAACATTAATTTTTAATGAATACGATTAATTTTCAAATAAAAAGAATAATTTTCTAGCAAAAAAAAAAGACGAATTTTGAACGAAAAAAGATCAATTTTCAACCAAAAATGGAATAGTTTAATTTTCAGTCAAAAAATTATTTTCAACCAAAGTGATGAATTTTCAACTGAAATTATTAATTTTTAACTCGAATCATTGAATTCTCAACCAAATAGTTGAATTTTGAACTAAAGAAGATCGGGTTTCAATAAAAAATAAAATAATTAAATTTTCAGTAAAAAAAAATTAAATTTCCACCAAAAAGAAACAACAAAATTTTCAACCAAAGTGACGAATTTTCATCTAAAGTGATGAATCTTCAACTGCAATAGATGAATTTTAAACCAAAAAGATGAATTTGTAAAAAAGTTTAACTGTCAACCAAGTAGTTTTATTTTCAACCAAAAAGATTGATTTTTAACTCAAATTCTGAATATTTAACTGGAATATTGGAATTAAAAAAAAAAAATTCAAAGATGAAGATTAATTTTTAAACAAAAAAATTAATTTTCTACCAAAAATACCATTTCCAACAAAATATGTGAATTTTCAAATAAAAAAAAAATTGCAACCAAATATTTGAATTTTGAACTAAAAAAGATCAATTTTCAACTAAAAATGGAATAGTTCAATTTTCAGTTGAAAAAATTAGTTGTCGACTAAAATTATGAATCTTCGACTGAAATAGTTGAATTTTGAACCATAAATACAAATTTTACGCCAGGAAGATTAATTTCTACCAAAAGAGACAAATTTTTAACTAAAAAGCTAATTTTTTCAGCAAAAAATTGAAGAGTAAAATTTTTAGTTAAAAAATTAATGTTTATCCAAAGAGATGAATTTTCAACTAAAACGATGAATTTTGTTTTATGAATTTTTATCTAGAACAATTGAATTTTGACGAAAAAAGTTGAATTTTCAACCAAAAAGATTCATTTTTACTAAAAAAGACGAATTTTCAACTTAATATTGAATAATTCAATTTTTAGATAAAAAAAAAATTAATGTTCAACCGAAGAGATGAATTTTAAATTGAAATAATGGAATACTCAATTGGTATAGTTATATTTCTAGGTTTAATAAAATTTCAACCAAGAAGATTAATTTCTACCAAAAGAGTCGAATTTTCAACTAAAAATGATCACTTTTGAGCAAAAAATTGAATAGTTAAATTTTTAGTTAAAAAAAATTATGTTCAACCAAAGAGATGAATTTTTAACTAAAATGATGGAATATTCAACTGTTATAATTAAATGTCCAATTTAAAAAATTGATTTCAAACAAAAAAAAACGAAATTTCAAGAAAATATTTAAATAAAGTACAATATAAAGCTGCATTTAAAAAATAAAGAATCATTGTTATTAAATTTTATATTGCAATTTAAACAAACATTAAGCACGCTTTCGAAAATATTCCTAAAGTTTTCCAGGTTTTTACAAGTATACAGAAATTTGATTTTTTTTAATCATTTCCGGATTTATTCTCTCTTTTGAAAAATTAGGAATTTAAAATTAGACGCGTCCAACATTGAAAATATCCCAGTACAATTATTTATCTGAAAATAATTATTTTGAAAGGAGGCGATACAGCAAATTACCGATGATATAACAAATCAATCAACGACTTAAAAAAAAAGTTTACATGCTAATTAAATATACGAACTCACGTGACGTTCCTAATTAGAATGACCTTCCGCTGATTACTAATTGGCGTACGTCCCCAATAATTTCCACGAGCTACAACTTTTATGCAGAGAAATTGTTTAAAACAAAAACAAACAAAAAATTTAAATATCCATTTGTCAAATCGGATAATTAATTTAAATTGCATTATTAATTTACAGGCCTCGGACTCACTTTAGAGATCAAAAATAGTGTAAATAGTTTCCATTTTGTTTTAAATAGTGTAAAAATAGTATCACCAAATATTCCAAATATTAAAAATGAACTTCTATGTTTATTTAAAATGTTTTTAGTCTATAAATTATCGAAAATCTTATTTATTTATCTCAGGCTTCACAGTCTTCCCCCTTTTTTCATTTTTGTCGTTAAGAATTCATCTTTTTTATTTCAAAGTTTTATTATTTGGTTCAAAATTGAATTATTTTTTTGAAAATTCAACCATTTTTTCTCAAAAGGTCATACTTCTTGGTAGAAAATTCAACTGTTTTGTTGAAAAGTTGTCCTTTTGGCTTGATAATGCAACAGTTGGATTAAAATTTTGTTTCTTTCTTTACAACATTTTTTTAAATTGAACATTCAACTATTTCGTTGAATATTTACCTTTTCAGTTTGATAATGTATCTCTTTCTGCAGAAATGTAATCTTTTTTTGGTTAAGAATGCAACTGTCAATTCCTGAATTGGAAAATTCCCAAATAATGAAATTACCGACAGTTCATAATATTACCGAATTTCAAAATTCCCGAATAATAAAATATCCTAATAATAATATTCCCGAATCGGAAAATTCCCGAATAATTAATTTCTCGAATAATAAAATTCCCGAATAATAAAATTCCCGAAACTTTATATTATTACCGAATTTGAAAATTCCATAATAATAAAATTCCCGTATAATAAAATTTCTGAGTAATAATGTTCCCAAATTCTAAAATTCCCGAATTGGAAAATTCCCAACAGTTTATAATAATACCGAATTGGAAAATTCTCGAATAGTAAAATTTTCGAATAATAATATTCCCGAATTGTAAAATTTCCGAATAATAAAATTCCGGAATTGGACAAATTCCCAACAGTTTATAATAATACCGAATTGGAAAATTCTCGAATAATAAAATTCCTTAATTGGAAAATTCCCGAATAATAAATTTACCGACAGCTTATATTATTAACGAATTTCAAAATTCCCAAATTGTAAAATTCCCGAATTGGAAAATTCCCAACAGTTTATAATAATACCGAATTGGAAAATTCTCAAATAATAAAATTCCCGAAAGTTTATAATATTCCTGAATTTCAAAATTCCCGAATAATAAAATTCCAGAATAATAAAATTTCCGAAAAATATTCCGGAATTGGAAAATTCCCGAATAATGAAATTCCCGAATAATGAAATTATCGAATAATAACATTCCCGAAAGTTTATATTATTACCGAATTTGAACATTTCATAATAATAAAATTCCCGTATAATACAATTTTTGAATAATAATATTCCCAAATTGTAAAATTTCCGAATAATAAAATTCCCGAATTGGAAAATTCCCAACAGTTTATAATAATACCGAATCGGAAAATTCTCGAATAATAAAATTCCAGAATAATGATATTCCCGAATTGGCAAATTCTCGGATAATAAAATTCCTGAATTGGAAAATTCCCAAATAATAAAATTTCCGAATAATAATATTCCCGAATTGGAAAATTCCCGAATAATGAAATTCCCGAATTGGAAAATTCCCGTATAATAAAATTGTCAACAGAAAATTTCCGAATTATAAAATTCCCGGATTTAAACAATTGAAATATTTGAAAGATAATTATTTATTTATCAAAAATAAAATAATCAAATATGTTTATAAAAAAAAAATTATTTTTAATGTTTAAAGTTTCTAAAATTAATTTTAGGATTTAAAATAACAATAATTGAAAAAAATATATTTCTGAATGCAATTTTTTTCTATTATTGTTATTTTCAATTCAAAAAATAATTTTAGAAACTTTAAATATTGAAAATAATTTTTGTATGAAAAAAATTTATTATTGTATTTTCAAAAAATAAATAATATTCATAAAAAAATTTAATTGCTTAAATTCGGGGTTTTTTGGGGGATTTAACTATTCGAGAATTTTCCAATTTGCGTCTTTTATTATTCAGAAATGTTATTATTCGAAAATTTTACAGTGTCAGGAATTTTTTTGGGGGATTTTTCAGTTGTGCCAAATTTTTTCAAATAAAGGCCTTGAAATTGTGCAATTGTAAGTTCAAATCATATACCAACCTTGTTTTACATTTCTATAATTAATTTTCAATTAATTAATTTCTAATACATTTTAATCCAACCATTTTCTTTTAATATTTGAAAATTTTTTCAAATTAAAAAAATAATTTATTAAATAGCGTATCTGACAGAAAAAATTTCGCGTGCGATCATTGGATATAATTGATAAAAATCAGAATCGATAACTTCATAGATCAGATCGTATAAAAATTATTTACGTACACAAAAAGATAGTCTGTAAATAATGCGCCATCAATTATTGAAAAGTGACAGGTTGAGAATTATCAGAGTACCCTGGGAATTGGGAATTTTCCTCTCTGATAATCAATTTCGGTGACTGGATTCATAAAAAACTGAGAAAATTTTAAAAAAGCTTAGAATTATATATTTTTTTCGTTTCTTGAAAAAAAAAACATTATTTCTTAATAGTGCAAGGGGAACCATTCTACAGTGGATAATGCAACCTACAGTGGATAATCATTCATTAATAGCACATATACATACACTTAAAATAATGAATTTTGCATTTGATTTAATAATAACTTGATACAAATTTTGGGAAATTATTATTTATTTAACACAGGATATTTTGTAATAGTGCAGGGGAACCATCCTACTGTGGATAATGCAACCAATAGCATAAATAATTATTTAATTAATTTAGGAATCAGAAAAATAATGGTTTTTTGAAATAAATATATTAATTTTGAAGTATCGTGTCTTAATTATTGTTTAAATTAAATTAACTTTTAGAGTCATTAGTATTTTTAATTAATCATTATCCACTGTAGGTTTTTAGTTGTTTAGATTCAGGAATTTTCCAATTTGGGAGTTTTATAATAAAATAAAATAATAAAATAAATAAAAATAAATAAAAATAAATAAAAATAAATAAAAATAAATAAAAATAAATGAAATAAAAAATCATTAAAAACATTCCCAGGAACCTTAAAAAACTTAATATCTTAAAACCTTTCAAAAACCTGAAAAAAATTTCAAAATTTTATTTTGAAATCTTCAAAAATCTCAATTTTCTTTTTAATTTTCTAAAATATTTTCAAATTTTTAATTAATTTTGTAATCGTTTCTAAACTTCGAAATATCTTATTAAATGATTAGGATTAAAAAAAATTTTAAATACTGAAAAATAAAAAAATTTTCTTGAAATCTTAGAGATTCTTTTTCAACAATTTTGGAAATCTTTTGAAATGTTTTTTAATCTTTTTAAATATTCTCCTAAAATAAAATTTTCAAACTAAAAATTATTTAAAATTTTCCTAGAAATCTTAAGAAAAATTTTGTATCCTCTTGAAACCTTTCAAAGTTTTTAAGAAAATTAAAAATGTTGTGTTCGAAAACTGGAAAAATATATGCAAATTTAAAAAAATTACCTCAGAATCTTCCAGATTCTTTTTTGACAATATTTCAAAAGTTTTTCAATCTTTTTAAATATTCTCTTGAAATTAATTTTTCAAAATAAAAAATCATTTCAAATGTTCCCAGAAAAATGCTAAAAAGCTTCTTTTTTCGAAATTTTCAAAAGTTTACATTATACAAAATTTTTAATCTTTACAAGTTTCAAATTATTTGTCAATCTTTTCAAAAATTTCAAATATCTCGTAATTTACTCTATTTTTAAAAATTTTGCAATCTTGCAAAACTAACAAAATTGCTTTATAATCTTCCAGATTCTTTTTTGACAAATTTTGAAATCTTTTTGAATGTTTTGTTTAAAATTTTTTGAAATGTTCTCAAATTCTAAATTATTTTTGAATTTTTTTCAAAACTTCTACATATTTATCAACGTGATTAAAATTTTTCCTCAAAGTTTTTTTAAATCCTGCTAAATTAAAACATTTGCTCTACAATCTTACAGGTTTTATAAAATTCAGGAATTTTGATAATTTGTTTAATTTTTATAATTTTAGAAATTTTAAACATTTTGAACATCTTAGAAATTTTAGAAATTCTGAAAAAATACGGAAATCCTGACCCTTTCCTGCAAATTTATAAAATATCGGAACTTATTTTTAAAAATTCATATTTTTTTTGAATTTATATTTTCAGTTGAAAATTCAACTACTTGGCTTAAAATAGAACTACTTTGTTGAAAATTCTTTTTTTCTAAGATTTACTTTTTTTTTCGTTGAAAATTTAACTAATTGCTGAAACTTAGTTTTTTTGTTCAGAAGTAATTTTTTTATCTGAACATTTAACTATCAAACTTTTGGAAAATTTATTCTACATAAGTTAAAAATTGCACTATTTGGTAGAAAATTCATGTATTTTGTTGAAAATTCGCCTTTCTTTGTTTAATTCAACTGGTTGAAATTTTTTTTCGTGTTAAAAATTTATTTTTCAATTAAAAATTTCACTATTCCATTTCTGGTTGAAAATCTATCGTTTTCAGTTGAAAATTCAATTATATGTCTGAAAATTCTCGTATTTTGTTACAAAATAGAGTTTTTGATCAAGTTTTTGCGTAGAAAATGAATTTTCTTTGTTCAAAATTCATTTACCTGGTTGAAAATTGATGTATTTGTATGAAAATTCGTTTTTTGATAGAATATTAATCTTCTTTATTGAAAATTAATTTTTGTAGATTGAAAATCCAACTGTTTCGTTAAAAGTTTAATCATTATATTGAAAATTTGCCAATTATGTATAAAAATTAAACTTTTTGATTATCAATGCAACTTTTTTGTTTAAAATTAATTTTCTTGTTTATAATCAGTATTTCTGGGTTGAAAATTCTCCTCTTTTGGTGGAAAATCTTTTTTGGTTAAAAATTCAATTATTTTGTTGGAAATGCAATATTTTGACTTAAAATCTCAGTTATTCAAAGCGTTTCCTATTGAATTTAGTATGTTATCCAAAATAGCCTAAAATGGGTAACATTCATCTCCTTGGTAGCAATTTGGGTTTTTTTGTAGAAAATTCAATTTTTCAACACACAATGTAACCATTACATTTTTGGATAAAAACTGATATTTTAAATTGAAAATTTATCTTTTCTAGTTGCTTCATCTATTTTGACGAAAATTTAACTATTTTGTAGAAAATTCATATTTTTGGCTGGAAGATTCACTAATTTGATAGGAAATGAAACTATTTGGTTAAAAATGAACTTTTTTGTTAAAAATTCAACTGTTTTGGTAGAAAAATAAACTATTTGGTTTAGGATGAAACATATATTTGAAAATGTAACTATTTAGTATAAGCTTAACTTGTTTGTTGAAGAATCATATTATGGGCTAGAAACTTCAACTGTTTTGTATTTTGTTGTAAGTTTGTCTTATTTGGTTTCATTAAACTTGTTGAAAAATATTCTTTCTTTATTGAAAATTAACTTTTTCGACTAAAAAATTAACGATTCCATTATTGTTTCAAAAATGACAAAATTAAGTTTTTTAACTGCAAATTTTACTATTCCATTTTTCGTTGTAAATGTATCGCTTTTAGTCAAAAATTTACCTATTTTGTTGAAAATTCATATATTTGGCTTATAATTCGTTTGTCTTTTACAAAAATCTTCTTGGCTGAAAATTAATCTTTTTGGCTAAAAATTCAACTATTTGGTTAAAAATTGAACACTTTTGTTGAAAATGCCTTTTTTGGTTTAAGATTTATAAGTTTGAGTAAAAATTCATTTCTTTGTTCGCAAATTCTTTTTTTTAGAGAATTTACTTATACAACTTGAAATGTAACTTTTCCATTGTTTGATGAAAATTGATATTTGTAATTGAAAATTGATCTTTTTTAGTTGAAAATCCAACTATTTGGATAAAAATTCATATATTCTCTTGAAAATTTTTCTTTTTTGGAAGAAAATTAATCTCCTGGGTTAAAAATCAATCTGTTTTAGTTGAGGATTCAACTATTTTGTGAAAAATTTAACAGTTTTGTAGAAAATTCGTCCTTTTGGCTTGAAAATTCACCAATTTGATAGAAAATGAAACTGTTTCGTTGAAAATAAAATTTTTCGTTTAAATTCGACTATTCTGGTAGGAAATCCAACTATTTGGTTAAGAATTGAACTTGTTTTTTTTAAATATAATTAGTTGGTATAAAATTAACTTTTCTGATGGAAAATCATATTTTGGGGTAGAAAATTCAACTGTTTTGTGAATAATTTTTCTTTTTGGCTTCCAAATTCAAGTTTTTTGTTAAAAATTCGTCTTTTGGCAGAACAATAATCATACTGGTGTAAAATTCATCTTCATGGTTGAAAATTTACATATTTGCTTGAAAATTAATTTTTTTGCTTGAAAATTCAACTAATTGGTTTATAGTTGAACTGCTTCATTACAAATTCATTTTTTACCTGAAAATTTGCGCCAAGAATCCAAAATAGGTCCAAAATACAGGATTGTTCCAAAAAAATTCATAAAAATGTTTGAATCAAATTCTTTCTTTGACATAGGGTCAACAATTAATTTATTAATTTAAATAAATATTTTGTTCATTTAAGCCAAATTTATTTGAATCGAACAAATGCTTCTTTGATATAAACAAACATTTTTATGAGAAAAAGGATTCTTGGTAGATTTTTTTACTTGGAGGCGAATAGCTATCTAAAATATTGATACCTTTTTTTTTGTGGTTGGATTGATCCAATGAGAATTGGGTTTGATATGAGTACTTTTATTCGACCGCGAATATCGTTTGGAATTGGCAAAATTCCAGCGGAATTTTAACTAAAATGATAAAATAAAAGTGAAATTACACACGATAAATCATTTTCACGTTCCAATAACCAAACGATTGCCAACACATTGACATCCAGATATCGAAATCTATTGGATTAGTGTGCCACTCACCACCAACATAATGGGCTTAAAGTGAGACAAATCGATTAACCGTCCTTTTTTTCGATACTATTTTATATAGATATGGATTTTAAGCTTTCGTTATTAATTATAAATAAACTAAAAGTCATTTGTACAATATATAGACAATCAAATCGTTACATTTTTGTTAAAAAATACAAATCTCTGAAGAAAAACACTAACATACCTAAAGTTGTTATAGTCCATTTTCGAATAACTATTTATTTGTTAACATTTTTTTAACATCAAATTCTTGCTGAAATTATATTCTCAAAGAATGTAGTCAGTGAATCCATGTAGCGTAGAATTTACTCTTACTATTAATAATAGTAAATGGCGAGATATCATTTAAAGATTTCAAGTGCACGTTACGTAATTTAATATATTTGAAAAATATAATGTTTGTACAATGACGTTTGCGGGTACTTTTGCAACCATTTTTTCAAATCTAAGCATGTACATATGTACATGACATTTTGAAAAATTGAATTCAAATATTCATTTCACGGCCATATTTGTAAATCTGTGAATCAAGCTCGTCAAATATCAGTTTTTAACATGTTGAGAGAAGAAAATGTAAATACAGCTAAGCGTAAAAAATCCAAGGACGAAAACGAGGAATCAGATGTCAAACTGATTGGAAGGTTTCACAGATTAAATATTTTTGATTAAGAATAAATTATATAAAACAATTATGACATTTGTTTTCAGGTTTTTTAACTTATATTTTCCTAATTTCTTAAAACACTGATGTTGATAATATTTTGAAATACTTATAATATATTGTATGTAGAATTTTCGGTCATTCGAGTATATAATTAAAATAAAAAATAAATAAAAAAGCAACTTATGCACTGTATACCTGCTAATTCAACCAAGAGAAAAAAACTGCAAAGTTCCGAACCAGAAGGAGACGACATAATGCAAAACCTTTGGAGGAGTCCTTCGAATATTTTCGAGAAAATGACTGCAGGATGTCATGATGCAAACTGTGTTCAGCAGAATTAAATGAAAATAGTAAAATAAATAAAATGGTGGACAGTAATGCAACTGGCTTAATGCGGCATCTTCGTCAATTTCACAAAGAGGCGTATGCTGAAACATATCCAAATAATCCATCAAGATCTGCATCATCGAAAGAAGTAATTATATTTCAATAAATAAAATAATACTGTTTGTAACATTAACACACCAGACTTGAATAACAATAAACAATAGGAACAATGTCAAATCAAGCTGAAATGTTGTTGCGAAATGATCGGGATGGAGATGTTGCAACCTAATCTTGACATGTGTATAAGATGGAATTCGACGTACTCTATGATTTGGACTAGGACAAGAATGCAACATTCATTAACTCTTTTTTGCAAACTAAATCCGGCATTGAAGAAGTATGTCATTTCTGAGTACGAGTTGCTGCTGCTGTCAAGGGTTTTTGAATACCTTTGCCACTTCAAACTTCTGACTGATACTCTTTGCGGCGAAAAGTACGTCACCCTCCCTTCGATAGTCGTCGGACCCAATATGCTTTTAGACAAGATAGAAGAATCAATAACTGATATAACGAATATGACTGATCCTAGCTTGAAGCATTGACAGCTGCAAAAGACAAGTTGCTAAAACATTATGTAAAGAGTAACTGAAATTACTGTGCGGTTCTAATTCTATATCCAAGGGAAAGGAATCGTTGCTGTCTCGTTACAAAAATTCGAAAATATCTACTGGACATCGTAATTTAACAAAGAGGTAATGAGCCAATGCATATACTCACAATAATATTTCTTTATTAGGTAGAATTACGTTATTTTTACAACTTATAATATTTGTAATGTACAAGAAGCACATCATGTTTGAATTTAATTCCTTGCTTGACAAAAAGAAGAAGTTGAGAAAGATCCCCCTGCAGTTGAAGATTTGGGAACACGAAAAGAGACCGTCAAAATCAATGTGTTCGCTGAATTTAAAAAGTAAACTAAGAAAAAGCAGATCTCTCGAAATTCAAAATCCTCCAATCGAGAATGGCGAAAAGAGATAGATCTCTACCTACCACAAGAATGTTTTGATGAAGACCAAGATGTGCCGGAATGGTGGCATCGGAACGAGAAGCTCTTCCCTACTCTGTCTTAAATGACTCGCGATTTACTGTGCATACCAGCTACGACTGTATCAGCAGAACGAGTATTTTCTCGTGGTTCCCTAACCATCAGGAAACATAGTAATCGTCTCGAAAATGAGTCGATTTAATTCCTAATGTGTATTAATTCGTGGGTTACTTGTTGCTTGGCATCTCAAATGTAAATTTTTTTAGATAAATAGAACCTATGTTTTAATATCGAATTGCTTAATAAGGCAAGAATTTCATAACAATATACAATTTGATTAAAATTCCAAATAATAGTGCGTCATATTCAATCCACTATTTGAATTTTTTAGGTTTTCGCCAAAAATTCGTATTCAGCGACACAAGAAACTTCTAACCTTGAATTTCATGAAAACTTGCTAACTTTTGAGTTGGTTAGCAAGCTTGAATTTGCTTAAAAAAAATTATTACATTATGTATTTGCGAATTCAAATTGAATTAATATTCACTACTTATGATGTGAAAATGATATTCCGTGATGTCATGCTAGATATCTGTATAAAAGATTATAAATGAATAGAGCAAGGGTATTTCTAAAAAATTTTCGCAAGAATCTGATTTGAGAGTTCACAATATTTCGTGTTGTAGGGGGATTGTACTTGCGATTTCTTTTTATATTCTTTTCAAATATTCTAATGATATAATATACTCGGACAAGACGAAAACGAGTCGCTCGATTTGTGATCTAATCCACTTAGCACTGACGCCGGCCATCTCCAATTTTTCCAAAAAGTGTAGAATCACACTTGATAAAAAGACTTTACATTAATGTACTTAAACCGGGAGGGCTAAGACTTGATGAATTGGAATATACCTTCAAGAGGCCAACATCTTTGTTATAAAATCTATCTTTTATTAAATGCTTTCGACAACATCGGTTTCCGGCAGGTATGTTGATATTTTTTAAAATGTAAGACTGAGTACAAACTTCTTCTAGTACCAAAGTTAGATCTGTTGTTCCAAAACAAACAGAACAATACTTGTGTGTTCCTTTTTAGGTTTTTATTGTATTTCGAAAATAAGATCATTAGAATCTGAGTTTAATGTTGATATTGAATAGCTTTCATATTGTTAAAATCTACTTTCAACATCATGATCAAGCTTCTCCTTTTCATATTTAGCAACCCGGTAATTCCTACACAAGATATTGTTCTCAACAATCGTTTGTTGAAGCTTACTACTAAAAAGCATAGCCTCATCTTCACTTAGAATTGTTTTTTCAGACCAAGGAAGTTTATTCAAAAACTTACTGCACCCAGAACACTTAAGATTTGTTTGTGACTCACACATTTTTCAGTGTAACAAGTACAATCAGTGGAGAGAAAACAATACAATCAAAAGAGAATAAGTTGTAATAAGTTTGAACAAACTTTCTGGTTCTAAAAAAAATAATTGGAAGTAAAGATGAGGCTATGCTTTTTAGTAGCAAGCTTCAACGAACAATTGCTGTCAACGACATGATGTGTAGCAATTGCCGGACTGCTCAATATGGGGTATTTTTCATATTTACTGCAAAAATGGATTATACCGCTTATGATCTTAGATTTCAAAATTTTTGACAGTGATCTTTAGATATTAACCTGTGAAATCTGTATGTTAATTTTTAAAATCTTTTAGATTTGTTTTATTTCAAAAATTAGTTTTCGGAAGATTTCAATCTACAAAAAATTACCCCCCCCTAAGCATGTAAACGTAAAATTTTATATTTAAAATGTCCCCATGAAAATTAAAGAATGGGGAATTTCAAGATGTTAGAATGACAGACGCGGCAAAGATAAAGTTATATCAATGAAAATTTAGTTGGATTCAATGTTTACTCAAAGTGTAAATTTATGTTGACACACTTAGTTTAAACAATATCACATATATGTACACTACTACGTAATATCAACTATTACATTTTTTATTGAGAATTCATCTTTTTAGGTTGAAAATTCAACTCGTTGGTTGAAAGTTGAACTGCTTTCTTCAAAATTTATTTTTTTAGTTGAAGATTCATAATTTTAGTGGAAAATTTATCTATTTGCTTAAAAAATGAACTACTTTGATAAAAATTATTTTATTGTTAAATTTTTTTTATGCGAACTTTAATTATTTTGTTGAAAATTTAACTGTATAAAAATTCGACTTTTTTGTAGAAAATTAGTTCTTTTATTGAAAATGTTTTTTTTTCTAAAAGAAAATTTAACTGTTCCATTTTTAGTAAATAATTGATCCTTTTTAGTTTTAAAATTCAACTTTTTGGTTAAAAATTGATGTAGTTTGTTGAAAATTCGTCTTTTGGTACAAGATTAATCTCCTTGGTTGAAAATTTAACTAATTGGTTAAAAATTGATATTTTTTGTTGGCAATTCCTCTTTTTTAGTAGAAAATTCATCTTTTTGTTTGAAAATTCAACTTTTTTGTATCAATATCATCTTTTTGGCTTGAAAATTCAACATTTTGGATGAAATTTATTGTCCTTCTTGACTGAAAAATCTTTTTTGGTTGAAAATGTAATTCTTGTTGAAAATTCGCCTTTTTGATTTGAAAATTTATCTCTTTTTGTAGTAATTTCACCTTTATTGGTTTAATTCAACGATTTTTTCTTTAAAATGAAGATTTTTTCTTGGTTGAAATATCAAATATTACGTATCAAAATTTTTTTGTTTACTCTTTGGTTGAAAGTTGAATTGCTTTCTTAAAAATTTATTTTTAGGTTGAAGATTCAAATTTTTAGTGGAAAATTCATCTCTTAAGTTGAAAATGGAACTACTTTGATAAAAAAATTGGTTTCAAGTCAAAATTTAATTACATGGTGGAAAATTCAACTGTTTGGTTAAAAATTCAACCTTTTTTGTAGAAAGTTCGTCTGTTTGTCTTAAAAAGTCAACCATTTTTTTCGGAAAGAAAATTTAACTGTTCCATTTTTGGCTAATAATTTATCTTTTTTAGTTGCAAAATTCAACTTCTTGGTTTAAAATTTATGTATTTTTGTTGAAAATTCGTCGTTTGGTAGAAGATTAATCTTCTTGGTTGAAAATTAAACTATTTGGTTAAAAATATATGTGTTTTGTTGAGAATTCGTCTTTTTTAGTAGAAGATTAATCTTATTGGTTGAAAATTCAGCTTTTTGGTTGAAAATTCAACTGTTTTGAATGATATTTATTGTCTTGACTGAAAAATCTTTCTTGGTTGAAAATATAACTCTTCATGAAAATTCGCTTTTTCGATTTGAAAATTCATCTCCTTTGGTAGAAATGTCATCAACTTTGTTTCAGTTTTAACTGTTTTTTATTTAAACTAAAAAAATGTTCTTTGTTAGAATAGAATCTATTATATTTTTTGTTGAGATTTCTTCTTGTTCGGTTATGAATTCAAATTACTTTGTCGAAAGTTGAACTACTTTGATAATTCATAAAAAAACTTTAATTAAAAATTAAAAAAAAAAATTACAAATTACAAAACTCACGGACTCTAAATTGTTAACGTAGTTTATGGACAGCCCCTTAAAGAGGAGAGAAGAAATATAAAAAATGCCTGCTGTAGTTTATGAATAGGTTCTGAATAATTTAATAATAATTTATTAATAATTTTGAACTAGTATTAAAAATGGATGCTGCTAGTAAAATTATTATGCAGAATTTGAATGCAGACTTATTGAAACTTGGGAAAATATTGTTCTGTTTAGTCAGTCGCTGCTTGTCAGAGAAGTATGAAGGCATGTGGCTTGCTGCAAGCTCTCTGCGATATTCTAATGTCGATGGGAGTTCCTGCAGACGTATTAACAGAAGCAATTAGCGCAGTTGCAGAAGTTATCAGAGGAAATACGAGCAATCAAGAATTCCTAGCCAATGTTATGGCTCCCTGCAGTCCTCCCAAGTAAACATTTGCTCAATTATCCCAAACGATGTTATTTCTCCAGGAAGCATTAATGAATTATTTAATTTCAGACCAGCGATAGTCGTTCTTCTGATGTCGATGGTCAACGAGAAACAACCTTTCCTTTTGAGATGTGCTGTTCTCTACTGCTTCCAATGTTTTCTTTACAAAAACGAAATAGGCCAAGCGCAACTTGTACAAACTTTTTTACCTCAGGGGAACGAAACGCCATCCTTAACGACAGGTTTGAAAATGATTATATTAAACATTTTTAGGGGGTCTACTTAAATTCCAGGCCTTACATGCACTACTTTTCCTACTATTAAAAAAAAAATCACACTAAATACACTATTTTCTCATAATTTTCTGCTAATTCCACTATTTCTTTACTTTGAAAAAAATATATTTTTCAACTTATTTGCTAATTGTTTATAAATGGTCTCAATGGCTGATTAGGGTCGTCCAAAATGATGAATTTTCAAGTCAAAAATACGAGCTTTTAACAAAACAGATGAATTTGCAACCAGATAGTTCAATTTTCAACAAATTACATACATTTTTCACAAACAGTTGAATTTTCTACCAGATTGTTGAATTTTCAAGCCAACCAGACGAATTCTCTAGAAAAGAGTTAAATTCTCTACAAAATAGTTGAATTTTCGCCAAAAAATGTAATAGTTGATATTTAAACCTAAAAAGATTTAAATTTTAAATTAAAAACAGTTGAATACAACCAAAAAAAATGAATTTTCCAAAAAATATTTGAATCCTCAACTAAAACAGATTAATTTTCAACCGTACGGTTATATTTTCAAACAAAAAAATTAATGTTCTGCCAAAGAGTCCTAATTGTTAACAAAATACATATAGTTAAATTTTAAATCAAGATGATTAATTGTGTACTAAAAACACGAATTTTCGACAAAATACATGAATTTTTAACCATACATTGCATTTTTAACTAAAAAAAATTGATTTTCTACTTAAAAATACGAATTTTCAACAAAATACATAAATTTTTAATCAGATAGTCTGCATTTTTTTCGTTTCTAAAAATTTTGAACTAAATAGTTGAATTTTCAAGCTAAAAAAGGTAAATTTTCAACTAAACATGATGTAAAACATTTTTATTAGGGAGAATTAATTTTCAATAAAAAAAAACTATTTGGTTGAATTTTCAACAAAATATTTAAATTTTCGGTTAAAAAAAAATCATTTTTAACCATAACAAAAAAACAAGTTTTTAAAATAAAATTATAAGTCTGCAACCAAAAAAAATAAAAAAATTTTTAGAAAGTATTTCAACTTTCAACTAAGGAGTTGAATTTTTAATCTAAAAAGATGAATTTTCGACGATAAATGTAATAGTTGATATGAAAAAAAAAAAGATTTTAATTTAAAATTAAAAAACAGTTTAATTTAACAAACAAAGACAATTTTTTACCAAAATACTTGAATCCTTTTCTAAAATAGATTATTTTCAACTAAAAAATTTGATTTTCTTTGCAAAATTAATTTTCAACCAAAAGAAGAACGACTTTTCAACAAAATAGTTGAAGAGAAAAGGGGAAAAAGGGGAAGTTTTTTGAGATTAGAGGAAAAAGGGAAATTTCAAGAAAAAAGGGGAAACTACGAAAAAAGGTGAAGACTGTGCACCCTGTTATTTAAATAATTGTCAAATTATTTAAGTAAACTATTTTATTGTTATCATTGAAAGAACTCATAAAGTCTAGCAAATACTCTGATTTCGCGACTTGCCTGAAAAAATGTTTAAACAAATTAAAATGATTTAAACAATTGAAAATTGGTTTAAAAATTACGAAAGAAATTCGAAAAAACTGGAGAGAAATTCTAAAAAAAATTGCACCAAGTATAAATAAGGACCACCATACTATTTTTTATATTCCTAACTTAAATTCCTTGTATAGAATCTTTTATTAATGGAATTATCTAATTTTAAATTTAAATTAATAAATTATTAATTTATTATTCTCAAGGCCGCCACAGCCTTACTTACTTGAAAAAGTAAACTCTTTAAACCAAAAAAGTGAACAGTGCCTACTTTCTAACCCAAAAAAAGACTAATGTGCATTAATAATGTGACTAATTTTCTTTTGAATTTAAAATAATTCAAAGGAATTCGATAAAAATGATAAAAATCATAGGTCAATTTTAAGAAATTCAGGAAAAATTCATAAGATTTTAGAACAATTTAAGTTAAATTCAAAAGAATTGTAAGAAATTCACAAAATTCCATTGATTTCAATAAAATTACAGTGAATTTAGAGGAATTGAAGGAAAATGAGAAGAATTCGATGAAATACATAAAAATTCTAGGTGGATAATACTTTAAAATCTTTCAAACCTTTTGAAATCTTTTGAAATTATTTTAAAATTCCTTGGATTCTTTTTAAATTCCTTAAAATACTTCAAATCCTATGAAAAATCTTTTGAAATCCGAACAAAATTGGTAAGGCTCTTGAAAGTACAAAAGTACTCTAAACTATTCCAGATCCTTTGAAATCCCATTAAATTATCTAAATCAATTGAAAATTCCTTGGAATCTTTTAAAATGTCCTAAAATTTTTTTAAATTCTTTAAAATCTTTTGATATTCCTTGAAAATTTGTAAAGCTCTTGAAACTGCCTTGGAAGTTTTAGAAATACTCTAAAATCTTTAAAATAATTTGAATAATAATATTATATTTTCATTATAAATGACAATTTTTTAAATAAACTAAAAATTATTTCAAGTTGAATAAATAGTATTATGTTTGATTTTTGAAATCATTTTAAATTATTGAAATATATTTAAAATACCATAAGATCTTTCAAATCTATTGAAATCCATTGAAATTTGTCAAAGCTCTGCAAAATTTCTTGGATTTTGTTTTCAAACTTGAGAGATTTTTGAATCCTTTAATATAATTTAAACCCATTGTAATGCCATGAAACGGTTGAATTTTTAAACAAAATTGATGAGTATAATTTGAAGGGACAAATTTTCTGTCCAAATGGAGGAATGTTCAACAAAAAAGTTGAATTTTATTAGTTGAGTTTTTAACCAAATAGTTGAATTTTCAACCTAGAAAGATGACTTCACAACAAAAATACAATAAATGATATTTAAACCAAAAAAGATTAAATTTGTACAAAAAGAGATGAATTTTAAAACTAAAAAGAGGAATTTTTAACCAAGAAGATTAATTTTATACCACAAAGAGAAATTTTTAACACAACAGATGAATTTTCAAACAAATACTTGAATTTTAAAGTAAAAAAGATCAAATTTCAATTAGAAATGGAAAAGTTAAATTTTCAGTAAAAAAACTAATTCTCAACAAAAAACAAATTTTCAGCAAAGTAGTCACATTTTTTAACCAAAGAGATGAATTTTCAAGAAATAAAAATTTTTCAGACAATAAAGAAAAGGAACTTGATACAAATTGTCGAACTTTCAAGTCAAAATATGACTAAAAAAGATGAAGTCTCAATAATACATCTAATAGTTGATATTTTAACAAAAAAATATTTTAATTTAAAATCAAAAACAGTTGAATGAAATCAAAAAAGACGAATTTTCAAAAAAATTGATGAATTTTCAACTAAACAGTTGCATTTTATCTAAAAAGATCAAATTTTCAAATCAAAGGTCGAATTTTCAAAAAATAGTTGAATTTTAAACTTAAAAAGATTTAAAATAAATTTCCAACAAACAGTTAATTTCCTACTCAAATAGTTGAATTTTCAACTAAATAATAATTTTTTTTACTGAAAATATAAACGTCCGGAGGAAGCAACTGCAAAAAAAATTAATACAAGGCAAATAAATTACTAAGAAGAATATTATATCGCGGTGGCCTCAAATCTTCATTTTCAAAATTCCCTAACTTTTTCTTGAACAATTTTTCATTTTCCCTGGCCATTAATATTCAAGGACCAGAATCTTAATCTTGTAAAATGTTTAAATATATTATCTTTGAGAGCTTTTTAAAATACCTTGACTTTCAAGATTTTTTTCAAAAACCCTGACTTTTCCCTGATTTCCAGGTCACTTTCCTGAAAAAAGAACCCAGATCCAGTTAATTAAATTAAGGCAAATATGGACAGTAAATAATCAGTTTTAAATGGAAATAAATCGACCAAGATGACTTTTTCTTACATTGTATTTTCCTCGTTGCTGTGTCCATTTTAAGAAAAAAAAGCAAGGTTCAAGTAATTTTCTTTCCATTTACGACAGTTCCTCTAGTCTGCATCATATTTCCGTTGTTGATTACGAGCTTCTCGGGGACAACGAATGAAGGTTAGCGATTATTCAGCTCTTTTCCTGCACCTTGAATTCCCTTTCAGATAGTCATGCTCTTCCTGAGACTTTTTTAAATCTCAATTGCACTATTTTCCTTCACAATTATTTTTCTTCTGAATTTTCTAACTTAACTGTTTAAGTTTTTATCCATTCACAAGAATAAACACAGGCGTACGATTCACTTCAGATATTAAAAATAGTGTCATACATTTGAAAAAAATAGTTATAAAATTATACAATATATTTAATTAATTATAATAACAATATATAAAATATAATTGTTATTTATTATTATAATTTAATTGTAATATAGAATATTGTCAAAATATTGTTATAAAAATTTTCCAGTATTAAACTCATGTGTAGTCCGAATGTATTATTAATTATTAATTTATTACACAGATCTGCAAAAAATGGATTGCGATTGTTGTTGCCCAACTGAGGGTCATTTCCTATGTAATTTTCTGCGTAGAATCCGAATCCAAGGTCAGAATTTTCCCAGCACCTCACGTTTTTGAGATATCCTAATCTAAAAGTGCGAAAACTGCGGTTTTTTGGTATATTTGAGTTTATGTTACTTCGCGAAAAAATTTTATTTCTCAAATCGGGTCATGCGATCTAAAAGTACAACTCTCGAACTTTGAAAAGCTTTTTTAAAATTGAAGATATCATTTTTCTTCGCAGAGATATCCTGTTTGAAATCCTTTGAAATCCTTTTGGAAACCATAAAAATCGTTTAAAATCGCTTAAAATTCTCTAAATGTTTTTGAAATACTTTGGAATCCTTAAGAATCTTTTTAAAAAATTGAAACTCTTTCTAAATCCCTTGAAATCCTTTAAAATCCAATAATAACTTCAAGTCCCTTGAAATCTAGTAAATTACTCTAAAATATTTGAAAATTCCGGAACCGTTTGAAAATCCTTAAAAATCGTTCACAATCTCTTGAAATCCTTTTAAATCCTTTGAAATCCTTTTGAAAATCATGGAAATTCTTTTAAATCGCTTAAAATTCTCTAAAAGTTTTGGAAATACTTTGCAATCCTTGAAAATCTCTTTAAAAAATTGAAAGTCCTTCAAAATCCCTTGAAATCCTTTAAAATCCAATGATACCTTAAAGTCACTCGAAATTCGTTAAATTACTCTGAAATATTTGAAAATTCCGGAACCGTTTGAAAATCTTTGGAAATCTTAAAAAATTTCTTGAAATCCTTAAACATCCTTAGAAATCTTTTTTAAAAAATTAGAAGTCCTTCGGAATCTCTCGAAATACATTAAAATTTTTGAAAACTTCTGGAAATCCCCTAAGATCTTTCAAATATTCATAATCTCAAAAAATCCCTTGGAATTATTTTTTAAAAAATTTTTAATTCATTACAACTTTTAAAAATTGAAATTAAAATCTTTAAAAGTCGCTTTAAATTCCGCAAAATCCTCTCAAACCTTTAGGAATCCCTTGAAATCCTTCAAAATCGACTAATATCTTAAATTTCCTCGAAATCTAGTTAATCATACTGAAATATTCAAAAATTCCGGAAACGGTTTGGAAATCCTTGGGTATCTTTCATTCTTTATATTTTCCTGAAATTCTTTTTAATTTCTTGAGTACTTCGAAATTCTTAGAAATCTTTTCAAAAAATTGAAAGTCCTTTGAAATTCCTTGAAATTCTTCGAAATCCCTGGGAATCCTTCAAAATCAAATAGTACCTTAAAATCCCTCGATATCTAGTAAATTACCAGGAACTATTTAAAAGTTCCGGAACCGTTTGGAAGTCCTTTTGAAAACCCTATGAAATGGCTTAAAATTCTTTGAGATTTTTAAAAGTTTCTCAAAAGTTTTCGTAATACTTCAAAATCATTAGAAATATTTTTTTTAAAATTAGAAGTCCTTCGAAATCTCTTGAAATCCATTAAAATGTCTTACGACTTCTAAAAATCCCCTGAAATCTTTTGAAATATTTAGAGATCTCAAAAAATCCCTTGAAATCATTACAAATTTCTTGAAGACCATTACGATTTTTTGTAAATTTCAATATGAAATCTCTGAAAATCGCTCTACATTCATTAAAATCTTCTGAAATATTTCGAAATCCCTTGAAATCCATTGGACTTTTTTTAAATCAGAAATAATGAAAAAAATTCTCTCGAATAATAGGATTTGTAAAAATCAATGAATCGGCTCGAAATAATGGGTTCGTGAATAATCGTATAATAATCGACTAATCAATTATTTTTTTAATTTCCTTCATAGATAGCTATAAATCAAATTTTTAAAACTTTTTTTTAACTAGAGGGCATTCTAAAAGGTGCCTACTCGAAATGCAGAAAACGTAGATCGAACATGTATTGCTCGACCACGAAGCACTCCGAGTTGAGAGTAATGCTGATCTAATAAAGGGACGAGCGTCGCATAAACGTATTTCAGACAGGATTTCATTTCCTCTGCTTTTGCAAATTGACAGAAGAAAGCTAAAAGGAATCGACTCGCACGTGTCTTTTATTTCCTTTTTTTCATCCTTTTCATTTCACTTCCTATGTTACCATTTTTATAATCGAAAATCTGTAATTTTTAGTGCAGCCCGTGCAGTTAAAGATACTTAAATATGTTCAAAAAATTTGTTTGAAATATTTTGTTGTGTTCTACGATCCATTTTTCTCTGCCCGTTTTGGATATTTGGATCAGTAATTAAATTATTTATAGTAGGCCATACCCCAATTCGGAAAAATCTATCTATCAATTATATTCGACTCCTTTTCCAGTAATGACAAAAAACACTTGTTCATAGTTGGACATATCCCGAATCGGAAAAATCTCCTTCTTATTACATATGACCCCATTTTCAGTATTTGAAAAAACCAACGGTTTATAGTTGGCCAGACCGCAAATCGGTAAAGTCCACACTAAAATTTTATCTCACCACATTTCTAGTATTTTATATAATAATCTCTTCATTGTTGGTTATGCACCAATCTGGCAAAATCAACCTCTCAATTGTATTCGACCCCATTTCCAGTATTGAAAAAAACCACCCGTTTATAGTTGGCGACACTCCAACTCAGAAGAATCTACCTCTTATTGTTTTTGAACTGATTTCCAGTACTTAAAAACAACACCTGTTTATATTTGGATGTACCCTAATTCGGAAAAATCAACCTATTGATTATATTCGACCCGACTTTCAATAATTAAATAAAAACACTTGCTCATATTCAGCCATTCTCCAAATCGGGAAAATCTACCTTTTATTATATTTCACCTCATTTCCAGTATTTAAAAACAACGTCCGTTTATAGTTGGATATACCCTAATTCAGAAAAATCGACCTATTAATTATATTCGACCCCATTTTCAGTAATTAAATAAAAACACTTGTTCATATTCAGCCATACTCCAAATTGGGAAAATCTACCTCTTATTATATTTGACCTTATTTCCAGTATTTAAAAATAACACCCGTTTCTAGTTAGCCACAATACAACTTGGCAAAATCTACTTCTCAATCATATTTGACCCCATTTGCAGTGTTTGAAATAACCACATGTTTATAGTTGGTCAACTGCAACTCCGCAACATCTACCTCTTAATTATATTCGACCCCATTTGCAGTATTTAAAAAAGCACCCGTTCATAGTCGGGCATACCCCAACTCGGCAAAATCTGCTTTCATTTATATTGGACCCCATTTCCAGTAATCAAAAAAACACCTGTTTTTATTCGTCCATAATCTAACTCTTTAAAATCTACCTTTTAATTATATTTCACCCCATTTCCAGTATTTCCAAAATCCAACCCGTTTATAGTTGGACATTCCACAAATCGTTAAAGTCTACCTTTCAATTGAATTTGACCACATTTCTAGTTTTTTAACAAAACCATCCGTTTAGAGATCCACAATACCCCAACTCAGCAAAATCGACCTCTCAATTATATTCGACCCCATTTGCAGTATTTAAAAAAGCACCCGTTCATAGTCGGACATACCCCAACTCGGCAAAATCTGCTTTCATTTATATTGGACCCCATTTCCAGTAATCAAAAAACACCTGTTTCTAATCGTCCATAATCCAACTCTTTAAAATCTACCTTTTAATTATATTTTACCCCCTTTCCAGTATTTCCAAAATCCAACCCGTTTATAGTTGGACATTCCACAAATCGTTAAAGTCTACCTTTCAATTGAATACTCTTTTAAAGAATTATTAGGAGGTGAAGGTATAGGGCAACAGTACTGCGACATAGAACATAATGAATTAGAAACCTCAATTGAGAAAGTCTGTGTCAGTGAAGTTAGAGATATAATTAAGAACTTCAAAATTGGTAATCCGGTTAATCCAGCATGATCCGAAATTATCCATGTAATCTATTGTAATTCGGAGAAATTCAATTAATTCGTAGTAATCCCATTATTGCAGATTAATACCATTATTGCAGAGTAATCCACATATAATCCAGTAACCCAGTGTAATCTAGTAATCCAGCGTATTCCGCATACTTCACTGTAATCCGACGTTCTCCGCTTGTGATCTTGGAGTAATGTACTTGTAATCTGAATCTCCAGTGTAATCTGTATAATCCGGTGTACTCAGATATTGAGTGTAATCCGGGAAATCCAGAATAATCCGGCGTTCTACACCTGTATTTCGATGAAATCCATGTGCAATCTACTTGTAATCCAGTATAATACGGATAATCTAGTGCAATCCGAAAAATCCAGTGTAATACGTTTATTCCAGCATTTAGTGTAATCACACTACGCGGAGTGATCCACTTGTAATCCGGTATAATCTCATAATCCAGTGTAATCCGCATAATTCACAGTAAACCGTGGTCTTCACTTGTAATCTTGGAGTAATCTGCTTGTAATCTGGATCTTCAGTACAATCTGTGTAATCCGGCGTACTCAGATATCCAGTATAATCCGGAATTCTACACTTGTATTTCAGTGTCATCCACTGCAATCCACTTGTAATCCAGTGTAATACTGATAATCCAACGCAATCCAGTATTCGAGTGTAATACGGTTATTCCAGCATTCAGTGTAATCACACTATTCGGGGTAATCCACTTGTAATCCGTCTATAATCAGATAATCCAGTGTAATGCGGATAATTCACAGTAAACCGTGGTCCTCACTTTTAATCTTGGAGTAATATACCAGTAATCTGAATCTTCAGTGTAATCTGTATAATCCGGTGTACTCAGGTATCCAGTGTAATCCGGGCAATCCAGAATAGTCCGCAGTTCTACACTTGCATTTCGATGTAATCCATGTGCAATCCACTTGTAATCCAATAATCGAGTGTAATACGATCAATCCACTTGTAATCCAGTAATCTTGTGTAAGACGGATAATCCAGTGCAATCCGGTAATACAGTGCAATGAGCGTAATCCAGTGTAACACGGTTATTCCAGCATCCAGTGTAATCACAGTATTCGTTGTAATCCACTTGTAATTCGGTATAATTTGATAATCCAGTGTAATCCGGATTATTCACAGTAAACCGTGGTCCTCACTTGTAATCTTGGAGTAGTCTACTTGTAATCTGGATCTCGAGTAAAATCTGTGTAATCCGGTGTACTCAGGTATCCAGTATAATCCGGAGTTCTAAACTTTTATTTCGGCGTAATCCACTGCAATCCACTTGTAATCCAGAAATCTAGTGTAATAGGGATAATACAGTGAAATTCCGTAATCTAGTGCAATCAGCGTAATCCAGTGTATACAGTTATTCCAGCATTCAGAGTAATCACAGTATTCGGATTAATCTACATGTAGTCTGAATCTCCAGTTTAATCTGTATAATCCGTGGTACTGAGGTATCCAGTGGAATCAGGGCAATCCAGAATAATCCGAAGTTCTACACTTGTACTTCGATGTAATCCATGTGCAATCCACTTGTAATTCAGTCATCCAGTGTAACACGGATAATCCAGTGCAATCCAGTAATACAGTAATCCACTTATAACCCGGTATAATCAGATAAACCAGTGTAATGCGGATAATTCACTGTAATCCGAGCTCTCCACTTGTAATCTTTGAGTAATCTACTTGTAATATGGATCTCCAGTGTAATCTGTATAATCCTGTGTTCTCAGGTATTCAGTGTAATCGACCCAATACAGAATAATCCGGAGTTCTACACTTTTATTTCGGTGTAATCCACTGCAATCCACTTGTAATCCAGTAACTCAGTGTAATACGGATAATCCAGTGCAATCACGTAATCCAGTGCAATCCGAGTAATTCAGTGTTATTCGGCTATTTCAGCATCCAGTGCAATCACAGTATTAGGAGTAATCTACCAGTAATCTGAATCTCCAGTGTAATCTGTATAATCCGGTGTACTCAAGTATCCAGTGTAATCCGGGGAATCAAGCATAGTCCGCAGTTCTACACTTGTATTTCGATGTAATCGATGTGCAATCCACTTGTAATCCAATAGTCGAGTGTAATACGGGCAATCCACTTGTAATCCAGTAATCTTGTGTAAGACGGATAATCCAGTGCAATCCGGTAATACAGTGCAATCAGCGTAATCCAGTATAATACGGTTATTCAAGCATTCAGTGTAATCACAGTATTCAGAGTAATCCACTGGTAAGCCGGTATAATCTCATAATCCAGTGTACTCCACATAATTCACAGTAAACCGTGGTCTTCACTTGTAATCTTGGACTAGTCTACTTGTAATCAGGATCTCGAGTAAAATCTGTGTAATCCGGTGTACTCAGGTATCCAGTATAATCCGGAGTTCTACACTTTTATTTCGGTGTAATCCACTGCAATCCACTTGTAATCCAGAAATCTAGTGTAATAGGGATAATACAGTGAAATCCCGTAATCTAGTGCAATCAGCGTAATCCAGTGTATTACAGTTATTCCAGTATTCAGAGTAATCACTGTGTTCGGATTAATCTACATGTAGTCTGAATCTCCAGTTTAATCTGTATAATCCGGTGTACTGAGGTATCTAGTGGAATCAGGGCAATCCATGTGCAATCCACTTGTAATTCAGTCATCCAGTGTAATACGGATAATCCAGTGCAATCCGGTAATACAGTAATCCACTTATAACCCTGTATAATCAGATAATCCAGTGTAATCCGAATAATTCTCTGTAATTCGAGCTCTTCACTTGTAATCTTGGAGTCATCTACTTGTAATCTGGATCTCCAGTGTAATCTGTATAATCCTGTGTTCTCAGGTATCCAGTGTAATCCACCCAATACAGAATAATCCGGAGTTCTACACTTTTATTTCGGTGTAATCCATTGCAATCCACTTGTAATCCAGTAATTTAGTGTAATACGGATAATCCAGTGCAATCCCGTAATCCAGTGTAATATGGCTCTTTCAGAATCCAGTGTAATCACAGTATTAGGAGTAATTTACCAGTAATCTGAATCTCCAGTGTAATCTGTATAATCCTGTGTTCTCAGGTATCCAGTGTAATCCGGGAAATCCAGAATAGTCCGCAGTTCTACACTTGTATTTCGATGTAATCCATGTGCAATCCACTTGTAATCCAATAATCGAGTGTAATACGGGCAATCCACTTGTAATCCACTAATCTTGTGTAAGACGGATAATGCAGTGCAATCCGGTAATACAGTGCAATCAGCGTAATCCAGTATAATACGGTTATTCAAGCATTCAGTGTAATCACAGGCGCATCAAAATCCTTCGGAAATGTTTGGTCTGCTTTCTGGCTTTTGACTTTTGTCAAATTTTGTCGGCCTGTGTAACCATTCAGTAGGTTTTGAACGGATACGAATTTTTTAGTTTTGAACGATTTATAAACTTTTAAATATCAATTAATTAATGAGCTGGAAAAATATTTGATAACCAGGGAATTACCAGAAACTTGTCTTTGTTTTTAGAGGTCACCCTAAAATGTTTTAGATTTATAGGGAGATTTTGACTGCTAATAGTTCACGTTAATTTTTAATTGATAGTCTTGATGATTCAACAATTTGAAATTGAAATCTCGAATCGATCAATTTAAATATTAAAAGTGTCAGGACAATTTCACTATTAAATCTTTCCAAAATAAAAAATTTGAAATTGAAAGCCTTAATAGTCAGTTATAGATTTAATAATTTTAGTTTTGAATAGTTTAAATTATTTGGTTTCAATTCTAGTCAGTTTTAAATTTAATAATAAATTTTAGATTCGAACATTCTACATTGTTTAGTTTTAATTTCAAACGCACAAAATTGTCTGATTTCTTACATTCTTCAAAATTGTAGAATATCGAATTGAAAGAATTATGAAATTCAATTTAATTATTTTTTATTCGATGATGTTCCAAAATATTGAACATTCCAAACTCAACTTTAAAAAGAAAGAATTTCGAATTAGAAGGCTTAAAATTGATTGGTATTATTATTTTTTTTTAATTTTCAATGCAATATCTTAAAATTGACACCTCAGTCGTTGAACAATTTATCTGATTTCGTATGGATACAAGTTTAGAGTTCTGAGTTTTCTTGTTGAACGCTAGATTTTCAACTTTTCCTTTTCACAAGTTTTAATTATGCAATTAAGATTGAATTAATAATAGATTTAATACTTTTACGATGATTCATTATGATAAATTTAAATATAAAATTTAAAGCTTTTTCGGGTTTCAATCGTGTTCAAAACTACGAAACTTGCCGACGTTTCGTGAACTCTACGATGCCTATGATTGGCCAGAGCGCCCCATGGCGGGGACTGCTCGAAGTTTCGTAGTTTTGCACACGATTGAAACCCGAAAAAGCTTTAAATTTGAAATTTTAAATTGAATTGGCAGAATTTTGAGAAGTATAATAATTAAAAATTAAAAATTGCTAATTTTGGATGATTTGCATTTAATTTAAAAAAATGAAATTTTAATGGATTTGAGTACAAAGCAGTTTCAATATCAGAATTTGTTGGGACTAAAATGTTGTTATTTTTAAATGAAGCCCGGATTCGTTTAAGTTTTAACGCTCCAGAGTAGACATTTTTAATGTCTCCCATTTAAAATTTCTTTTTATTTTGGACGTTTTCTTTTAATAATTCAATTGTAAAGGGTTATATGTATTTTCAATAGTAAAAATTAGGATAAATTTATTTGTTGATTATAGAAAAATTGGTCTCGTCAATTTTTTATGTTAAATTATAATTTTTTAAATGTAAAAACAATTTGAAATTCCAGAATTCCAGATGCTTTGACTTTAAAACATTTAATTTAGTTTTAAATTTCAAATTGTCAAATTTTAATCGCTTTGAATTGAACTATTTGAATTCAAAAGTTTTCAATTGTAAATTATTCAATTTAAACGCTTTTAATTGTAAATAATACTATTTCTGTTCATTTGAATTTTATATGATCAAATTTTCAAATTTCTAATCTAAAAATATTTAATTTTCAACGTTATGAAATGTTTCTCTTTTTGAAATTCAAATCTGAAATCATTCAATTTCGAGATTCCTCAATTCGGAATAAAATTGTTCAATTTGAAACTTTTTGAATTAGAAATGATACAGTTGCAACTCCTTTCTAATAAAACTTTCAAATTTTGTAAAGTTTAGTTTAAAATTTTTTAATGTTGAGAGCTTCTGTTTTAAAATTGTTCAATTACAACCCCTTTCAATTTCCAATTATTGAATTTTAAACGCTTTTATTTAAAAATGATACAAGTTCAATTCATTTTTATTATATTCGAAATATTCTCCTCTTTTCCAAATTTTACTTAATCTAAAATAGCTTGTAGTGGATCTTTTCAATTCAAAATCGTTCAATGCCTTTATTTTTAAATTTAAAATGCTGTCAATGCGAAATTATGAATTATTGTTAATATTACAAAATTTGTTCAATAATGGATTTGTAGATTATTTATAGTTTTAATGATAGTAAATAAAAACCCAGAGACGTGAATGCGAGCTTCACGCGCGCGCATTTACTGCTAATCCACATTAGTAATCAAAATTTATTTAGAATTATCAATTAGAACATTTTATTCTTTGTATTTGCAAAATGTATGATCTAGCAGCAAAGAATTTCAGTCGTTGTATTAGATCTACTATTATGATGTTAATTCTATAGCAGTTTAACTTTTAATAGTTGTTTTAATGAAAATAGACCGAAAAATAAAATAATTTTCAATTTTTCAAATAAATTTTCATTCAAAGAAAATGTAAAGTTAATATCATCCGCAGAGAACAAAATATTAGGTTTCATTCTAAGATCTTGTAAAGACTTCAAAAATAGAGAAACCCTTATAGTGCTTTTCAACTCTTTCGTCAGGTCAAAGCTCGAGTACTCAGCACAAGTCTAGCTCCCGTTTGACCAAAATGTAATCAATGCGTGTCCTAAAATTCCTTCCATTCAAGGAAGATGGCACTTATCCTCTACGAGGTAGTGATTAAAAAAGCTAATGTAACAAATTCAAAGCATACACTGCCCGAGAGAGACATCTGCTCCTCTCATTAATTTTTTATTTAAACTAATTCGAGGAATTATTGACTGTCCTGAACTACTTCGTCAATTAAACTTTACAATTCCTCAACAAAATCTTAGATTATATGAATTTCACAGGACCACAAAATCTAAACCCTTGCAACACTGACCAGACTAGATGGGTCTTATATTTTCGGGGTTGCTGAATTCGAATCCGTTGCCCGTTTGGTCCCAGCAGGTCAGGGTCAAGGTCAGTTCAAGGACAAACTTACAAAATTCATCGCTAACCAATTAAAACAGGGTACCTATAGGTTTTCGTGGTCGCTGAATTCAAATCCGTTGTCCGTTTGGTTTGAATTCGAATTGACCTTGATCCTGACCTGATGGGACCAAACGGACAACGGATTTAAATTCAGCGACCCCAAAAACCTATGGATACCCTGACTTAATTGGTTAGCGATGAATTTTGCAAGTTTGACCTTGAACTGACCTTGACCCTGACCTGATGGGGCCAAACGGACAACGGATTTGAATTCAGCGACCCCGAAAATACAAGACCCACCTAGTCTGGTCCATGTTGCAAGGGTTCAGATTTTGTGGTCCTGTGATTATTATATGTAGTACCAACTAATAAATATGTGATTCAAAGCTCACCATTTTGGGACTGTCCATAAATTACGTAACGCCAAATTCGACTCTTTTTGAACCCTCCCTCCCCCCCATGTAACGCAAGTCTTTCTTCAAGGTGTCAATTTTTGCAAGCCGAAATCAACTCAAACCTTCTAATAGCCGCCGAAAGCGAATCGTAAAGTCGGCGTCAGGCCTCGGGCGAGCTCGGCTTGGCGCTCGTGTCTCGTGTGTTTTCGGCTTTACACGAAGCTGGCCGACTCCCCGACGCTACGCTTGAATGTATTCTCCCAGATGGGAAAGTGGTGGGGCCCGAAAAGAACTTTTATAGTGGGACTGCAGTGTATTTTGAAAGCTCTCAAGGTATTTTAATAAACTTTTCAGGATTTCAGGAAATATCAAATTTTATCGCGTTAAAAAGTGAGGGTTTATGTTGGGTTTCAAATATATGAAGAAATTTTCAAATATTTTTTGCAATTTCTTGAAATTCACCCTGATTTTTAATTAATTTATGTTCAGTTCTTTGGGATCGCCTTCAATTTTTCAAAACTCCAAATTTACTGAATTCAATTTTTTAAATATTTTTGAATTTCGATGTCATTTTTCACTTTTTTCAAGTAAATTAGATTACGGCAGCCCAGAGAATAATACATTTTTAATTAAAAATGGCTTCATTCCATTTATAGAAGATTCTATATGTAATTCCAAATGATTTTAAGATATTTTACAAATTCCAAGGAATTTTCAAGAGATTCAAAAATTTTAAAGGGATTTTTAAAGATATAAAAGGATTTAAAATATTTTGGGGCATTTCTTAAAATTCCAAATAATTTTAGAAGATGTATGAGGGTTTCAATGATTTTACGGGATTTTGAAAGCTCTCAAGATATTTATTCTCATGAATTGCGAGATTTGGTAGAATTACATTGTTTGAAAAGTTTCAAGAGCTTTCAAAAGATTTCAAAGAACTTCAAAGAATTTGAAATAATATAGGGTACTGTAAATGTACCTGAAGTTCCGAAAGTTCAAATGAACTATATGAGAAAAAAGAATATCTTTTTTTTTAATAAGCCTCGCGGATTTAGTTTAGGAAGGCGTAACAATAAGTATTACCAAGAAAAAATCTAAAGATAAGCAATTTTTAGAGGTTAAAACACCCTAAAATGTTCATGGTGGTAGGGCCAACATACAATGTACACAATGGCCGCCTTTATACATTTTTTTCGAGTTAAAAATACTACTAACTTACCTTGTCATTAAAAAGTTTTTTGAGTGGGGTAAGTGCCGCCGGAAAAGATATTTAAAACCACCCTTAGTCTCTCAAAATGACAAAAACGTACAAATGACCGCCTTTACACTTTTTTTCAAGTTAAAAATAGTGTTAAATTACCTTGTCATAAATATTGTTTTGTCAGTGGGATAAGTGCCACCGAAAAGATATTTAAAACCACCCTTAGTCTATCAAAATCACAATATAGTCAAAATGACCGCCTTTATACACTTTTTTTCGAGTTAAAAACACTGTTAAATTACCTTGTCATAAATCAAGTTTTTGTAGTGGGGTACGTGCCGCCGGAAAAGATATTTAAAGTAAGTCTTAGTCATAAAACAAATAACTTGTCATAAAACAAATACCTTGTCCTAAAACACTTTTTTTGTGAGGGCCAAATGTCAGCGGAAATATTTGATGTGACATGAAATAACAGGACGGGTGAGTGTAAAATAAACTTTATTATTACTAAATTATCCTGTACAAATTTCAAATGCGTATTTTTTTAATAATAAAAAAGAGCATGTAGCAACGCGTTAACGTAAAGTCGTTCGAAATCTCTTAAAATGAGTGTATTTCATGAAAGTATGTTGAATATTGATTGTATCGGATTGATTGGAGTTCTATGTAGTAGCACATAAAACATAGTTTTAGTTTTATTTTTACCCTGTATTTTGACGCCAACAAAGTTTGCATTGGAACTCGCCGTAAATTCCTCTATTTTCTGGTACTATTTCCTTATCTTCTATTGCACGAACAGCAAGGCATTTTCGTTTTCTATTGAAGGTTTGGAGATTCTGCTTTTCTTCATCTTGAATGTCTGCGCCGCCGTTTGGAAAACATCTTGTGTGCATCCATCGTGTACATGATGTACAAATCTTCCGATACTTCGACGTCGTTTTCTCTTGCGAAAAACAACACATACACCTATTAGTTCTGTTTTCTGATTGCAAAATCAAGGTTTCTGCTACTTTCGTTCTGTTCTCTTCAGGCTTGAACGCCATATCAAATGGAATCATGTTTGCGATACAATGTATATAATACGACACATATATTGTGCAGTTAACTGCGTCACTTGGAGCTTGATATGGTCTGTCTGTTACATTTTCTTCTTCCTAAGCAATGTGCTTCAAGTCACTTGAACTGCAAGGTGCTCTACAATTTTATATGTATGTTTGAAAAGCCTCAAAAACTCTTTTCTTATCTCGTGCCGTTTCGTATGGATCTAGGAATGTAAGAATTTCTTCTTTGATATTTACTAGCAGAAGCATAGAGTGCCCATCATAAATGTAATGCATTCGTAACTTATCTTTAAGTGATGTTCTTATTCTTTCGCATGGCTTTCTTATTGTTTCGCAGCCATCTGAAATTCTTTAATTATTGATGGATGATTGAATTTTGATTTGTAAATGCCATTCTTGACAAATTCTGAGTGAGAAGTTCAATAATACGATACGCTATTTACGAGTCCATTTGGCAAAATATCCTGTTTTGGCTGCATACTGGGTTTCGGAACTATGCTGATTTCATTATTTAGTTTATGTTGTTCTGCATCACTTTCTTGTAAGTTATCGGTTAAGTCAGTATATGTCTAAGTGGCTGCAGTAATGATCTGTTTTTTTGCTGCTTTTTCTGTTTTTTTCTTGTCGAATCCTTTAACTGAAAGTTCATTCGATATACGAAGATTCTTTATTTTTTTCTTAACAATTGTTTTTCCGATGGAATCGTCAATAACGTCAATCTTTGTTGCATCCACTGTTTCTTTCGAAACGCTATTTTTCCCCATTGTTATAAGTTCTTTCCCAGCATAAACGATGTACTTTTTTCTCTTTACTTTCTGAGCTTCCATAGCTTTCTGCGATCGCCCCCATTGCTCTGTTTCAAAAGGATTGGATGCTGCTTCAGGATAAAGAAGTCTTTGTATAACGCGAGCGTTACCTTTTGCACGAATATTTAGTTTTTGTTGAGCTAGCAAGCATGCTGAGTATTCGGCTACGGCTCGTATTAGCTCTCCAATATAATTATCGTTAGATTGATGAACTAAATTTTTTATGTACTATTATTTGAGCTTCTGCATAAGCGTTACTAACACGCGAGATTGTCTTATTAACAAAGAGCATAATTAGTCCAGTAGTCAAGCAAGCATAAGATAAAAGTGTTTTTAAGAAATAACCTGCGAAGTTTGGGGTGTAGTATTGGTTGGTAATTTCAGCATCTTCGTTATTATCAATGGAATTCGTTTTCTGTACTAGTATCTACTAGTAATGTTCATAGAACTTAGAATGTTCACAAATTGTCGTAGAATTTTTATGGGCGTCATGAGACATGGACATGTCAAGAAAAGGACAAGAGTAAAATTAACGCGATTGACATGAAACCTCTGCGCATAATATGCGGGCAAACACTGATGGACAAAGTCCAAAACGAGATAATCCTCAAAGAATGTGGTACAGGGGAGACATTAGTTGATATATGGGAAAGAAATCAGTTAAGGGGGTGCGGACATCTTGAAAGAATGAAAGATGAACAACTGACCAAACAGGTGTATAAAGGTAAAGTAAATGGCAAAGTAAAGTGAATGGGACATTAATTCAAAGAGAGATAAGAAGCCATAGAAATACGAGAGCTTCCATGAAAAAATGCATGGACGTGCAGGAAGCTAGAGTAGTATGCCAGGATAGAAAAGTTTGGTGACAAATAATTCATAAAAAGAATGTGAGTAGAGTGAATGAAGCCTAAAACCAAGACCTTGAACACTAATGGGCCCGAGTGGAGAGCCACACATAACAATTTTGTGAAGCTCTCTACGTGGGGTGATCGCTAGAGAGATTGATCAGTAGCCTGGGTCAAATCAGTGTTACGGGATAAACGTGTTATTTAAATAAGTAACACGAGAATTCTAGACCAATCCACAAGATCCAGACCTTAAACCTAGATACCTATCTACCCTTCATCTATATACCCATCCACACATCACTACTTTTCAAGGGAGCAATTCACGCCTACCCCGAAAGGGAAACGGCTCAATGATGTAATAATATTAACAATAACGACGGTTTTTTATGATTTTCAAGCAAACAATTAATTTTTATATTCACCATATCATAAAACATTGTATTTTAGTTTTAAAATATTGCTGTGATGTTTCGCTAGCCGTTTTAGGACTGAAAAACAATTTTCTTAATCTAGATTTAAGAAAGAAATTAAAAGCTAGAAGATTATTTCCACCCTAAATAGTATTTTGCTATTAATTGGCCAATAATTTCTTGATTTTAGGAAACGAAAACAATTTTGAAGATGTTGTCGAGCACAAAATACGAACATTTTCAATTTAATTACAATTAATCGTCTGAAATGACAAGCAAAAGAGACCAATTTTTAAACTTTTTTTGTTTTCACTATATCAATTCAATTATTATTTCTGCATGTAATGTATATAATTTTATTATACGAATTTTTAAACAATGAAAATGTGTATTTAGAAATTCAAGATTTATCACAGCAATTTTTTAGCAAAGGAAGAACCTTAGGGGGAAACGTGTGCAATTTTCAAAAATTTAAACTTCAACTTAGCAAACACAAATTCACAGTTATTTGTTCACTATGATGAAGTTTTTTGGAGGTTATCGCCTCAAATTAAAGAATATTTTTTGCCACCCTAATATAATATCATATTTCAATAATTGCATTTTAAGATTGAGTTTCAGATTCAATTGAGAACAACAAAATTCATAGGTATTTTTTCACCAATTTGAAGCTTTTTGCGTACTTTACTCCTGAACTAAAAAAACTTTTTGTTATTGACTCCGACCTCAAATAATATTGTATTTCAAATAATTGTATTTTAAGATTAGTTTTTAGACTTAATTCAGAAAATTAATTTGGGGAAAATGTTATGAAACGTGCCATTTGAAAAATACGTAAAGCTTTTAGGGGGGTGGGTCACATTAATCTTTACGCTAATGTTAAGGCTCCATACACTTACTATAAAAAAAGCTTTACGTATTTTTTGAACCGATCAAGTACACTATTTTTTGTGTGTAGGTAGTTGGATCAGTTTAACAACTATTGTACGACCAACCGTTGAGAAAATCATCTGAAATACATATTTTTATTTATTTCATAAACAAATATCACTAGCGAGCAGAAAAAAGAAACATTTGTATCAGTACACCATATTTTAATTTTGGTAATAATATTTCGAATTGTTAAGTACATGTGAAATTTTACAATAACGAGGAAATTTGAAAACATAATCTTAATGAAGTCGAATTATATACAAAATATATTTTTGCACAAAAAGGCCTAAAATACTATGAATCCAAAAATCAGTTTTCTTAAAATAACATACATTCAAAAAGCTCGATTTGTCTAAGATAATTGTACAAAAGAATTCGAATGGAAGAAATATCTTCCTAAACAACATTGCAATTGGCTTATCAGATATAGATACATAACAAAGGAGAAAAAAGAGAAAAAAGGAAAGAAACAACCAAACCACCTCACTCTTTTTTTCCTTATTCTTATATATCAATCCTTAATATTTACGAAACCATTCATGCCTTTTTATCATTGTTTAAACAACCAACTATCAGCATTTTTGAGATAAAACTCTGTCTGATAAAAATTTTATCACACCTATTTACACAGAAATAGATTTTAAAAATCGAGAAAGTAGGAATTTTTAAGAAAACTCAATTTTGTTCAAAAGTGGACTTAGCACCATTCAGCTCTTCCTACTTCAATTATAGAGTGGTTAAAATGACTTTCCAATATTTTTTTAGGTTACAAAGACAGTTTTGTTCACAAATTTATCAAGATAAAACATTTAAAGACTCTAATTCTGTCACAATTATGGACAAGCCTCACTATTGGCTTTTCCGACTGAAAAAAAAAAATACTTTTTACAAGTAGCTTTGAATTTAAGACTGACCTACTCTTTTTGCTTTTCAGTTCCTTGATCTAGTTTCATATAAATGCAAACCCAGCAGTACGGTCTGAATCTAAAATCGGAATTCTCGAAGGTACTCGTATTTGCTGACAGTGTTTCAGACTGAAAAATCTGCACTGACGTCATTTCCATCAAAATTCTCTCAGGATATTTCCTGATCCATCTTCTCTTCCAGTCAATGTCTTCACCTTTGGAAAATCTAAGTACACACCAGTTACAATTTGATTTATTCCTATTCACTCAATAAACTTCAACACAGTAAATTACACACCGAGCTGCAAAAGGGCTTCTTGCTTCCTCTAAGGGTATGCATTACTTTACATATTCATTACCTAGAAGCTGCCTCCCACAACGTTCGAAGAACTTGCTCGTACAAACTCGCCCTCAAATGATATGACCTTGTTCTTGATCGTTTCGAAACGATAATTACAGCATTTAACCCCTTCCTAATAGGTATTCACGAAATTCCATCTGGTCGAAAATTGATTCGGCGAGTTGTTAACAAAACTATTTGGCCAATTTGGAATTACAATTTGATAAGGGGAGTGAAATGGAAGCATCATGCAATTTTTATTCATAGGGTGTTTGTTAACTTATAAAAGAATAAAAATTGCAAAATGAAAAATGAAAGCAGAATTTATTTGACAGTGCTGTTTAAATTACTTTTAAAAAGAATCTAATTTTCGTTATTGTTGCATTAAGAAAGAAGTAACTAGATACCGTTATCGTTACCAATTCCAAATGTAACTTTTTCTTATTCACTTTTGCAAAAAAGGCACTATCGTTACTTTTTTAGTTACTTCTGTACTTTATATATATATATATATAAACGGTAATATATATATATATATATATATAATAAAGCCCATAATGCAATAGATTACGCATTTTTTCAGGAAAAAATCCGCGTTTGGTCTTGCAGATACATATATGCATTACATATATATATTTCAATGTCTCAAGTTAAAAAAAAATAGCCAGTATTTCTAAATAAATTAATAATCTATTACTTAAATCAGACATTACACTACCAAATGTATGATTTTGAATAAATTTTAGTTTATTTAAAAATTGTACAGTGTCGGGAATGTTATTTTTCGGGATTTTTCAGATATTCCTTTTCAACAATGATATAAAGCCCATAATGCAATAGATTACGCATTTTTTCAGGAAAAAATCCGCGTTTGGTCTTGCAGATACATATATGCAGAATACCGATGGGTAAATGAATAGAGGAATGAAATATTGATTATTTAAGGGCGGAAGGTTATAAATCAGAATCTCCTTTTGGGGATTGTAATCACGTTCTTCTTAAAGTACTCTGGGCGATCTTTCCACAAATCATCGAGGGCCGGAGTCGCCGAACGGTAATCAGTGTTCATTAGCTGTATGAAACGCGACACACCAGGGTTTCGCCCATGGGGATCTTTTCAATAACTCTTGGTTGTCGGTAATTGGTGGGCAGCGATATCTTTCGTAGTCTCCTTTCTTCTTTCTTTTTCAACGCTTTTCCTCTACTTCGGCGACAATGTCATATATAACAATATCCCTGGCTATCCTGTCCTGTCCGCTATAGATAGAGAAACATTAAGTGTCCCCGACACACAAAAGCACACGTACACGATCGAATCACATCGACTGCAGCCAGTGGCTGACAAAATTCTCACCCTTCTTTCATTTCTTGTCTTATAGATGTCACAGAAACAGCAGCTCTCCTTTTGGAATTAAAAGAATTTTAGGGAAGTCATAGCTTTCTCATATCTGCGAAATATATTGGGTTGGAAAATATGTCTGTTCGGTTTTTTCGTAGACAATTGATCATCAATTATTGTATAGAGAAAACAAAGTTTAATCGACACAGGCGGAAATATTATATATAGTTTATGTATAGTGTGAAGTATTACATATGATATTCATTTGTTTTATACATTTTTTATATAATATTTCCGCCTGGGAAATATATAATTTCCCTTTCTCTATATGACATCTTGCCATCTTTTCACCAACTGAATTATACCGTGTTCGTAAAAAGTCTGGGGTTTTCAGACGAAAACCCTATTTAGGTGTTTTTTGACACTCTTCTCATCAGTGAAGGTTTTTCCATTCCGGGAATTTTGTAACGATCGAGATAAATGAAAATCAGAGGATGTTCAGTAGGGTGGTCCAAAAAATGTGTTTTCGAATTTTTATGGGGACACGCCCAAAATTTGTTTGAATCCACCCCAAAATAAATGCATTTTTTGTCGTTTTTGAATAAAATGATATTTAGGGGTGCAGCAAGCCCCGTGAAGTTTAACATGCATTTCCCATAAGAAAAAAAGACGTTTTTGTGAATCTTATTCAGAATCCTCAATATTATCTTAATCGAGTTGAAACTCAATATTTCTCTTCATAATCAGCCATATAATACGAATCAAATATCACTTTTCAAATATGACCCACATAAGTCTCTTTTATAGGGTTCCAAAGAAACCCCGTAAGTGAAAAAATGGGTTTCGCGAGTTTTTGGCGCTAATAATGATTTTTTTGCGGTTTCTTTGATGCGAATTGTTTCTAATACATAAAATATTACTTTGAACTGAAAATTAGATATTTTCGTGAACTGTTTAAACAATTTATCATTGTTTTTAGCATTTTTCTCATAGAATGGAGTAAGAAAGATGCGGTCTTTTCACAAATTTTCCATTTGTTGTCTAATTTTCAATGCAATGGAAGTGACAGTATCAATGTTAATGATAGTGATTTTTCGAATAATGTATTATAATTAGTAATAATATTATATTTGAATAATGCTAGAAAGATGCGTTTTTTTTCAATTTCTGGCTTTTTGTCAAATTTTCATTTGGAGTGAAGTAATAATAAATTCAAGTTGACGAAATCATTGTTTAAGCAATTTATCATAATTATTATTAATATTATATTTGAAAAATGCTAGAAAGATGCGGTTTTTTTTAATTTCTAGCTTTTCATCCAATTTTTGTTTAGAGTGAAGTAATGATAAATTTGAAATAACAAAATAATTTTTTAACCAATTTATCATATTCAATAATAATATTATATTTGAATAATGCTTGAAAGATGCGGTTTTTTTTTTAATTTCTGGCCTTTTGTTAAATTTTCATGTGGAGTGAAGTAATAATGAATGGAAGTTAACAAAATAATTGTGTGAACAATTTAATATAATTGTTTATAATATTCTCTTTGCTTAATTGGTAGAATGCAGCGTTTTTTCTGAAATTTTCAACTATTTGTCTGCTTTTTATCAGGCGTACATGATAATCAATTAGATTTAGCAAAAATAATTTTTTAAACAAATTATTATTGTTTATGACTATCTTCATGTATATCGATTGCGCCTGATAGTTGCGGTTTATTGGCAATTTTTACCTTTCTGTCCTTTTTTCACTCAGTGAGGAAACGATTAATTAAAGGTAACCGAAAAGTTGTTCAAGCAATTTAATATTGTTTGAAACTATCTTTTCTAAGATAAGTGCCAGAAAGTGGCGGTTTTTTTTTAAATCTTAGACTTTGCATTGCCTTTTCATTTATAAACAAATAATAAGCCAAACAAAACAAAAATGATTTTTCGACTGGTATTATTGTTTTAAGTTAATTATTTTTGCTCTTTTTCCAATGCTCAAAAAAAATAATTTGATGAAAAAAGCTATTTTGCGCAAGAGGCAAAAATAAAAAATAGAATAGCAATAACAATAACAATTGCTGCATTTCTGACACCTCACTGAAGTCTCAGTAACTTATTCAAGGGAAAATTGTATTCATATGACCCATGTAGAAAATTTGAAGCGTATTTTAAATATCTGTTTTATTTCAGAATATTAAATTATCAGAATGTATATTTACAGAAATGAAAGAGATTAATCAAAATATAGTTTTCTCTAATGTTTATTTATTATTCGTTAGTAATTAATTAGGCGGAGCAAAGTGAATGATTTTAGAAAAAACCGCCACTTTCTAGCAATTATCTAATAAAAGATATTTATATACAATATTTCATTGTTCAAACAACTTTTTTGTTAACTTTAATTAATTATTACCTCGCTAAGTGAAAAAAGGACAGAAAGGTAAAAATTTCCGAAAAACCGCAACTTTCAGGCGCAATAGATGAAGATCATCATGAACAATAATAATTTGTTTGAACAATTATTTTTGCTAAATTTAATTGATATCAAGCCACGCCTAATAAAAAACAGACAAACAGTTGAAAATTTCAGAAAAACGCAAGATTTTACCAATTAGGCAAAGAGAATATTGTCAACAATGATAATAAATTGTTTAAACAATTATTTTGTTGAATTGAATTTATTATTACTTCACTCCAAATGAAGGAATAATACGTAAAAATGTAGTTTTTTGTGTCATATTTGGGGCGCTGTGGGGGGGGGGGATAAGGATGGGTTAAAAATAAAAGTTACTAGTATGGTTTAATTTCGTAGGTACTCCTCTTCAATCCCTAAAAAAGTTGGCACGTTTCGATCAAACCCTGAAGTATGAGTTTAATTTTACAAAAATCCCAAATTTCCCCATGTTACTTAAATGGGATTTTGAAGTGCCCGGTGGCAAGTGTTAATATTCGAATTTCGAAAACAAAAATTAGGGATTTTTTTCTCCAAAAATAATAAATTCGGGGGGGGGGCATATAGCTGCAAAAGCGTTTTTTGGACCACTCTTATGTACATCACGTACATAAAACGATTTTCGAGTAGATGTTTAACCTAACCGACGCGCGGCAATGCTCGGAGTTTGTCAGCTGCATTCTTCTCCTCCACGCATTCTAGCGTGAACGCGCTTAGAATGGGGGCTTATGGCTTCTTGGAATTATACTCCCCTACAGTCCCGAAAACGGCAATGCTCGGAGTTTGGACTGTATATTATATTTTTTATATATTCTACAAACTGTTAGAGATATATAGCCTCCATTAAGTTCAATCCAAAAGTACTTGCACATTTAGTTTCTCTTTTGTAAGTGGTTCGGGGATGCCCCCCGGTTATTTTATGTCAAGAAAGCAAAAAATCGTACTACGCGTTTTTGAGAAAAAAGATTTTTTTATTTTCAGCTATTAAAAATCTAATTTTTCTCGAAAACCACGCAAAATATGAATAGCATTTCATAGTTTAAAATTGTTTCCCTTCCTAAAATCTATAAAATTATACCCTTACCAGATGTTTATCTTGTAGCATTTATCAAATTTTCCCAAAAAGATAGACAAAAACAATAAAACAGGACTAAAATTGCATTTGGTTTAAAGAACTTTAAGATATTATTTTTAAAAACATCTGTTTTTAGTTCATTGACTGTGTAAAAAACATGTTTCATGGGATTATTAAGGTTCCTGAGCTTCAAGGTAAAGAAAAATTGGAACAATTTTGAACTATGAATTGCTATTCATATTTTACTTCAATTTCGAGGAAAATGAGATTTTTTATCATTAAAAATTATATTTCTTCAATTTTAGAGATAAAATCAATTTTTCTTTATCTTGAAGCTCGGACACCTTAATAATCTCATGGTGCATTTACAAGTTTTGTTGCGACAGCGTAGAGTATTGCAATGTTGTACATTACGATACAGCGGAGTGTAATCTGAAGAGTGATCTCCGCTGTATCGTAATGTACAACATTACGATACTTTACGCTGTCGCGTAAAAACGCGTAAATGCGCCGGAGTCACATAAAGTTTTTTAAATCAAATGCTATTTTAGTTGATTTTGATTGATTTTGTCTATCTTTTTGGAAAAGTTTGTTGAATTATACAAGATAAACATCTAGTAAGAGTTTAATTTGATAGATTTTAGGAAGGGAAACAATTTTGACCGACGAACTGCTATTCATATTTTGCTTTGTTTCAATTTAATTTCTAAAAATAAAAAATAAATCTTTTTTCTCAAAAACGCGTAGTACGATTTTTTTCTCGATTTAAAATAACCGGGGGGCATCCCTGAAACACTTACAAAAGAGAAACTGAATGTTCAAGTAAGTACTTTTGGGTTGAACATAATCGAGGCTAGTTGTGTATTATCTTCATGTTATACAAAAAATATATATAGGACACCGTTATCACACTTACTTGTATTGTCCCTATTTTTAAAAACTTTTTGTAGGAAAATTGCTTCCTCAGGAGGAAGCATTTGTGGTTTTTTAAATAATAGACAAACTAAAGTTTTCATTTTGATCAATTTAAGAATACAAAAAATACAAAATTACAAAATAATACAAAAATTGTTTGAATACAATGATAAATCAGGCAAATCAAATTTTCTATTTAAAATAGTAATTTTTTGAGCTGGAAAAGGGAAGGGGGAGATTCTATCGCACCCTATCCCTTTGCCAGCTTTATGCTAAGTTAATTTAAGTTAAGATTTAAGTTTTCAAATAAGAAAATTAACTTTCAACCAAGAGGTTGAATTTTTCAACAAAAATTATTTTAATCTTTTAGTAAAAAACAATGGAATTGAACGAAAAAAAGGGAATTTTTAGCAAAAAATCGAAATAAATTTTCGAATTATGTTAATGAAAAACATTTCACTATAAAAACCCGTTTTTTAAATATTATGCATGACCACAGCTTCCTTACAGTTCAATAAAATGTGTCAATATTATAAGTGAATCGATTATTTTGGTATCAAGACATCTTTTCTATTCTCACATCAACTTTAAATTATGAGAATGAGAAAATTTTTACTACAAAAATAGATTTTTAATATAATTTGAATGACCATTACTTCCTCACTCTTCAATAAAATTTTTATTCTTGTATCAACTTTGAATTATGTTAGTGAAAAAAGTTTTTATATAAAAAACTGTATTTTCAAATATTATGCATTATCATAGCTTCCTTACGCTTCAATAAAAGATATCAATATTACAGGTAAATCGATTCGTCTCGAACCAATGAATCTTTTATATTCTTGCTTCAACTTTGAATTATGTTGATTAAAAAAGTTTTACTATAAAAAACCGATTTTAAAAATATTATTAAGTGCTAAAAAAAATTGAATAAATATTTTCAGAAATTCTTCGGTTAGTTTCAAGATATTAGTGGCGAAAATAAGCCCTTCAAATTTCATCAATTTATCTGCAACCGTTTTCATGTCATCGTGTTCACAAAAAAGTGTTACATCCACACACATATCCACACACACGCACACGCACACACACACACACAACATCCCCATAATTTATTTGAACGTTGTATCAGACATTATTAAATTGAGGAAGTTTTAATTAAATGAATTTAAAAATTTTGAAAAATGTTATCCATTACAAAGCGTCCTCTATGAGGAAGTAAAACGTCAGAAGTATATAAATAAATAATTGTGCTTCACATATAAATGTATGAAAATCAATAAATTAACATTTTGATGGAATTTACTAAATTTGATTAAAATGCGATATATATGTAATTGTTTTTTTGAATTCTTGTAGGTAATAATAATACACTTTTTCATTCTTACGACTTCTTGTACCAAATTTACAATTGGCTGTATGAAGGGTAAAAATTCAAAAATTATATTGTTAGGTTAGCGAAATGCTGAAAACATTTATTTCTAAAATAAGTTCATATATATATTTAAAAACTAGAGGTAACAACCACCGCAGGGTCCCACTGGGAGCAACTATCATCTAACAAATGACATCGGCTCCAAGTAGGACCGCGGTAAATCCCATTCATGGCCATGCCTCACAAACGTGCGATGGGTGGTCACAGGACACGACGAAATCACAACGACAAGCCGGCAAAACTCTGGTGTGTTTTGAGGACACGAAGCGACCCAAGGATGACAGCTTTCTGCATCCATCTCGCAAGTGCCGTGGCATATGTGTGTATTTTGAGGTACAACAGAGACCGACATTATCGGAATGGCAGAGACCTCAAAAGCGAATCCTAACCTCTGATTTACCACACGACAAAGTATCACATGCCCTTAAAGCATGCACCAGAGGTCTCCATAAATTTATACCAAACCTCCGAAGCCCAACAAAATTTTCAGTAATTTTTCTTTGAGCTTTTGTGGCACGATTGGTGCATGTTTATTTCCTAAAGTTAGGAATTCCGCAACCACTTGTCGCGAATGAGCATCACATTCAAGAGAAGTGCTTTATTCATTCACTAAACTTTTTTATTCGCAACTCTGATTGAGCGGAACAGGAAAAAAGTAGGGGGGTACTTGAGCTCCCCAAATTCAAACTAATTACTTATTCAATGATTCTTGGTAAAAATAAGGGTAGGACAGTTATAGTCTACCACCTAAATCTGTACGAAGCTGGAAGCACGTGGCATCTGGCGAATATTTAAGCATATATGTGGTTTATTTTGCGTGAAGTTGAAAAAACATGTATGGGTCAAAATGACCCATGTGGTCGTTCAAGGCACACATGATATATTCTGGTAATAATATTAACCACTATGAGATGAAACCAAAGCGGTACATTTCTCTCACGAAATGATCAAAATTTAGGAAAACGATTCGATCTGTGTCCAATAGTTCAGGAATAGCAACAACGAAAAGAAGCAAATGGGTCAAAATGACCCGTTTGGTCGTTCTAGTGTTAAGTGCCATAACATATAGAGCTGTCATCTACAAAATAGACTTGTCACGTAAACTTTCAAGAGCTACCAAACCGTCCTCGAAGTAAACATTAAAAATTACTCTCTCAACGCGTGGGTAAAAGCAGAAGAATACTCCGAGATGATAGGGTAAATATTACACGCATTAAGTAATTTTTGTTGCAGGTAATCTTTACTCCAAAATCCGGGTGAGGATTCATCTTAGTTTTCCCGTGTTAAGTTAAAAAGAGATGTGGGGGGGGGGAGAAATAGAGAACGGATAGCGTAATACACGAAATTGAATAGTCAGGTGAATTGCTTCACGAACACTTCAAAGCACTGTCCATAATCAATCGCATAAATCGTTGAAAAACTTACGGCTTTTAAAATAGTACCATATTACACGCCTTTTGTTGCCTGAAAAGTGATATACAAAGGAATGAAAGAATATAACTACTTTTCAGCTATTATTGATATTCATATTGATGAATAATGAAAGTTTAAAGAGCACTTAAAACTCTGAAATAGGAAAAAGATTAAATCAAGAATACCTAAACTATCATTAATAATAATTAGAATTTTGATTTAATTAAAATTTTATTTTTTCATTTATATTTTCAGAAATACCACAGGTACACAAAAAAATAAAAGTGGTTTGGCCATTAAAGCAGACCATACCCTACATGTTTATGGAGTCCCTGAATCCAAATGTCCAAGTCCAAGTGTCAGATTTGCTCCATCACATCAGTTTTTTGAGAAAATTACCCTTTTTGGCAATTTGTCTTTAAAAAAAATCTTATGGTGCGGAACTGACGTTCTATAAACTTCTAGCCGATTCAAATTAAAGATTGAACCGTATACTTTAATATCAAGGGGGTGTTATTTTCGAGAGTAATGCTGCAAACAGTATTTACTGTACGATCTATCTCAAATAGGTGAGTCAGACAACACAACGGCATGGTAATATTTTGAGCAGTTGCTGTGACCCAGGTAGTTGGATGAGGCAGCCATCCCGCTGCTTCACCGCACCAACTCAGTTGGCTAACGCAACCAACACTACTGTGTCCATTAAAATAGCTGCCTCAGCCAACTAATCGGATGGCACCCCAGAGTCCAAGAAAATTGGTTACAGCAACCAACTTACGGGTTACAATATCCAATCTTTTCTCTGAGTATATAAAATGAATTTTCAACCAAACAGATGAATTTTTCACCAACAAGATTAGTATTCTACCACAAAAGATGAATTTTGAACAAGAAATTTAATATTTGATGTCACAAAAAAAAAATTTTATTTTGAAACAAAATCTGTTGATATCAGCTAAAAAAGAGGATGTAAAATAGCTAAATCCTAAACCAACACAATAGTTAAATTCTAGAACAAAAAAATTAGCAAATACACTGCAGTCCCGCTTCATCAGTCGTGTCAGGGGTACCTTCAATGGCCTCGATGATGAATCGGGACTCTCTAAACCGTAAACAATCAGGGTGGTATGAACCATTCCTGTTGGAGTTTGGTCCCAACAAAAAATATTTTCTTTGTATTATCAACAATTTAAATGTATGAAATGGAAGGTTTTAACACTTTGCAATTAAACAATTTCACATGAAATGCTGATAAACTAACAAATTGAGAAGTTCTAACTTTTATCAATTATAGAGTTCAAAGATTCAGATTAAATTCCAAAAATATAAATCCACGGTATTATTTTCAATTCTCTAAATTAAAGAATCAATTAATGAACTTTACAATTTTCAAAATTATATTATTATAAGCAATTTCAAGCTAGAAGCATTGAAAATTGAAAAATTAAAATTTTGCTAACTGAATACTACGTTAGAAGTTAAGTTATTTTCATTTCAAATAGTTAAAACATCCTTGAAAAGCTTAGAAATTTTATTTCCAAATGTTGAGAAATCTAGAAGTTGTTTTAAATTTTTTCAAATTTTAAATTATTTTTAAATTTTTTCAGAACATCTAAATATTTTAATAAATAATACATGTTGAATGATAAATTTTTTTCATCACCAATGTTCAACTTTTAACGCTTCTAATTTTTAATTGTTCAAGTCATCAAGACTGCGTTTTAAACCGTCGAGGGTACTGCCTGCTTTTTTTATACAACCCTGCGTTGTTGTGGAGTTGCTCCGCCGACCACGCAGCGCCTTTCTCTCGCCCCCTTGCCCTACCTTTTCTGATCTATCGGGAACGGATAAAGCGGGACTGCAGTGTAATAAGAGTAATTTTCTACTAAAAAAGATGAATTCTCAAGAAAATTCATCAATTGAAGGCCGGGATGCAAGAACCGGGCGAGCGCTCGAAAACGTGAAAAAAAATTGTCCAAGTGTCTTGTGTTATCCAAATTTTAAAGCACAAAGAATTAAATTTTTAAAAAGATATTGACTTGTAGAGAATATTAAGATGGAACTTTTTTCTATTTAAAGTTTTTCTTCCTAATGTATATTTTTAATAATAAAATTGAAAAAGTGGGAAAAAATGTTTCCCCAAATTCAATTATTTTTTAACGAATAAATCGTCTTTAGTCAGGCAAATATGATTGAAACTGTTTTAAATTTGGCATACATATGCATCATACCCGAGCGAATCCTACAAGATAAAAAAAGTCAAAACTGCCATTTGTTTAATAATAATTAATTGGAAATTGAGACCTGACGGTAAGCACGTTTTTTTAGCTTCGGCGAAGAAAAGTATCCAGGGAACTTTAGAGTTGAAAGAACTTCCAGTGAGACATTTGAATTCAGTGAAAACCATTAAAGTAATCCCTTTCTTAATTAATTAATTAATTCCATTCCAAGTACTAAAATCAATTGAAAAATATAAATTGGTATAATCTACTCATCTGGCAAAGTAGACTGCAACATTTTCTATTTTCCTTCCGATTTTCAGCTTACACTGTTACAAATAATCAAACTTCATCATTTTATATTTTCTTTCTTTCCCAAATTCTGGGAGACCCGACCTTCCTCTTCGCAAGCACGCCCGCGACTGATTCGTGTTCAGCGCAAAAAATCTATTGAAAATACCTAGTCACTTCTCATGCACGCACGAACGAAAGTTGATATTTGTATATACCAGTGTTATCTGCTGTAGGGTGGTCTCCCTTACTCCGCCCATTGCTTTCACTTAAGCCATTATTGTCGTTTTTACACGCACACATACATACACATATATTTTTATGAACACTTTTTAGCGTTTGATGGCCTTGGACCAGGGGTTAAACATTTTTATTTATTTTATAAAGAAATTTACAATTATGTTTACACCAAATAAAAGAAAATAGGGGGGCGGGGGTAAGGCAAAAACAAAAAAATATTTCATTTTTTTGGGCCGCCCTATTTGCCAGCCTGAGGTAAGCACATTCCCTGCAGAAAACTACGCGCGTAGCGCTTCGTGCATTTTCCATATCTTGGTATAGGGCTTTACGTGCACAAGGTACTAATTTAAATTTAAATTATCTCAACATTGGAATAATCAACCTCCTTACAATAGCAGGGACCATTATATAGCATTTCAAAGAATCTGTACGCCCAATTGAAGTAAATTCCTAAAAACATCTAAAAGATGTGTTATTCTAGTATTTATGGAGTAAAATGAGGCAACTCAATTTTGAGGTTGGGTCATCGTTCCAACGCCCTTAATCTATTAGAACAATGATTTTTGCTATTTTTTTTAGAATTTGTGAATATTATAAATGTTTAAATATCCAGTAAATTAAACAACGTCAATCAGAAAATTTTGTACTTAGTGAATGTCAAAATCACAAAAGGCCAAAATGTAAATATTTGTAAAAAGGGACAGATTGAAAATTTAGACGTTCACTTTCATAAATGAAAATGTAAAAATTCGTTGCCATTTTCATAAAATGAAATAAAAAAATTTTCAATTTAATTGTAAATCTTCAAAGCTGAATTATTCCCAAACGTTGAAAATGAAATAACTTCTTTATTTCTAATTAAAAACACTCAAAACGAAACAATTAAAACTAGAACGCATTAAAAATAAAACTATTCTAAACTTCGCTTAAAACTTCAGACTTTTTTGAATTAGGATCGTAAAGTTACATCGCTTAAAATTATTTTTTTAATTCTGTGGAATATATATTCATTCATATAATCATATAATTGAAAATTATTTAAAATTCTATATTATTTAATTATATTGTAACCATGTTGCGCTCAGCACGCGAGAAGTTTCTTGTTGATAATCAAGTTCTGAACATAAATATTGCAGGACTATCATTTAAAACCTAAGAAGCAAAACTCTGCTAAATTTGAAGCATTTCAAACTGAAAATTAAGACACATAACACTTATAATTCATTTCTCATAATATTTCTTCTAATTTTAATAAGTTACATTATAAAAATGTAAGGGATTTAAAATAAAGAACTATTCTAAATTTGAATTGTATGTGTCATTAAAAAATTAAAATTATTAAAACTTAAATTATTTAATTTGAGCTATTACAATTTAACAACATAAAATTTAAAGATCTACCTTGAACATCGTTTGGCTTTTCTTCTATGAAATATTGTTAAATATTAAGTATACGTACATATTTAAGATTTTTAATACGAAATTGGTCATGTTTGAAGAACTTACATTCACACTAATTGAATAAATTAGATATTGTTCCATTTTTAAGGTAGAAATTTGAAATTCTATAATTGAATGAAAATTTCAATTTTATGTTATTCAAATCGGAAAATTTTTAATATAAAATTGTTAAATTTAGCACGCTCTAAATTTGAAGTTTTCTTATGTAAGCAATTTAAATACTGTATACAAGTAAAAATATTCCGGTTACTTTTTCCTACATGCATCTTTTTGCATACAAAAGAAAAGTACCTGCATACAAAAATTCAAAAATAAAATTCTTCCTTCAGTTGAAAACGCTTTAAATAATAATAATAATTAACTCAGTGGACAATTTAGATGAATTTGAAATCTAGTTTGCCTTTCATTATTCCTAACAAAAAAACTATTTATGTTTTTTTTCTCACTTTTTTGCACTATTTCAACCAACTTTAACTGATCCTTGAGTCAGGTAATAATTGCTATAATATGTCTAGCATATTGTCTAGCGTTATTCAAATTTAAACTAAAGAATTTCCATTCAATGAAAACAACTTCCAGTGCGAAGATAATTTTACAAAATTTCAAATTGACCTATACTGTCAGAGATATCGCATTCCATTTTAATGCACATGTATTGGAAACTTTTTCCACTCACGTGCATTGAATTTAATGGACTGTTTTATAAATTAGTTATCTGACAATCATGTTACAATCCTTAAATTTGATACATGAACATTAGGGTGCCCCAAAAAATTAAGTTTCAGAAATTTCAACGGGCATCTTCACCGAATAGCTCTCGCAGGCAAATAAATGCATACGTGTTTTTTCTTTGAAAAAAAAAAAAAAAAAAACCTTATTTGTAGCACTCACTCAAGCAATTTTAATTTCTTGTGGAGTTTAACATGTAAAATGTATCCTATTTTTACTTCTTCGATTTTGGTCAGGAAATTATAACTTAATTTATTTAACCTTTTATATGGCTTGTCCACTTATCAGTGAATATTGCATTCTTGTATCTCAGAAATATTATGCGAAAGTTTTAGGCGTATTAGAAATGGCTAAAAATGGCAATATTTGGAGGCTCGTTGCGTGCATTAGAAATGCTTGTATAACTTGAAATGTTAAAGACACATTTTTGAGACTATTGCGAACAGATTTCAAGGAAAAAAACTAAATTAAACTTGAATTGACATTGAGAAAAGAGTAATAAAAGCTTGTGAAAAATGACAAATTTAAGCTTAACACCGACTAAAGGGGCTGTAGGTGAACAATTTGTAATAGCTGCAAAAAGACACAGAAAAAACTAAGGTTTCTACTAGAACCAATTTTTGGTTCCGAAGAAGCTGCAACAAAAAGGAACCTCTCTTGCTGAAAAGGAACCCAAAATGACAAATGGTTTCTAAATGAAGCCAAAGTATGGATTGAAACGGTTCCAATGAAGCCCTTTTTTCCCTTCAGCCTTGACTCACTACGAAGATTTTACCACGAAGTAGTAGACCCCACTCCCATGCGGCCTTTGTAAAATTTGGACGCATAGATTCGGATTTAGTTAGTTTGCATCGTTCGCAACGCCTCTTGCAGAAAAGCGTTGAAATACAAGATTTACAAATGGCGGCGCCAATAGTGTAAGCCGGGTGTAAAGAAACAGCGCAGCTCATTACCGGAAGTCAAACGTAGTCCAAAATTAGTTTGTAGAAATGTTGGTAGAATTTCCGTATGGAATTTACACGTGGAATTTCCACAATGGAATTTCCGTAGAACGCTTTCCGTAGAATTTTTTCACGTGGGTTGTACGTATAGAAACATTTAAAATTGAAATACCATCTTCACGAATTTACACGCGTTGACACATAGGTCCAACGCGTCATTGTCGCAAAGCGGTGTTTTAGTCTCTTCAATTCAATTCGTATCAATACTGTCTTTTTTGTTGGGACTGCAACCTCTAGTAGCAAATTGATATATCTATAAATTGGCAGTGAATAAATACAAAAAATTAACTGAAATTGATAAAAATAACTAAATAAACTTACATTCATGGAACGAACTTCGTCACGATTAAGTTGTTTTTCCAAGACAGTGAATTCTTCCAGTTCAGTATGCTCCTCATTGACGGTTTTTGGTCTCTCTCGCAATATGCTTTTTGAAGTGCCAGGTGTGGATGCGGTTATGCAGTTACATCTGATAAAAAAAGTCGATCATAAGATAAAAGCAGTCATCTTCAGCTAAGTAGTCTTATTGGTAATTTGTACTTTCAGGATTGCTACAAAATTGCATCTGTTCAAATTCCAATTTTACCTGACTTCCACATGTTTCCAATAAAGGCTTTAACATTTTAAAATTAATACGTGTACAATTCACATCGTACAATCTTACGATTTAAACTAACCTTAACACGTAACTGTAGAAGATTAAAAATAGTCTTTAGGTTATCCAGACTGTGAAACATTTCTGAAATTTTTAAATGAATTAAATGAATTTATAAATAATACAGAACGTTATTAAGACCTTACTGAAATATTGATTTTAGTACAGAATTCATCACGATTTAATCAAATTTTGATTCCTAAACAACAAAAATATAAACTAATTTTTTAGCAGATTCTTAACACGATTTTTAAATTAAAATAATACCTTGGATATACTAATTAATTATATTGGTTCCCAATGCTGCATAGAAATACTTGCTATCTCAAAGAAATAAGGAAAAAGAATTTGTATCTTCTTCTTGGCGTTGATGGAGTTCTAATTGGCGTATTTTTTATTTGTAATGTTTTTTTTTCTTATGAATAAAATAAAAGCTACGTGTTTTAAAATATACCTTTGTTTTTTGTATCTTGCGTTGCTTTTCCAAAAGATTAATTTTGCTTTTTTCTTTCATGTCATTTTCACAATTAAAATAAAAACTACGTGCTCTATGAAAAACGATTGGTGACAAATTTGCAGCTCTTTTTTGGGTGTATAACTTTTGTCTATTTATTTCATTCGTAGCTTGTGTCGTTTGTCCAAAAATTAAATTTTTATTCTAAATGTTGTTTCTTAACGAATACAACGAAAACTACTCGTCCTATCAAGAAGTAATTTATAAGAAATTTGTAAATCTCTTGAAAAACAACATTTTTTTCCTCTTGACTTTTTTTCATATTGTGCGTTGTTTGCCTTAAAACTTTCATTTTCGTTTATTATTTTACATTTTGTAAAGGCTATAACTCTGGTGAAGTTTTTTTTCTAAAAAAAAAAAAGTAATTAGGATAAATTGTTTGTCTTTTCAAATACTATGGACATAGAATTTTCAATTTTAGAAAAAGTGGTCTCAAAATTTTTGAAAAATATCTAACATTTGGAATTTTTATCCAAAATTGCTGGCTAACGAACTTTTGTCCTTTATTTTAGAACAGTGAAAAAGTATATTCCAAAGGCCAATCCAATCTAACAATTCTTTCAAAAGTTATCGTGCGCGCAGAGAGACAGACATACATACATACAATCAGGCATACATACATACTTTTGAAATATTATTTTATACTTACTTAATTTCTTTCCCTTCTGGGAGGACCATTTCATTGTAGTATGCTACATACTGACGGACAAGATCTCTGTGCTTAACCGCATTGTTAAAGATGTCTCTAGCATTCTTGGCTTCTAATTTCCAGCATCTTTGGCGAGCTATTGACAGCCCCGTTTCTTCACTAACAAATGTCACTCTGAATTTTTTATCCTTGTAATAATTCAGAAGGGCAGGCAGTGGAGGGTGCGTTTCATACGCCGCCCAAACGACTTCATTTCTTTCAAATTTATACTGCCAAAAGGACAATTTTTTTTCTTCAGATTTTAGATTCCAGACGGCCGCGATCACTGTTGGCGACGGCGTTGGCGTCAGGGTCCTCGTAGTTGGCGTCGGCATTGGCGTCAGGGTCTTCGTAGTTGGCGTCATCGCTGTTGTTCGCGAATCTGTCCTCGTCTTCGCCACTGTCTTCGTTTATATGCATATCGTCGTCTGTGTATGCGTCGTGTGCGACAATGGGTCTTTTAGTAGTTAAATGGATGAGGCCAACGACAGTCAATTGTTGACGCCACCCTCTTCTAGCGTAGCATGTCATATTTGTGTTTAGTGCTAATTCCTCTGCTGTCAAGTTTTGCACGTAAGCAAAGTTCGTATTGGCAGTCCACGTCGTTTTGTAGTCAATGTCGCTGTAGGAGCTGTAGGAGCTGATCGACAGCTGCGCAAACTATTTTCACAGACATTAGCTGTGTCTAATAAGGTCGCTTGTTACCTTGCGGACAATCATACTAACGGGAAATTTAATCCACCTGCCGCTCCACACTTTGGAGGATTATGGGATGCAGCGATACGATCGATGAAAAGCCATCTTCGCCGTCGGAAAGGAGGTACTACTCTAACTTTCGAGGAGATGTAAACTTTTTTTGCTCAGGTGGAGGCATGTCTTAATTCAAGGCCGATCCAGCCTAGAAATGACGATCTCAACGATTTAGTCGCTCTGGCTCCTGCACACTTTCTCATCAGCTTTTCGATCTTTACTGTACCTGAGCCTTCATCAGTAACTGAAAGGCTCACACCTAGAGGGCATTGGTAACTTAACTCAGATGTACCAATCTTTTTGGAAAAGATGATCGTCGGAGTACTTACATGAGTTGTAAGTTTGCCCTAAATGGCAGAAGCCAACCCTTCCGATCAAAAACAGAGTCCTAGTAATGGTCTTGCAGGAGAAAATACCTCCTAATAAGTGGCCCCTGGCTCGGGTGATTCGGGTACATCCGGGCTCAGATGGCCATGTTCGCTCTGTAACTCTGAAGACGCCAACTGGTCTCTTACAAAGACCAGTTGTGAAAATTGTTTCGCTAACAGTTCCTATATCAGATTAAATATTGTTAAAAATTCCTTCTTAGTTTCCGCAGTATAGAGGTTAAAAGTTCCATCATTTTTGAGTCCGTCATAGTTTCGAAGGCGAAAACGACAAAGCCCGGCTTTCTCTCTTATATGAAGTTAGTCCTTGTTCACTGTTGTGAACAGCTGCCACTGCCGGGACCCTATATATATGATTTAAAACTAAAGGTTAACAACCACCGCAGGGTCCCACTGGGAGCAACTGTCATCTAAAAAATGACATCGGCTCCCAGTCAAACCCCTAAATGCTAGCGTTTGTAATCTTCGCAGCCTGTCCTGCATTGTTTTGAGTTCCGCCCGTGGCCACCGGACCACGGCCGCATGTAGAAGCCTGGGTTTTAGGACAGCAGAGTAGAGCTATGCAAGCATTTCAGGCCCTAGACCCCACGTCATCCCAAAGGCACTTCTGCACATCAAAAAAGTCATGATACAATTTCAGCATTGGGTCTCCAGGTGCTTTGCCCAGTTCAGGTTGCTATCTAGGATTACTTTCAGATATCTAACCGAATCCAGATATCTAGCCGAGATTCCAGTCGGCCCTGTTACCGGAATGTTTTTTTATTCCTCGCAGAAGCCCCTCCAATCTTGCCGCTTATACTTTCTTATATTTTTATTGCATTCAGACTGGGCCGTCTTATAGATATCCCAGTCCGGAAGCAATTTAGTTCTATTTGCCCTATTGCACAACATTCTGGTCTTCTTACGGAGTCTCTTCAGGTGGGTATTTCACCATTCTGCTCCCTTCCTAGACTTGATTGTGCTTGTGGGCCAAATGTTCTTATATGATGAAGTCAGAGCCATTCACAGAGAATCCGCGGCGTGCTCTAATTCATCAACGATGCCATAGCTTGTGGGAAATTTCGCAAGCATCCCTTTGAGTTCCTCTTTATACAAGTCCCAAAGTGTATTTCTGGGGTTTCTAGTCCTAGAAACCACCGGTTTTCCTAGGGTTAATCAAAGCTCTATATATTTGTGGTCCGAGAGATACTCCTCATCGAATACTTTTCAGTCCACTACCCTGCAACTCAGTGCACCCGAACATAAAGACAAATCGAGAACATCACTCCTGTTTTTAGTCTGAAATGTGGGAGTATCACCCCGATGCAGAATCTCCAGTTCCGTGCCTGCTATATATTCCATTAAATCTCTCCCCGGTCGTTGATGTTTGCGCTTCCCCACACCGTGTGGTGAGAGTTTGCATCACAGCCCAACAGCAGAGGGATTTTATTCTCCTGAAAGTGCCGAATCAGAGCCTCCACCTCTCTAGGAGGCGGTCGTCCCCCGGCATCGCCAGGGAAATAGGCTGTGGCGATAAACACCTCTAGCCTTTCTCCGCTACAGCCCCTGAGTCTCGCCTTAATAACGGTGAGATCTCTAGAGCAGAATTTAGGTACTAAGATCGCATCCATACCCTTGACGGCTATGCATGCCCTTGGCGTTTTTTCGAGCGGCCCCTTATATATGGACCCACACCCTGACAAGCCACGAATCCTTTCCCTGCATAACCAGGGTTCTTGGATTAGGGCAAGCCCTGTCTGCACTACAGACATGCGTCTGGCTAGAACTGCCGAGGCGCCTTTGCTGTGCTGCAAATTAATCTGCATCATGGAGATTCCCCCCTCAGCCATTGACAGGCTAATTCGGTGCACCTCCGGGTGCTTCTGGTCCCCCTGCGGAGTCCATTTGGGTCACTCGGAAGGTAACCCTACTCGCCCCTAGATAGGGACGGTAATCAAGAGCCGCAAGGACTCTGATTGAGGATTCAGGAAGACCGATGACTAGAATCCAGCCTCTCCTCTTCGGCGTGGAACCCTGCCTGTCGGATTAAACTTTCCATGAATCAGTTCGCAGAGACGGGTTCTGAAAGCTCAGGCGCCCCAGAACGACCGCCGGACTCTCGGGGGCGCCGGGGATCAGTACGGTCGCTCTACGGTACCTCTTCAGACACTCTGTCCCTTTGACTTCCAAGGTTAGGCCCTCTTTGAGCCGAAACGTTGGGGCTTTTTCCACTATCCAGTCTCGCGACCAGATGTCCGCGGCCTCCACTACGATGGCCCCCGACCTGATGAAGCTGTCATTGTTAGCCATCTGCGCCTTATGCCGTTTCAACTCACTGTTTGGGGGAGTTTCTCTGGAGCCCTTCTTCCTCTTACCAATAGAATTAGCCTGAGGAGTTGCTCCAGGTAAGGTTTCCGCAGCCACTGCCCCCTGTGGGGTGCCTTGGCTGCTGTTTGCGAGACGCGCTTTGCGGTCTCTCCTTTCTTGTGCTTCGAAACGTTGCCACCTCCTCACGGAGAGTTCCGTTAGCTGCGCTTCTACGGCTTCAACAAGATTGTCTCCATCGTTATCTTTAATTCGCACCGCCTCTGGTGGGTTGCCCCCTAAGGAGCCTCCCACTTTTGGCGGTGGTTTGGAGGAGGGTCCCGGAACGGGCCCCTCATTGGTTTTGGTTTGTTTTGATTTTTGAGGATTCAATTGAGTCCCACGAGAAGCTAGGGAAATAAGAAACACCCCCGGCAGAGCCTTGCTTGCAGGGGGTGGGTCTACATACTATGGGATTCGACCTGGTGTCCCAAAGTCTCCGTTAAGACACCTTCTTTTGGACCCCCGTCTGTCCACCTCTATTGAGGGGTGCAGGCCGGGGTGTTCAAGGATTTGTTGACCCTGGTGCCATTCAGCTCTTGATACGGCGATCACATCGTAGCTTGTGAGCATGAGAACTCGCGCCCTTGATATTCCAGGAGGCTTTGCCATTACCTCCTGGAAGGATCGCTCCTTAGTTTAAGTCACGCCTCGCAGTGCAGTCCCTCTAGTTCACCTCTTGCAGATCTGCAGTCTAATGAGACCCATAAGCCCTCCCACCAGCTACAAGTTCCTGCGATCCCTAGAAAGAGTGGTCCTGATCTAATTCCAAATGAATATTATACATTTTTACCTCAAAACTGGTGTCTTTATCTAGAGAACCTTTTTAATAAAGTGTTAGACTCGGAGGAGGTGCCTCGAGCTTCGGCTAAATCACAGGTAGTTATGATTCACAAAAAGGGAGGAAAAAATGATCCGGCCAACTGTAGATGTAAATATGGGTGAGCGATAAGAAAGATAAGAAAGAAAGAAAGGGCTTGGTAGAAAATTTATCAACATCTCTAAAAACATGTATGAAAAGTCGACAATTTTTATACGCACAACCTCTGGTATCACTCCTACAGTACAGGTAACGGAAGGGGTTTTGCAGGGCGAAGTTTTAAGCCTTATTAAATTATCAATTTTCACGAGCGATTTAGAGGACTTTTTCATTCAGTTATCCTCTTAGCTTATGCGGATGATATGTTTATCTTTGCAGAATCTCAAGCTGACCTGCAAAAATAAGCTCCGATTCCTGCATCAATATTGTAACGAAAATTTTTTTACAGTCAATGTAACGAAAACCAAGATCTTACCCAGATAGCAATATGCGCGCATAGTGAGACGCACGTGCGTCGCACGCGTGCGGATTTTCTCGCACGGCTTGCAGGCAAGCGATGACGCAGATGCGTCCTCATATGCGTGACATGTGCGTCGCACGACGATCGGGCATAGTGCGATCGCACGTAGCGGGTTCTTGCGGACGGTATATATATATATATATATATATATATATAGGTTTCTAAAAAGTCCCGGGACGGTTGGATATTTCCTCAGGTAAAATATTTTTCAAAAAAGTGAAGGTCATTCCTGAAGTATCCCACATAAACTATGTAATCTAAATTTTTTGTGATATTAACATTTTTTTCATATAAATTTCTATGAATTAAATTACTTAATCATTTTAGGCACCTTGGTCCTCCTGAAATTTCCTAAAACATATAATTATAAGTTAGCTTCGCATCTAACCACGACCTGTCCTCGTATCGAGTGGGTCTCTTTATTCATCGGACTCGTTCATCCCCTCATTTGCATTAATGAATGCGCACGAAATTATCGATTTTTCTTCGATTCGCACTCGTTTCACGTAATAGGTACATTCTTAAGATATATATGTAACCCTTTTGGTTATGAATTTAAGAAAGGTCATTCAGTAGCGTACTATAAATATTTGTCTTCCATTCTGAATGAATATTTTTATTTTTACCGTTACAAAAATTCTGAACTGCTTCAATTAGTTACATCACAGAATTCTAGAACTGTTACATATCCTCACAGTAACAGTGTTACAGAACTATGTGACCTTTATGTTCCGTTCTTGGAACACATGTGGCATTCTAGTGACATAACAGTTCTATCCATCTGTTCTATATTAGTTACATAACAGAATTCCAGAACTTTTACATATCCTTACAGTAACAGCGTTAGAGAATAATGTGACCTGTATGTTCCGTTCTTGAAACACTTGTGACATTCTAGCGACATAACAATTCCATCACTCTGTTCTATATCAGCTACATCACAGAATTCTAGAACTGTTACAAATTCTTACAGTAACAGCGTTACAGAACAATGTGACCTTTATATTCCGTTCTTGGAACACGTGTGACTTAACAGTTCCATCACTCTGTTCTATATTAGTTACATCACAGAATCCTAGAAATGTTACATATCCTCACAGTAACAGCGTCACAGAACAATTTAACCTTTATGTTCCGTTCTTGGAACACGTGTGGCATTCTAGTGACATAACAGTTCTATCACTCTGTTTTATATTAGTTACATAACAGAATTTCAGAACTGTTACGTATCCTTACAGTAACAGCGTTACAGAACAGTGTGACCTTTATGTTCTGTAATTTTTATGGCACACGATTGTGACAACGTTATGTAAAAATGTTCTGTTTTTGTAATGTAACATTCGCAGAACGTGTCCGCTGGGACTGAAACGGCACTGGGCACTGCCGTTTGAGTGCCGTTTCAGTGCCGTTCAATCGGCAGGTGTGTCATGACAAGACTGGGCCAGGATCTGCTATACCAGACTCTGGTGCCAGAACAGCACTCCAAAGCGGAACCAGTCGGGCGCCAGGCTGCAAACAAATTCTTCTTCTTCTGGCACACAGCTGGCGCCAGTCTGCAGTTATCTTGCTACTAGTGATTGTTAATTGAATATTGCGTGCTATGGGGGTTGCCATTCTCTGTCGAACACTCCCAGTTATTTCTATTTGTTACAACAGAGAAAGTCTGCTCACACACTGCACAATCAAACATTCCACATCGACAATTGTCTAAACAATATGATGAAAATAAAACTGATCGTCTTCATTCCAGTAAACGCAAGATGAGAGGCCAGTTGCAACTTGTTATTATCACGTGACTCAGCGTGACTCTCTTGCCTGTGTGGTAAGACACGACTTTGTTAGATAACCTAAAAATACTACTGCGCAGATTCCACAGGTATTTCATGTTGTGACGTCATCTGGCAAGATGTCTGTACGCTGAGGGCCAAGCAATACTACCAATTGCATAGGACGAAACTTAGTTTCCTGGCATAACTTGGAAAAAGATGATTTTTCACCATAAGTATATGAGGACATTATTTTTTATGTTTGACAAGCTATTTGATTAAATGATAAAATCATTACAATTTTTTGAACGGTTTTATTATTCAATTGAATCTAAGTTATCAAACAAGTAAAGTCTTGTCTCATACAATTGGTATTATTGTTTGGCCCTCGGCGTGCAGACATCTTGGATTTCTCCCATCCAACCTGAAATATCTACATGGTACAAAATCCTACATCGGACAACCGGCATCGCCATTATTGTTTACATTCATTTACCAGGTTCGCCAGCCAGCAAGTAAAAAATTATGGCTGTATATTACAGCGAATATCAATTGCAAACATGGACCCAGCAGGCACGAATTGGAAGAATATCTCAATAAATGTGTCAAGGGATATCCTGTGTTGTATAAAAAACAGATTGTGCAGTACAAAAATAAAGAGACAAAGAGAGATGTTTGGAAATTAATTGCCAGGCATTTCGGGGAACATATTGGTCTGCTTGTCACAGGTAACCCAATGGGCACAAACTTATGACATCCTATATCCATGTCGTAAAGACACCTCAACGACATGGAAATAGGACGTCGTAAAGTTGTCTTAAGGATGTCGTAACGATGTCGTAAAGACATCGTCAAATTTAGTGCTCACTGAGATGTTGTGACTTTCCTTCTGAAGTTATTTTATTTTTCGTATATAAAACTGCTGTTGAAGGCGCTGGAACCAAATTCTAATCTCAAACTTCTATTACCTCACTTCACTCAACAAATATTAGTTATGTCTAAATATTTTTTCGCTCTGTAGAGCTTTTAGTTTTTGAACTAAAAGTTTGTCTAAAGAGCAAAAAAATATTTATTATTAATACTCTTTGTACAAAACGAGGAATTGAAAATCTAACCTTATGATTTGAACTTTTCATTTTAGGTGAAGAATACTGAAATCACTTACTTTTTTGCTCTAGGTACAGAATCATATCGAAAAATAAATAAAATTAATTCAAAAGTCCACTGTTGATGTTAGAATTTTGATCCAATATGATTGGAAAAATGAGAGAAGATATAAAAATATTTATAAAATACACAAATAGGACCGAACTTAAATTACGTTACAGCTCAAGGAGGGGGGTACAGAAATTTAACATGAATTTATTTTTACCCGCCTAATAAACTTGATGAGTGAAAAGCGAACCTAGCTAAGAACAATTTTTAAAAAAGTCAGAAAATTTTATTGGTGAGAAAAAAGTTAGGGATGTAACAAAAAAAATCGCATTAATGTTTGGAAGATGTTATTGCCATTTAAATATGTAAACGTCCGAGTTTTGAGATTTTTAATTAATATAAATTTTGATGTTGAAACGAATACTTCGGACCAATAAAATTTGAGAAACAAGAAAAAATCTGCCTCAACTCGGATTTGAACCGAGAACACCACTATCCGTGAGTGGAGCGTCAACCAATTACGCCACCGAGGCTGCAGCATATATTATCTTGTTTTCCATAGCTACCTCTTTGCTGGAAGTACTATAGGTATTTCTCAACTGCGACAGATGTACCATTTTTGATCAACGTAGGTTCAATCTAATTAATATTTGAAAGATGTTATTACCATTTAAAGATGTTAACGTCCGAGTTTTTAAATTTTTAATTAATATAAATTTTGATGTTGAAACGATTACTTCGGACAAATAAAATTTGAGAAACAAGAAAAAATCTGCCTCAGCCCGGATTTGAACCGGGAACGCCGGGTTGTTCTTTAACATCAAGGTTTGGATCCCAAAAATCGGAGTTGGTATTTTTAAGAAGCCCAAATTATTTCCACAACTTCAGCATGTCTCATTTATTGAAATGAGGTATTGAAATACAGGTATACTCATTGAAAAATTCTGAAAAAGATTATTTTATGGTGAAGTCGTATTGACGTAGTAGAGACGAGTTGATTTTTAACGTTAACGGTTGGAGTCCAAAAATCGGAATTGGTGTTTTGGAGAACCCCAAAAATCAGACACTCTATGTACGTTGAGAAATTTTGAAAATGTAAAATCTTTTTTTCACAGTCATATCTGTGTGCTATAAAGGGGCTGCTTTTTAATGTTAAGGGCTGGAACCCAAAATCAGAGTTGGCATTTTTGAGGTCAAATGATCTACACAAATTTAGCGAGCTTCATTTGGTGAAATGTTGAATTTGTGTTATAAGGGATGATTTTCAAGTGTATGGGGCTTGCGGCAATTGGCTTTTGCGGAATTCAAGAGTCCAAAAAAGCCCAAAATTCTGAGTTATGAAAAATGTCGAAATTTGATTGTGGAGGTTCTAGCTAAATGGAACTCACACAAAGATTTCCGTATGATTTAGAACCTAGAAAAAATTGTGTACATGTTAAGCTGGTATGTTTGTTTTGGGAATTCAATTTTCCAAAGAAACAGGCATCCAGAGTATGGCTGGATCACCTCAACTTTTGGCTGAACGAAAGCTTTGTTCGCCCGTTATCCATGATCCAGCGCCACATGACATAATCTGAAGCGACGCTTGTGCGCTTGGTCACGCATTCTCTGTTACATTCGTTAATGAACAAATTAGGGATAAATATCTCATTAATAAATAGTATATTGTGTATCGAGGGTGTAAAGAAGGCAAAATAGTTTTACGCCCTTGATACACACGATACTTTTTGTCCCCCTCCTTGAAAACAAGCATGTGAAGCAGATAGAGGATGTTTGGTGTACTTGATCAATTTTAGATTTATAGGTAAAAGGAAGAAATAGCGTAGTTTGCAGAAGGAAGGCTGTCGGGTCTACCAATACAATTTTTTCAAAAATAAAGATCAATTCCTCCATATTCTAACTTGCGGGGTGCAGTGTATGTGTAGCGGGCGTAAAGTTTTATGTAGCGGGCATAAAGTTTTATGTAGCGGGTGTAAAGTTTCATGTACCGGGCGTAAAGTTTCATGTACCGGGCGTAAAGTTTCATGTTGGCACGGCGGCAGAGTGCGCATGTGCGAACGTCACTGGGCTGGAAGCGGCCACATTACACCTGCTCCACGTGCATGCAATGGCGCGTTTTCAAGGGCGGTCGGACAAAAAGTCTTTTTAGTGAATATTGAAAGTCAATGTCTTTGTGCTGCAAGAGGAATATAAATTTCACCTATAAAAACACACTACATTTCCCAGGGATCACAGTAAGTCCCGTATACGTTAATATAAAAAATTATTCTTCCAATCGGACACTTAAACAATTTTAAAGGACTTGATTTGTAGTATGTGAATTTATATTACTTTCAGTTTTACATGTTTTTCTTCTACCAGTGACCTCTGGCATGCGATACTTAGAAAATGATCGATTTTAGCAGTGTTAGGTTCCCCTGGCTTTTTTTCTACAATAATAAAAATTTTGCCTTAAAAATTTGTGGAATGATAGCAAGCATGCTAACGGACATCCCCGAACTCTTCTGTTGTGGAATAATTTAAGAAAATTTTCATTTTGCTGAATTTGATTAATATGTGCGTATTTTGAGGTACAGCAGAGACCGACATTATCGGAATGGCAGATACCTCAAAAACGACTCTTAACCTACAAATAGTGCACATAGAGAAAAGTTTTATTCAGCAGAATAAATTTTTTTTGCTATTATCCCTTAAAAAAAGAGTTCGGGGACGTATGTTGTTCTATTTTATAGCATCTCCAAATACAGTTTTAAAAATTTTTAATTTTTGTGGACAAAAACCCGGGGGAACCGAACCCGATTTACCACACGACGAAGTATCACATGCCCTTAAATGCAATGCAAATTTCTTTCGAAATTCTTTCTATGACGACTATATCAATGACTATATCTCTTCCATTCTATAAGAAGAATCCTTCTAGATTTTTAATTGTGTAGAAAGTCTCTAATAGTTATTAGAGATTATAATCTCTAAAATGTGTTGCTTATAATAAGTATAAATAGCTATTATTTTATTAATTAATCAATATATCAATATAATACGCAACGCAATATTGATTTTGTTTATTTAAAAAACGTTTAATTATCAACCAAACATTTTTGTTGACTTTAAGAAATATTCCTTTTTTCGATGTTGACTTTTTGCGGCGGAGTAAAATGTGTCAAATTTTGTAACCAATTTTCAATTTAAACGGTTAGTACCTTTTCTTTTTTTGAATTTAATTATACATACAGTTAAAAAATGCTTCAATTTGGCGTGAAACGGGCAATAAACAATTTAACAGGAAAGTAATAATTGCTTGGTCGTAATGTATACTCATAAGTTGGCAACCATGTTTCGTCCTCGTACATAGCGCGACGATTGATTTAAAGCCGGACTTGACAATATTACCCACCCGAATTAACTGTTAACTTAATTGTTACAAAAGCATGAAATTTGGTGTGAAATTGAAAGCATGAAATTTCGGCAATAGAAATCTAGAAGAAAAATTGTGGCAATTTTGTTAAATGCTGGATTTTTCCAACTAATTAAGATATTCAACTTCTCTTATTTTATTCTAGTAGAAGATTTCACACTCTTTCGAAATCTGCCAGAAAATTGAAAAAATGTTGAAAATAAACAACGTGGCAGCATTTCATAAAATAAGGTTTGTTATTCGTAAGGGCTGGAGGGGGGTATCGGTCGAAAGTGAATTATAAACCGATGTAGAGCCATCAGGTGTTTGGTTTGACGAGCATAGAAATTTAGTATGGACGATGATATGACGATAATCATCCGTGGTAAGCAAATAAGTGTGGCAACCTGGTCGCTAACATTTCTCGGGCGTGCGCCGATGTCCCGTATTATTGCCCCTCCCCCCTCTTCCATCACTGCTCCCACCACGCATACATGACTCTTCATCGTTCACCCCACCATTCGCCACGCCGGTCAGCACACGATGCCTCGCGTGCGAGTCAACCTGTTCGACCCCTCCATCTCGTCGAAATACCACCCCTCGTCTGTTCGTTGCCGCGCAAGCATGTGGAGGCATTTAGGTGTATTGTGCAGATTTGTATGCGTGCGCACACCTATGTTTGCATCACATTCGCGTAATAATAATAAGAAGAGAGCAACTCTATGAAGAACCAACGGCCCCCGACCCGTTCACCCTATGCTAGGGGGAGCCAGCCTGATACTGTCCCCTCAGTGGCTCTCATTTTGCGGCTCCTCAGGGGTCATATATATATATATAATTAAAAACTAAAGGTTAACAACCACCGCAGGGTCCCACTGGGAGCAACTGTCATCTAAAACTGTCCTCACGTACTCCTTTGGGCTCATCAAATGGTCGAACACCGACCTCGAACGATTAAACAGGATCATCCGCGTATAAATGACGAAGCACCGAATGCACCACAGCAATTCGGCGATTGAAAGGGTAGTTCTACCACGACATAGAGAGGGTAGGGGCATTGTAGCTGTCAGGAAACTGTGTGAGTCCCAAGTTATACAGTTGCGAGACTATTTTAACAGCAAGTGAGATGTTACGCCTTACAACACCATCTGTAAAGCTGATCTTGACTACACGCCCTTAAATTTGTCCTCAGAGGAGGCCTTGAATACCAGGGCAGAAACCATAGAGGAATTAGAAACGCAATGGAGACAGAAAGACATCCACGGCGAGCACCCCAAAACGCTAAATCAAAATTAAGTGGATAGTGAGGCATCCAATATTTGGCTGAGAAAGGGCGTCCTGTATCCAGAAACGGAAGGATTCGTCATTGCGATTCAGGACAGGGTTGTCAGCACCAGAAATTATCGCACACGTGTGTTACATCAAGACGTGGTTGACCGGTGCCGATTATGTGGAGATAACAACGAATCCGTCGAGCGCATTATGAATGGTTGTCGCGTAATGGCTCAAAGAGAATATACGCACAGGCATAATGATGTGGCGTCCATCATACATCAACAACTTGCCCTAAAGCTAGGACTCTTAACAGAATGTATGCCTTTTTATACATACATTACAGCGCCCGTTTGAGAAAACGAAGATTACATCTTATATTGGGACTTTACTATCCAGACGGATTATTATATCAGAGCCAATCTACCATATTTGAAATATGCATCTATGCATCATATTGTGCTTTCAGGTACAGACAGTGTGCACGCAAGATGCACTGAACATATTGAACATTCAGTAGTCAATAGGGTACTGGCAGCAGCTCAGAAGGCGATTTTATTAAGCACCTGTCGCACTGTAAGACACATCCTAGACCATCGGGAAGCAAACGACTAAAAACCTATGGAGTGGCAGACGCACATTTTATTTTGCTTGAAGTTCGGTTACTATGCGTGCGACTTTGCCGTTCTTCTCAGTAGTTGAAGCTGCATATTACCTTTTTTATTAGTAAAGTACTGGTATAATTCATATATAATAAGCGGGTCTATATGACCCAGCCCTACATCCGTGTAACGCTTTTCCATCCCCATGACACCGGGTTAATAGGCGAATTCATTTTGTAACTATTTAGTACCACAACAGAATGTAATTGAATACAAAGCCAATATAACGTGTTTTCAAAAAAATTGCACTTACATGGTTTTGCCGTGACACCCCTCAAATATGTTTTTTAATCGTATGTCAGCATTTGTATATTTATTATCCTTCCCTTACTAAATAGCTAGCCTCTAAGAAAATTAACCGTTGGTGAAACAGACAATTTTAACAGTTCCCCACAAAAGCTCATTCTAAACATTTTAGTGGAAATATTGAAAATGCAGGAAAGTAATTTGACATTCTTCATATATAATAAGACATATACATCTTTTAAATTTTACTTCATGTTGTATTTTTCAGGCCAGAGGCATTAGGAGTTGTAAGTGGTTGCGTGTTCCTCATCACAATGTTTATGTTTATACCGATTCCCTTCAGTGATTATATTTTTAAAAATACTGATTTTCCGCATGACGAGGTTTGTAAAACATTAATTTTTTCGAAATTATTATCACATTGTGTATAGACAACTTTACATTAATGCTTTTTTTTTTTCAGTTTGTTGATCTGTTAGCGGCTCTTTTGTCAATATGTTGTATGGTTTTACTAGGTTTTGCTGATGATGTTTTAGATTTACGTTGGAGGCATAAATTACTTTTACCTACTGTCGCCACATTACCCCTTTTGATGGTTTATTACGTGAATTTTAATTCCACATTAATTATTATACCAAAACCATTGAGGTTGTGGCTGGGATTTTCTAAAGACTTGGGGATTTTGTATTACCTCTACATGGGAATGTTAGCAGTGTTTTGTACCAATGCCATAAACATACTAGCTGGTATAAACGGCTTAGAAGTTGGACAAAGTCTAATAATATCTATTAGTATTTTGATTTTTAATGGAATCGAATTGACTGGAGATCTGTGGAAAGCGCATAAGTTTTCCATGTATTTTTTAATTCCTTACACGTCAACTTCTATGGCACTCCTAAAATATAACTGGTGAGTAAACGTGTTCACAAATAACTTTTTTTTTAAATAGTTAAATAGTTAAATTTACTGATTTGACTATTTCTACTTTTAACTCGAAAAATAGTACTGCGGTGCCAAATTGGATATTTCTTGCACTAGCAAATTATTCAATAATAAATTCAATTGAAAGAAACTTTACAAAAATACGTTTTCTTTCTTTTAGAATAACCAAATGTAGCGCCAGTGTGGCCAACAATGGTCGCCGGAGCACTATACTGTGGATGCGTCAATTAGAGCTTTGTCATTGGTTGAGAATAGAGAATTAGAAGAATAGCTATTTATTCCCTTACTCTCTACCAATGAAGAGCTCTGGCTGACGCATGAACAGTAGTGCTCAATGCCCTCGCTGGGAGCAGAGTGGAGACTATTATCCGGAGTTGCGTGTATTCAGTAGTACCATTACGTGCATAATTAAGGGAATATAGTATCACATAGTATTTGTCATGACGAATGTATAGAAACTCGAGTGAGTTGCATCAAGATTGAATTTTCAACAGTTTCAACACTTTTTCAATCGAAGAGGTTATGTTTTCTTTTTTTCAGCGAGACCGTGAAAAGACTTTGCCTCCACTGTACACATGAAACTTTATGTAATGAAAGTATTGTTTTCGACTTTTTTTTCGTGAAATCATTTCTCACGTTCGAGGTTAGTTTCAAGGGACATGTATGGCGCGCATAACCGAGCGCGTTAAGCAAAATAACAAATGCATGTGCGCCTTTGCCGGTACAGTAAAAACATACACAAAAAAGCGAGAAACCCATACTGGTGTTACACAAAAAACAATGTTTAGTATACCGTCTGTCTGCATGTAGCCTGTTGACGAGAGTGGACTTAATTGCTTTTTTTGGATTAGCAGATTCTAATAGTGGGTAAAGGTTGTATTTTCCCAACAGTAGTAAGCCGTATAATTTTTAGTTTGATCAGATAATACCTTCTGTTCTATATATGGATTTGAAAATTTATAGAGTCAAAAACTGTTAGATTTATATTCGCTGGGTCCTCAGGGTGCACGAAACTTTTGCCGGATCATCGTATTGAATTCGTCGCAGACTGTAACCACCTATCTCACGGTCGTGAGGCGTAGTTATAGCTGTAACTTTACCGCGAGTTCGCTGGGAGCGGGTGCAATTTTTTAAATTAGCACGCGCTCCCGGCGAAATCCTGCTGTAGGAATCGAAACCGAAACAGAATATATCATTAAAAACTAAAGGTTAACAACCACCGCAGGGTCCCACTGGGAGCAACTGTCATCTAAAAAATGACATCTCTCTACTCTACTATTACGCCACTACCGGAAGTGGCAACTTTGTAAAATAATCGGAAGCTTCAATAAGGGAACTTCCCCCACCACGAGAGCCCACGGACCTGTCTATACGACCGTGCAGTTGGAGAAAAGTAAGGTAGTAGAGGTGAAAAAAGCTATAAGGGAAGGGAGGGAGTGGGATGCGATCAACTAGGAAAGAGTAAGAAGAAAGGGCGTTAACGAGGAAATTGAGATGGATGAGTGGACGCATTACTTTAAGTGTCTGTTGGGAGGAGTGGAAAATAGGGTTGTAGGTGAATAGAGGAGGGTGACAGAAGGGAAAGAGGGTAGCGATAAGGGCAATAGGAAGGGAGGAATTGAATACAGTGATAGCGAGTCTTAAAAGAAACAAGGCAACAGGAGAAGACAATATATAGAACGAGGCTTTCAGATTTGGAGGGGAAGGGGTGAAAGAGGAAATCTTGAGGTTTTGCAACAAGGTTTGGAGAGAAGAAGGGTGGCCTAAGGAGTAGACGACAGGTATGGTGGTCCCATTAACTAAGAAAGGCGAGGGCAAGAATGTGAAGGAGTATACGGGAAGCACACTCATGTCGGCGGGTTACAAAATATACGCGGAGATACTCAGAAAGAGATTAGAAAGGGAGGTAGAAGAGAAAGGGATCATTCCACGCAATGAAACGAGCTTCAGGAAAGGGATGGGAACGATATACAACAGCTACGTACTCAATTATCTAGTGAGTTGGAACTTAGGAAGGAAGAAAGGGAAATTAGTGGCCTTATTTGTTGATTTTAAAGCAGCGTTCGACTCGGTAAACAGAAAGGTGTTATTATTGCAGGTTATGCAAGAGAGGGGGGTTGATGAAGGTTTAATCGAGAGGATAAAGGAGAGCACAAGATAGTGGAAAGTTTGCAGGAGATATTCCTCAGATGGGTGATGGGCATGACCTGGTGTTGCCCAGGATATATGTTGAAGAATATGATATAAGGAAGGATGTTAGACTATGACAAGTATTATAAGATAAACTGATAGTTAAGGCACATCCGAATTCGCATTTATCGGGACTAATAATTCAAATTCCAATATTTAATTTATTTGCAACAACTTCTAAAAATGTTTTGGTAACTTTTATTGTCATCTAGGCAGCAACATACATTCGTCAAAATACATTTCCGGTGTTAATAAAAGCTGTAAAGCGTAAGAGCTTTTATTTATTTTGGTCTTCTGTCTATAGGAATCTGATGATACGCTAGGCGAAGACCTATTTTGTAAATGTATTTCTTCATACATATGTTCACGTATTTTCGGAGACAAATGATATCTTTTTTTATCTGTTTATGACCCTGAACATCTATCGTGTGTTTAGTTAAATTTTTAGCTTTTAATTTTCATTCCAGAACTTTAATTTTTATTTTAACTAAATTAATTGAATTTGTTGGGTTTCTTTCAATTCCACTATTCCTTCACTATAATTTCCTCGCATAATTCTACATTTTTCTCATTTTCTACCTATGCGCGTTTAATATTATACTCATTTCCGTTACTTTAGGATAATTTTTCTCTTCATTATTTCTAATCTAACTTTAATTTCTTTTCCCAACGTTATATTATTATTTCTCGTTTGTAAATACGCGTTTATTTTGTTCTTGCTCTTTATTTTATTCGCATACTTATTTATTTTCCTACTTTCTCTTTATACATTTTGCTGAGCTTGCTTATCTGTTCCCCCGTCACGCACACTGGCTCGCGCCAGTGTTTCATCGCTCGTATTGTAGGTTTTAGGGTGCGGGGCGCCATGCTCCTGTACTTCCTTTGCCAGCTGGGCGCTGGCAGCCTTGTTTCTAGTGCATTACCTGTAAGGTACCTGTATTTTTCTGATTCTTTCAATACATATGTTGTTCAGTATCTTTCTTTACTGGTTCCTGCACTTTAATTGGATTTGCTTCTATTGCATATTTGATTTGTGGTAATTCTGGTAAAAACCAAATGTTTTTCTCACAATCCACTTTTAAACCTACTCTTTCCATTATATCGGTACTCATTAATCCTATGTATCTTAAATCTAGTACGGGTCTAGACCCTCTAAGTACACCGCTTATTTTTGTCCCGTTGAGTACACCGTGAGTTACGCTAACCCGCCAAATTTGTAGGCGTATATCTCCAAATCTATTCAACCAATTCCAACGTACTTTTTTTTAATCGAAAGGAAATACAGTCAGGATTGTGATGGTGCTGGTTATATTAATAATAAAAATATATCTTCTTGAATCCCAGTCTTTCTTTCTAAATCAATCCTCTGCATATCCATCTCTTTCCTTTTCCAACCATTAGGCAATTCCTAATTTTGTCTACCTTTTTTAATCCCTTTCTTCCTATCGAATTAAATCTTTTCCTATCTTTTCTCAAATATAATCCAGCCCTATCATTCTAAATCCCAGATATTCTATCGACATGAATCCTCCGCTTATCCACCTCTAGCCTTTTCTCTCCATCAGGCAATCTAAAATGTTGACTATCTTTCTTAATCCCTATATTCCTATCTAATCGAATCTTTTCTATCTTTTCTCAAATATAAGTCAGCCCTAACCTTACGAATCCATACTTTTTATCTAAATAAATCCTCCGCTGATTCACCACTATCCTTTTCCATCCATTAAGCAATCCAAAATTTTGTCTATCTATTCTAATCCCCATTTTCCTGCCGAATTGAATCCTTTTCTATCTTTTCTGAAATATAAGATAGCCCTATCCTTCTCAATCCTAGTCGTTCTATCGCACTGAACGAGGCGCGCGCTACTTGACGTTCATCCCTTACTTAGTACCGGCGGGTTCCCGGTAGGTGGCTGACCGTAAAAGACAGACACAAGTGAAATCATTTGCACCGTATATAACTGAAGGATCGGCAGACGCCTTTCCAGAGTTCCAATAGTAAGTCGTATAAGTTAGGGAATTTTGTTTGTGGGTATATAAACCCTTGCTGGTTTAATACTATTTTGCGGGGGCTTGAAACTAAAAATATATTATTATTATAGAAGCGGGTAAGAGTACCACATTTTTGAGTGTATTTAAACGGATAAGAATATTTAAATGCGGTATGGATTCAAATGGATAGAATCCTTTATATGAAAACTCGTAACCTCCATTGAAGTTTTATGGGGGAAGTTTTCTTAGTCATCACTTTCTAAGTCATAGGGTGACCTCTATATTAAAATTCAAATCAACTGAAGTAGAAAAGTAGGTTTCTCATTTTATCGATCGCCGAAAATTTCGATTTATTTATTTTTAATATTACTTTCAATGTAAGTTGTTATTAAAGATATTATATCTTTGGTTGTTATGCCTGACTTTCTCAAACATGGCGTAAAATAAAATGTATTACAGTAATTTTTGTACATTTTTAATCCAGTCGCAGATGTTCTTTATCATGATACGCGCATTATATTTCGGCCGATATTATTGTACGTACTATACTATATTCTACTTGATTAGATTCTCGATACATAAATTTATCAATTCGCACACCCTGTGAGGTATGTACTCGCCACCGTATTTAAGCATTTCAGCACTAAAATGTCTACACCAGCAGCCTTACCATTTTTAAAACTCTTAAATATATCAATTACCTCAGTGACGCAGACATTTTCAATTGGGTGCCCTATATATCCACCTTCTAATAATTCTTTGAAAGAGTCTTCTAAAGCGTCCATTATCCTGTATGTATTATATAGCAGTTCACCTTTGTCGTTTCTCATGCTCAAAAACTCTGTACTTTTACTTTTTTTCATCTCTTTAAATATTAGTTTCATGGTTCCTTGAAAGTCATTTTGTCATTCCTTCTCTTATTCTGTTCTGATTTTATCTTTACTTTCCTTGACTAGTCGTTTAACTTTCTTCTTTTTGTGTCTGTATTTTCATTTTCATTTTCAAGTCTACTTCTCTCCTCATTGCTAAGAACTCTGAACGTTCTCTCGTACGCTTCTTTCTTTTCTTCTCGTGCTGCCTTAATTTCCTCATTCCACCATGCATCACCAGATATTCTTCCTACTACCGCCGTACTGCATACTTCAATCGCAGTTTTAACAACGTTATTTCGTAACATAGTCCAAGCGTCTTCTACATCTTTATTAATTCTAAGCCCCTCCTAAATTGCCTCATCTATGCGTTTGTTTATCTTATGCAGAAAATCTATTCGCACTTCCGGTTTCTGTAAATTTTCAACCGTGATTCGCGTTTGTTTCGTTTTCTTTTGTTTTCTTACTTCTCCATCCCCGCCCTAAGTTTATTTTGGAAACTAAAATGTAATGATCAGTATTGCATTCGGACCCCCTCATGACTCTGGTATCTTTAACTAGTTCTCTTAGCCTTTCATCCGCAATAACAAAGTCAATTATACTGCGCTTATTTCCTTTACACCAGGTGTACGTATGGATCATTTTATGTCGAAACCATGTACTTGCAATGAATAGGCCCTTTTCTAAGCATAAGCTAACTAACTTTTCCCCGTTATAATTTTTTCTAGGATCTCCAAATTTACCTAGAACCCTTTTTGTATCTCTATCTTGACTTTGGACAACGACCCATCCGTTCATATCTCATAGCAAAATTATTCTTTCACCTTGATCGCAAGTACTACTTGTATCATTTAAAGTATCCCAGAATGCGTCTTTGACTTCCCTCCGGTCACTACCAACTGGGGCATAGCACGCTACGATGAATAATCTTCTGATTCCTACCTGCATTCTAGCCCACACCAATGTGGGAGACACAAAATCATTATCTTTGAGATGCTGTCTTGCTTTTTCATTCATAATTAAACCGACCTCTTGACTACCATGTGATTCGCTATCTACTTCTGACCAGATTTCAAAACCGACTTTCAATACCCCATTTTCTATGTTTCTACATTTGCGACTCTTTTACTTCGTCTCAGGTACACATAAAATATCTAGTTTCCTTGCCTGCATGGTTTCTCGTAGTCCTCTTAAGATCATTCACTCCTCTAGCATTCCAAACAATAGGGGAAATAAAACAAAAATTTCGGTGTTTGAAGGAAAGGGTGAGAAAACAATATGCAACATTGTCCTGAACGATGAGAGAATAGAACAAGTCGATAAGTACGTATATCTTTTTAGCCTATTTACAAATTATGGAAAGATAGATGGAGAGTTAGATAGGCGTATAAACGAGGCTAAGAAGGTTATCGATAGAGCAGGACCCATTATCAGATGTCAAAATATATCAAGAAAGCTAAAAAGTCAATGCATAATTTTATATTTATATAGACTGAGTTGTAGGGTAGCGAGATCTGGACCTACTAGGAAAAGGACAAGAGTAAACTTAACTCGATTAACATGAAGTTCCTGCGCATGGTGTGCGTAAAGCACTGATGGAAAAAGTGAGTATTGAGATAACCCTCAACAAATGTGGTGCAGAGGAGACACTAGTTGACACATGTGAAAGAAATTCGTTAAGATGTTTTGGGCATGTTGAGAGAATGAAAGATAATAGACTAACGAAACAAGTGTATCAAGGTCAAGTAAGTGTCAGCGAGCCCAGAGGCAGACCGCGGGAAAAATGGTTAGAATTTAGGAATGAGATCCTAATTCGAAGAGACATACGAAACCATAGAAACACAAGAGCTTGCGTGAGAAAATGCATGAACGTGAAGGAAGCTGAAGAGGTATGCCAAGACAGGAAACTGTGGCGACAAATAGCTTATAAGAAATGCATGGGGAAGAGTGTCAGTGGAACGAATCATGCTTTAAACAAAAGAACTTGAACACTAATGGGCCCAGGTGGGGAGCTTAACATGATGAATTTGTGAGACTCTTCACCTAGGGTGATCACTAGAGAGATTGATAAGCAACCTGTTTCGGAGCATTCTTGCGGAACGAACGTGTTATTTAAATAAACAACACGGGAATTCCAGACCAATCTAAAAATATATACTCCCTTCCCCATACTATTCCCTTCCTCATCGAGTGAGTCATTTATCTTCTTGATTGAAAATCCTACTACTTGGATGAAAGTATTTTGTTGAAAATTCGTTTCTTATCACTTGAGAATCAATTTTTTTCAACTGCAGATTGAACTATTCTATTTTAGATTGAAAATTGATAGTTTTTAGTTTAAAATTTAATTATTTGGTTGAAAATGAAACTTGTTGTTGAAAATTCATATCCTCGGGCTGAAAATTCAACTGTTTTCTAGAGAATTCGCCATTTTGTTTCAAAAATTTAACAATTTGGTTTAGTTTTTTCAAGCTTAATTATTTTGTTGAATATTCAACTATTTTTTCAGGAAGTTTTTGTTGACAATCCGTTTTTTTTTTATTAAAAATTAATTTTTTTGGTAGAAAAGTTCTTGGTTGGAAAATCAAATGTCTTCTTCAAAATGCGTGGTTTGCTTGGAAGTTCACATATCTGGTTGTAAATACAACTGTTCAATCTCAAATTAATTTGTTTGTTGAAAGTTCAACTATTTGATTTCTTTTGGTTGGAAATTAATCTTTTTTTTTTTTTGAAAAATTCAACTATTTTGTTATAAATTCAATATATTTCGACTTCAAATTTTCAGCGTCTCATAATAAATTCGATATGCTAACTATACATTAATTTCATTTGAAAGACTTTATTCCTCTATTATTCCCCTATTTTCGTGATAAATTACCCTATTTTCCCTGTTTTTAGTGAATTTTGGGCTGTAAAGTCTGTTAAAATATGATGCTGCTATGCTTTGGGTTTTATTTTAAGCATTTAGAGGAAGGTCGTTTCTCCCAGAATTTGGGAAACAAACAAAGTTTAAAATACTAAAGTTTGATTTTTTTGTAACGGTGTAGCCTGTAAATCGGAAAGAAAATAGAAGGTGTTGGAGTCTGCTTTGCTAGATGAGTGGATTATACCGGTTTATATTTGTGAATTGATTTTAGGACTTTGAATGGAATTAAATAATTGAATTAATTAAGAAAGGGATTACTTTAAAATCTCTCACCATTCAGGACAATGTTGCACATTGTTTTCTCACTTTTCCCCTCAAACACCATTACCTTTGTTTTATTGTATTGCATGTAGGAGCCAACCTTAATTTTATAAAATAACAAATTAGGGGTTTTCAAATATATTGTTGTTTACTTAACTGTCTAATTATTTTTTTAATTCGTCCTTGAAATCCTTGAAAATTTATTTCTTTTACACTGCTTATAGTAGCAAATCAATAATAAAAAGTAATACATTTTCAACAACATTTTCAAAAACAAAGATGATACTTGTCATCAACCGAGGCAGAGTATATGTGCATTACGCAAGCCGCCAAAGAAGGAATATTCCCCAGCACTCTACTGAGAACTTAAATGTGATGACCTGGCTAATATCGTGATATTCAACGACAATCAATCTCCTAAGAAACTTGCAAACAATCCAGTCTTTCACTCAAGGTTGAAGCATATCAGCATCAGATATCATTTCATCAGAAGTGCTCTTCAACATAATTCACCTAAAATGGAATATCTCCCCACCGAAGAGATTATAGCAAATATGCTAACGTAGCCGCTTATTGCACCGAAACACGAAAATTGTGTAATCAGACTGGAACTTCATGATTAAAAGAACAATCAGTGTTTTAATTGAAGGGGAGCGTTAAAAATAAAATGAAAACATATTTTAAACTTTCCCGCTCATCATAGATGTAGCGTTGTTACATCCCGAAATTTTACAAAATTTGATGTAACGCCTAGCTAGGCGAAACCTACCTTACCACACATCTTTCGGGCTAACTCTATTAACTACAAGCAAGAACATTACCGATCTTCTCTAAGTTTGAACCTATCTATGGCAACTGCACTACGGTCGGTAAGATAGAAATCATAAGATATATAAAGTGTATTACAATGGAGGCATAATAACTCAGAGAATACCAATAACTTAACGTATGAAAATAGCTGGTCGGAGAATCTACCACTATAAGATAATTAAGTATATTTAATAACATACGAATGTATGCATATTCCTAATAATCTGCAACATAAACAATAACAAAATCAAAACTAGTTATATGGAACATGAATAGACGTATGTATAAATTAAAGCAAGAAGTCATCGACATAATGTCATACTCCAGTTTACTATTAAAGTATAACCCACTTAGTGGAGAAACATGCAAAGTCAGACAAGATTGTAACCGAAAGTGTCTGACTAGAGATATCGCCTGTAGCTAAGCTAACGCATAAAATTTAAACTCCTGAAAGGTCAAGAGTAAAAATGCGCGATCACTGACCGAACTATTAGTCACTCGCATGAGCCATACGACTCTCAATATTGAGAATCGCGAGTATCAAATGACATCTCGTCAATTTATAGCGGAACGTGCCATACCACAATTTTATAACCGAACGTGCTATACCACATTTTTGTCACCGCGCGTGCAAAACCACATTTTTACCACTGTACGTGACCTCCGGCCTGTACCCAGCATATAAAAACCCCAGAGCCACCCTTGTCAATCGTCTTATGTTCGCGGCAGGCATACTATTCACTTCGATCTACGGTTAACGAATAGTTTTGACAAAGTAACGGCTTCAACCTCATTGTGACCGCAGAAACACTTTGACTACGTCGCGTACTTTCAAGTTCAAATTCAAAATAGTTAACGTATTCGAGTCTTGAACTAAGTCCCTTCGGCTGAGACTTTCGGTCGTCGTAGAGTAATTTTCCGAATAAAGTCCGCAGTGTTAACGTTCGCGAAAAGAACTCAAGGGCAGATAAGGTATCTGCTGTAGGACCCTGTATCGCACTACCACTATTAAAAAGTGCTCGCATACCTTTTCACTATTAAAAACATCCGGTAGAGTTCCGTCGCTGATCTACGATAAACACGGAGATTCAACCGTCAAAGCAACTCACTCTCGCCCTGTCAAGCGTAGAAAGGTACATGTAAGTTTAATTTATGTAACTCTTTAACTCTGTTCTTATTCCTTATAATAAAATAATTGTTAAAGCAACTATCTCACAGTTATTTAAATTCTGAATTCTGACACAGTCCGCATAGGGCTGATAAGTGACACACAAACGCACAATAAATAATTGGTCAGGTCTTACCATCCTGGCATAATCCGCTTACTGGTCTCTCTCTTTTCCTATTTTCCATACTACCCTCGCTTTTTGCTCGGGACGTGATATATATTAAACTTAAAAAATTATTATCTATTATTAGCAGATACAAACAATTTGATATAGTTTAAAGTTTTTATTTTTGCAATGAAATAGTATAATAGATATAAAACTTTATTTTGAGACATGCGAATGACAAGATAAGGGCCAATTTTTCGGAATTCAATTTTTAACTTTTTCAAGTAATTTAGGACAATATTTATCGATACATATTAGTAATATGTACAAATCATTTCACCTTTCACTCGAAGAAATGAATTTTAAAATTATGAGAATTAAAAGTGGCTGAGCAATTGGATAAAGACCATTTGGGGTTTCAGCCCTCAAACACAGAAATTGAAGAAAAATATTTTCACCACCTTGAAAAATTATAATTATTGGCCAGGGGCCGTCCATATACCACGTAGACATTTTTTTTTACCTCTTTTTGACCCTCCCCCCTTGTGGACAAACATGGACTTCTGACGACCCCTCTCCCTATCGCCTCTTTACACGTGGACTTATTTAATATTTTATGAAAATATGGATATTCTTAATATTCAAAAGCAACGAAGCCAAAACTAGCTGTGAATTGGCTGAAAATTCGTTTTTTCTTGTAAACATTTAAAGCTTTATAATACAAGGTAGGAAGCCCAAACAAAAGTAGTTAAGTTTTCTATACTATAATATATCCATTATTTCCAGACGGCAAGATCACTCTGCACTTTAAAAGTTTATCTCTTGCCCTTAAATTTTGAAGTATTTGTTTTGCACTTCGGTATGGCACAAACCCACGGCATTTTTGCATTTCTTTTATTTAAATATTAAAGATATTACATATCGATCGCTTCACGATTCTGCTCTTCGGTTCGTTTAGGCCAGTTGAGACTTTAACGCTAGAAAACGTATTAACCTTTTCAAATCCTACACTACTCGACACATATGCCACTACACTCAGTGGTCACTGGGCGCAACTTTCTGGCTCGTTGAAATCGTGTAGAAGAAAAGTGGAATGGAAATATTTTCTTGGTCAAATTGAAATTTTTAAGCTTGAGGTTACTACGTTCAGCTTACGTAGCGCCCGGGCACAACTTCTCTCTGGTCTAACGTGTCTCTAAACTTAATTTAACTATTTTGGGATGATTTTTTGTGTATGTATGTATGTTTATATATATATATATATATACACAACGTGGCTCGAAAAAAGGTGTAGCAAGCTGTCGAGATAACCTGCTAATTGACAGGTGAGTCTGTAAAGACGCTGCAGCCCATCAACGCAACCTGTCAATGGCCTGGATTGACTACCGGAAAGCTTTCGATTCAACGTCCGTGCGCACACACATAGCGCTGCCCAATCACGAGCAACCAGTCGTGCTGTTGCAGACACGGGCAAACCGAGCGAAGGACCGGCACGTTAGCGGTACGTAAGCGGCACGTAAGCCTCGTGACTGCAACAGAACGACTGTTTTCACGTGATTGGTCAGCGCTGTGTGTATGCGCGCGGACGGATCGTGCGTGATCATAGAAACATTGTAACCCTAATAATTGTGAAAGGTGTGTAATAGATTCTTTAATAAATCTTCTATTGAACCAGATACCATAGAAATAAGCATAAATATTGCATATATTTTAAGAATTTGAAATTGAATTCTCGACAGAGAATAAATAGTTAACCGATTGTTTTATAAATATATACGCAATTACAAATATTGTAACGCTGAACATGTAGTGAAAATAATAAAGGTTTACCCAAATCTTTAAGGGAAATTACGAACGTAATTATAGAATTATTGTAATCTCGAGTAATCTAGATGAGTATGCAAGGTATGCAAACTAGAATCATGTATTGAATCAAGAAACGTTGTAAGGCGTGTAATTAAAATTCAAGAAGCATGTATGTATAATCAAATATATATTAATTGAAAATCATAAAATAATGTAATCTATGGGTATTCAACATGTTTGCAATACAAGAAAGATCTTGTAAATGAATACGTAACCAATCTTTTAAAACTCATTTATATGCGAAATATTTCTGAACAAAATATATATTCAACTCTGAAATCTAATTCTTAAGAAAATTTTCTTATTTCAAATATTATAACGATGCAATCTAAAACACAATGTTTGTAACAGTTTGACAAAAATAAAATTATTTGTAATTCTGAGAATCGGCTCCCGTGATAAATTTAACCATTTCACAAAAGGAGAAGATGAGAAGAGAAAAAGAAGAGAGAACATTCTTCATGCAGAAACTCCACGTGCGGGAGAATATCGATTTGTGGACGAAGAACTTTCGCTTAATGCTTGGACCATCGTCTACACACGGATCATCACCCTTTCCTCGCAGTGGCGTGCAGCTTCTGGAAATATGCATGGAGCTCTTGGGCTATGAACTTTTAAAATGAGGTGCTTGATATCGATTACACATGGATAACGAACAATTGCATCTTTTCCTCCCAAGTGGGTTGGAAAATTCTGGAGGCGCCTGCTTGGAGCGTAAAGTATTGATTACACGTGGACCATCAGCGAACAATGCACCTTTTCCTCCCAGGGGACTGGAAACTTCTAGAGGTACACGTGGACGAATTGATATAAAAGGCAGCTCCTTTTCACCCTCAAGTCGGTCTTCAGTGCGGAGGGCATTGCTGTCTCAAGGTCACCCCGATCTCCAGCCTTCTGTATTCAGTAGTCAATCTTCAGCACGGAGAGCATTACTGCCTCAAGAACACCCCGACCTCCAGTCTTCCGTCTTCAGTAGTCAGTCTTCAGTGCGGAGGGCATTGCTGCCTCAAGGTCACCCCGACCTCCAGTCTCCAGTCTGTAGTCAGTCTGTTCGGTAGACCCAGTCCATTCTCTAGTTGAATTCGTCAGTCAAGAGTTTTAGTGTGGCTGTAGAGTCTGGAGTGCAAGTTCTTCGGACTATTCAACCCGAAACCCCCAACGTACTAGTTCTCAGACTCACGTGGATCCATAGTCAGTTTAAGTTCCAAATCAAGTTCCAGTTGATATAAAATGTAATTCAAGTTCCAGTAGATCTACAAATCAAGTCAAGTTCCAGTTGATCTACAAATCAAATCAAGTTTCAGTTGATTCAACAATATCAAGTCAAGTTCCAGTTGATCTACAAATCAAATCAAGTTCCAGTTGATTCCACAATATCAATTCAAGTTCCAGTAGAACTACAAATCAAGTCAAGTTCCAGTTGATCTACAAATCAAATCAAGTTCCAGTTTATCCATAAATCAAGGTCCAGTTTTCCCGAAGTTCGCAGCTGCTTTATAAGTTTTGGGCCGACTTTTTGAAGGATTAAAGCTTTCCCGGATACCAAATTTTCAAGGGATTTCTCAACCTAGCCCAAGTGTGGTTTTCCAGAGCATCAGGCTTCAATCAGAACGTCTAACCACAGAAATCTTGGAGGGGTAACTACAGACCATCTATTCACATCATAAAACTCTCTCTCTCTCATCTCTCATCTTGGTATTTGTCATTCCCATCCCCGAGTGGAAATAACCCAGGCTAGCCCTGGCACAACAAGGTTGCTGTTCGGGGACTAGCCGGGCTCTGGTCGGGCAAATCTTATGATCAAATGCTCAGACGGTAGGTGAAAACAGTATAACCAATCAGCATTTTCGAGAGCATTATTCAATTATCAAACCCTGTTTATATCCTGATTATTTTTCTGATGTTATTCAGAAATCGATAAGTATACGAATCCCGATTTGGTAATTGTATTGGTAAACATTTTTAAATAGGAATGGTAATAAAAATTATAAATTAATGCTGGCATAAAATATTATACAGATACTAAATTTATGATTGTTTAAACTTTTTTAAAGGAATAATGAAATGTTTTAAATAATATAATACATAATATATAATATTACTATTAAACGAACTTTCGAATATGACAGAATAAAATAAAACCCTATTATACTAATCAATTTTGAAATCAAAATTGTACGTGAAAAATACTATAATTTAATTTTCAGTCAAAAAGTCTATGTTGGTGGTATTGAAAAGCAAAGTAGCATTAAACGTGATGAAAAGCAGACGACAAAAGTCTCGAAACAGACAATTTTTGGCGTGATTTCAAAATTATCTTATGCAAATTTCAAAACGTCTGAAAAAATATGACTGAAATAAATATATTTATCTCAGTCACATTGATTAAGTATATAGTTCCGAAGTTTGCATTATAGTAATTTGAAAATCTTCCCGGAAATCTCGCAGTTTCGAGACTTTTGTGGATTTTTTTCATCTGCTCCTCGTGACTCTTTATGAAATGTATTTTATTATTAAATATTGAACGTCTTTTACTTGAAGAAAACTACAAATTAATAAAGTAAGAAACTGAAGAATTATAGTTTTTTCCCCACATTTAACGGTAATTCCTGGTATGATACCACGATGAGGCAAATATGTTATAATCAAGGTGAACAGCGCATATCAAGCATGACAACATAACCTTTAAATCTTCTAAAATCATTGCAAATCATTGTGAGGGTCGACAAACAGTAATTACTTCGTTGGACTAACTGTTTATTGTTACGAATAATTTAATTCTAGTAAGTAAATTAAATATTTCCTTCAACTGAAGAAATAAATATTTAATGGAACTGAAGTTTCCAACGTTTATGTGAAACGAAAAATAAAAAAAAATAAAAGTTTCCTTACCCAATATCTTAGACATGGATAATGTAGATTTTGGTAGTAAATAACTGTAAAAAAAGTTGCATCCCTCTAGATGCTCCGGAACGCAGTCGTTTTCAACCCCTAAGTCTCAAAAAACGAAGAAAAAATTCTAAAATCTACAAAATGAACAGAAAATCATTAATGAAGGAGCAATGGCTCACAGATGAGTAAAACTGGGAAGAGGTACGGTCAGTTATTTGAAGGTTTATCACATTGAACGTTTTAACTTTGAAGATGTAAATAATGAAATTAGATTAGAATAATTACAGCAATTCAAAATACAGAATTTTCAAACCGTCTTCTATTCTCCTATCTTTGCTTTTCGCATCTCTATTACATCTACTAAATACATTGAATACTGAATTGGATATTATGCCATTTTAAATCTTCTATAAAATTATTTTAGGACTGCTAAACCTTCGGATTTGAAATCCATTAATTACGTAAGGTTATTTTTTTACTGTGTTTTAATTGTTTTGCATTATTGTGTGTAGAATTTTCTCGTTCTGAATATATTTGAGTGAAGTGCTTAAAATTAAAACGATGAAAAGATTATTAAATTGTCTTGTGCATTCTCTTGTTGAGTATTCTTCCGTGTAAAGTTTAATCCTGTGAAGTTCATATTAGAATACAAAATTTTATTTTCATTTTATATGTTATTCGATTGAATTCCTAACATCCATAATATATAATATGATAATATAATATATGCGGGTGTCCGCATGAAAAGGGTCTTTATCGCCGTAATAGGAAGTAGGTATATTTCATGTTCGAAGTTTAGTAAGTTTAGTAAGGTATCTTAATTAATGTTTCACTAAAATTAATTTAATTATTTATTCAACTTGATTTATCTCAATTCATGTTTTTTTCGATCCCTTATTCTGAAAAGATATAATAAGGTATAATCAATTCATTGAATTGGAATAAAATAAACTACATTAATTATGATAACTTTATAAAGGGTCTCGATTTTTGAAACCTCGGTGGTAATATCTTGTTATAATATGATATACCTCGAACCTCCAGTTTTGATCCAAGCCCCTGGGATTGGTGGAAAGGGAAATACAACTGTGGCTAAAAGCCCCCGTGGGAGGCTCTGGAGGCGCTTGTGGACATCCTTTAATTTACAATATCAAAAAACTTGAATAAATTTGAAACAGTGTAAATATTAGAAAAATAGCTTTGATTAAAATTAATGAAAAATTGTCATCAAAATTCTAAATACAAGTATTTGGAGCAACATTTTAATATGATAAGGTGATAATCGACAAAAGGAGACCAAGCGTCGCCGTGACGCGTTTCAATTTTATGTCCCTTTTGTAAAACTTTTTTTTCATAGATATTCCTCATTCACGAATCAAAAGCAAGTGTAAATTTTTATACTGTTTGCTTATTCTTCAGTAGTCGTATTTGCTACGATGTCAATGAAAATGATTTTGGCAACGATTCCACGAAAATATATTATCAAAAAAGATAACATGTACGAGGCTTCAACGAGGTTCTCACAACACATTCTTTCAAACCTCTAAAGTATGGAATGAAATCTCTTTAGATCCTCTTGAAACCTCTATGCCCAGATTCTTCAGAGGTTTATAGGAGGGCCTATATTTTGACTCGGGATTTGTCTCCTCGATTAGGGAGCGGCGCCCTAAAAAAGTCTAACATGTTTTGCAAGTTGTGTAAGTCTTTGTTGCTAGTAGATTCTTTTCATGTTTCAATTATATAATTGCCTAATTTGCCTTTGATCAGGTAGATGATTATAGAATCCCACTTGTCCTTGTAGTTTCCGATGAAAGTTTTAAGCGATGGAATTATATTGGCTGAGTCAACTGTAACACAGCCCTTTAGATAATGAAATCTTTGAAAAATTGGAAAATCAGGATGGTTGTGGGTCACTGAACTGAATGAGTCGGGAAAATCTAGTCAAGTTTCGAAACTGCCTGACACAGTTGGCATTTTCAGATCGGAATAGTTAACTTTAAAAAATGAAGATTCAAACTTAAAATGTTAGCTTGAGTTTCGTCTTTATTTTCTTTAAACTCTAGAGCATCATTTGGTTCATTAAGAGCGAGAGTTGAATCAGAATTATTCCTTGAACCGGTACCAACAGACATGTCGATATTTGACGAAAGGCCTCATTGCGAATTAGCAACTGAGCGAGGTGTATAAGGTATATAACAAATCCTTTTGATTAAAGCTTTGATCCTAAGACAAATTAAATAGTACCTATTTTCAAAGCTGATGCACTTATCTTCACTTTTCTCTTCTTCACTTTGATAGAGACAGAAAGGGAAAAACGATTTTGAAAAGATGTTCATTTTTATTAAAAAAATCGGTAGTTTACATAACCAACTCACTTGTACTTCTCGGTTAAGGTTGCGAAGAAATTTAATTTCAGGGAGAGTTACCTTCAACTGGATGATGATATGCTCGTGCGGCTACAATGCCCTGGGCCACGATGTCAGAATTTGTCATGCTTTCTACTTCTAGTCCACGGTGCTCCGATGGACTCGAAGAAAGAAAAAAAAATATCTATAATCTCTCTCTTCTCTATAATCCCTCTGTTTTTTTGTAAACTCAACTATTTTTTGGAAAACTTATATTTTTAATTTCAAAATTCATCTATTTTAGTCGAAATTGTACCTTTCTTGGATAAAAGTGCAACTGTTTGGTTTAAAAGTAATATTTTTCGCTTGAGGAAATACGTTTTTGTTGTTTAACTACAAATTATTTAAATTTTAAATTTATGTATTTTGTTGAAAGTTCGGGTTGTCGAAAGTTTTGCTTCTGCCGAATGGAAGCTCTCCAAATATTTTAATTGGTTGGAAAGACTTTTCCTCGCACAATAAAAACATTAAATTCTATATTGATGATAACAATTTCTGTTTTACATTATGAGGAAGTAATTTTTTATTACATTCGGTATAAAATGAATGAAACCTTTTACGAAAAATACATATGAAATCAAAATGCTGAGTATATTCTTAATCCCGTGAATGTATACAGATCTCGATTGAAACATTGAGGTTAGAATACGCTTATTATATGAAAAAGAAAACTAGAAAACTAACACCTAGAAAACTAGCATCAAATTGCATAAGATCACAAATATCGTGACAAATAGTGCCAACGATACTGCGAACGAAACAGCACTGCGCATGATCAGAGCAGACAATTTCGTACGAGTTCGATCGTGATCCATTTTTCCAGTTCCACCGACTTGCCACGAAGTACGGGACAATGCTCATAGACTACGAAAGTCTAACCTAAATCTAGAAATTTTTAGTTACAAGACCGACAATTTAAAATTTGTTAGTTTTTAAAGTTTGAAGCATGTTCTGGTGAAGTCCCGGATTCTGAAAAGAATGGCAAAAGTCAGGGAATTTCTGTGAGAAGCACGTCCCCTAACTTTCAAGAATAATCAGGGCTGCCATACAGTCAGTTTTAGTCACTGTTTTAGGAAAAATTCACTACAGTCACTTATTTAAAAAAAAAACATTCACTCAAGTCACATTGCTTGCAATAAATCAACCCATGGGTTAACTTCTGTTGACTCTCTCTGGGGGGATCACGTGACCTTGCAGCTGGTGGGAGGCCTTAAGGGTTTTAATTTTTAACAGACAAACAAAAAAGTTTCAACAAAGTAGTTACATTTTTAACCAAGGATACTAATGTTCAGCAAAATACATGAATTTTCAACTATAATGATAAACTTTTCATAACATTTTTTTTTGCCAAATAGTTGAACTTTCGACTAAATAAATGAATTTTTAATTAAAAATATTCATTCTTCATCATTTTTTTTTCTCCACAAAAGACGAATATCCAACAAAATGTATGAATTTTTGACCAAAAAGATTTTTTTTGAACCATAAAGATTTAATTTCTACCAAAAATGACGATTTTTCAACAAAATATATGAGTTTTCAAGAAAATTGATGAATTTGCAACTAAAAAAGATATACATATTTTCAACCAAAAATGGAATAGTTTATTTACACTTAAAAAAAATTGATTTTTAAAAAAAAAAAAAAAAAAATTTCAATAAAACAAAACAAAAATTTCAACAACAAAAAAAAAATAATTTTCAACAATATATTTAAGTTTTTAAGCACAGAAATGAATTTTCACCTACAATGATGAACCGTCAATAAAAAAATGAAATTTGTACCAAATATTTGAATTTATTTTTGAATTTGTAGTTGAAAAATGTAATTTTTAACCATAGAAAACTACTCTTCCACGACAAAAAAAAAAAAGAATTTTCAACAATATATTAAAATTTTTAAGCAGAGATGAATTTTGAACTATAATGATTCATCATCAGTAAGAAAAATTGAATTTTGAACCACATAGTTGAATTTTCATCTAAAAAAGATAAATTTTCAAGCAAAAATGGCATAGTTTATTTTCAGTTAAAAAAAATTAATTTTTAAAGAAAAATAAAACGAATTTTCAAAAAAGTAGTTCAATTTTTATCCAAAGAAATTAATTTTCAGCAAAATACATGAATTTTCAACTAATGATGAACCTGCATTAAGAAAATTAATTTTGTACCAGATAGATGCATTTTCGACGAAATAAATCAATTTTCAACCAAAAAGATTAATTTTCTACCAAAAAAAAAAAACGAATTTTCAACAAAATGCTTAAATTTTCTACCAAATAGCTTAATTTTCAACTAAAAAAGATAAATTTTCAACCAAAAATGGAATAGTTTATTTTCAGTTAAAAATTTAATTTGTAACAAAAAAAAAATTATTTTCAACATAATAGTTTAAAAAATTTCCAAAGAAATTAATTTTCAGCAAAATACATGAATTTTCAACTATAATGATAGACCTTTAATGAAAAAACTTCATTTTGTACCAAATATTTGAATTTTCGATTAAATAAATGAATTTTCAACCAAGAACATTTCTCTTCTACCAAAAAAGACGAATTTTCAACTGAAACCCCTACATTTTCAATCCAAAATGCAATAGCCAAAGAAATGAGTTGTCAACCAAAAAGATTAATTTTTCACCAAGATGATTAATATCCTACCACAAAAGACGAATTTTCAACAAAATGCATGAATTTTCCACCAAATAGTTAAATTTTTAACCAAAGAAATTAATGCTCAGCAAAAAAACATGAATTTTCAACTATAATATTGAATCTTTAATAAAAAAATTAATTTTTCACCAAATAGTTGAATTTTCGACTAAATAACTCAATTTTCAACAAAATATGTGAATTTTTAACTGTAAAACTTACATTTCCAACCCAAAATTGAATACTTATATAATAAATAATAGTTACAAAAATTAATTTCTAACTATAAAAAGCTATTCTACCACAAAAGACGAATTGTTAACAAAATGTATTAAGTTTCAACTAAAAAGATTAATTTATAATCATAAAGATTTAATTTATACCAAAAATGACGAATTTTCAGCAAAATACATGAATTTTTATGAAAATGTATGAATCTTCAATAAAAAAATGAATTTCGTACCAAATAGTTGAATTTTCGACCAAACTTATTTTCAAACATTTTCAAACAAAAAGATTAATTTTCTACCAAGAAACACGAATTTTCAACAAAATGCATGCATTTTCAACCCAAAATAGAAATATACCTTTACAGTTAAAAAAATTAATTTTTAATATAGAAATGAATTTTGAACTATGATGATGAATCTTCAGTCAAAAAAATGAAGTTTGAACTAAATATTTAGTTAAATTTTCGACCAAAAATGACGAATTTTCTTTTAAAATATAACAATTCCAAAAATGGAATTGTTATATTTTCAGTTGAAATTAAATTTTAACCAAAAATAAACGAGTTTTCAACAAAATAGTTACATTTTCAACCAAAGACATGAATTTTCAACTAAAATTATGAATCCTTAACCAAAATAAAAGGAATTTTTAACCAAAACCAAAATGGAATAGTTTATTTTCAGTTAAAGAAAAATAATCTTTGACAAAAAAAAAACGAATTTTCAACAAAATAGTTCAATTTTTAAACAAAGAAATGAATTTTAAACCGAACAGTTAAATTTTCGACCAAATTATGAGTTTTTAAACATAAAGACTAATTTTTTACCAAAAAAAGACGACTTTGTAACAAAATAATTAAATTTTTAAACAAAGAAATTTATTTTCAACAAAATACATGAATTTTCAACTATAATGATGAATCTTCAATTTAAAAAAAAATGAATTTTGAACCGAACAAAAAAAACAAAATACATGAATTTTCATCTAAAAAAGATAAATTTTCAACCCAAAATGGAATAGTTATATTTACAGTTAAAAAAATTATTTTTTAACCATAAAAAATTAACTGTTTTATCATTTATTATTAACATTTACATTATTTTTTTGATCATATATCATTACTGCATCAACACGAAGCAGTTTTAGCAAAAAGACTTTTTTCACTGAGAATATCACTATTTGCCAAATTGTTTATCAAATTTGTTTACAATAAGGTATGTAATGTGAGCCCTAATGCATTGAGTTAAGGCAGTTATTAAAACATAAAAAATAGTTAATTAAAAAATTTAGTAAAAAATAAAATAAATAAATAAATTTTTTTAAAATCTTTTTCATTTAATTCAGTGTGTAGTCTATAATCCTGCGGACATTTCAAGGTAAAAAACAAAACAAAAACCATCGGCCCCTTTTTGAAAAAAGTCTAGTTTTATGTTAAAAGTATTTCTTAATAAAAAATAAAAAATTGAATTACAAGGTCTTTGCATTAGGAATTTTCAAATTGATTTTGGTAGTCTGTTATCCCACGGACATTTTAACTTTTAAGACTATTTTTATCTTCAAAATATTAAAAATAAAAAATAAGAAAATTATAATTCTCACTTATTTTTCGTTAATATTATGAATTTTATGTACTGAAACCTAGGATTTTAACAGAAAGCATTAATGTTCGTGGGATTATAGAACACCACTTTTTTATTTTTAAATATTCTGAACATAAAACTCGACTTTCTTGAAAAGGGTCGGATGAAATTTTTATTTTTGGTCTTAAAATGTCCGTGGGAATATAGAATACCGTAATCAGTCAGAAAATCGTATATACAAGTATATTGTCAAAAATTCATCTTTTTGTGTTGAAGATTTAATGATCTTGGTGAAAAAAGGATTTCCTTGGTTGAAAATTTAACCATCCTGTTGAAAATTATTTTTTTTTGTCGGTAAAAATTAATTTTTTATACTAAAAATTCAACTATTTCATTTTTAGTTAAAAATTAATCTTTTTCACTTGAAAATTAACTTACTTGGTTTGCAAATTGAACAAATTTGTTAAATATTCAGTTTTTTTATTGATGATTCTTGATTTCAGTTGGAAATTGTTTAATTGAAAATGAAGCTATTTTCTTGAAAGTTATTTTCTTTTTGTTAAAAATTAATTTTTTGAACTGAAAATTTAACTATTTTATTTTTGGTCAAAATTGGTCTTTCGTATTCGAAAATTCATGCATTTCATTGAAATTTTATTTTTTTGTGAGAAAATTAAGATAATGTCTCGAAAATGCATCTTTTTTGTTGAAAAATAAACTATTTTGTTAAGAATTCAACTATTGGGTTGAAACTTCTTTTTTCTGATTGAAAATTAATTTTTTTTTTCATTTGAAGGTATAATTATTCCATTTGTTTAAAAAAATATATTTATTTTACTTGAAAAAGTGTCCTTTTTGGTTGAAAACTCAACTGTTTTTTTGAAGATCCATTTCTTGGCTGAAGATTCAACTACTTTGTTAAAAATTCGTATTTTTTTGTTGACTCTAACTGATTTTGATTTGAAATAAAAATATCTTTTGTTTGAAATATCAACTATTACATTTTTCTTCTAGAAATTACTCCTTTGATTGAAAATTATTCTACTTTATAAAAAATTAATCAATTTGGTTAAAAAGCCATTTTTTGGTTGAAGATTCATTTCCAGTGAAAATTCATCTCTTTGGTCCAAAATTCAACTATTTTATTCAAAAATCGTTATTGTTTTCGTTGATTATTTATGTCTTAACCGAAAATTAAATTTTTCCAGTCGAAGATTTATTATTTTATTTGAAAATTCGTCTCATTGGTTGCAAATTTAACTAGATTGTTGAAAACTGATGTGTTTTATTAAAAATATTAATTTTTTTTTGTAGAAAATTAATATTTCTGTTTTATCTATTTGATATATTTTGTTGAAAGCAGAACTTTTTTAATTCTGAATCCCAAAAAAATAAAAAAAATGACAAATCGATGTTTTCGTGTCATTATAATCTCTTTTCTTGCCTCACTTTTTATATTTCTGACCTTACGCTTAGATTGCTATCAAATTGTACCGAAACTGCTGAGTCGGTGTTCGATCTTATTTGTGTAATCAGCAAGATTGCATGATTAATGATTCCATTTTTAGAACTTTTTTTGATAAAAAATCCAATTTAAAAACCAAAAACAGGAGGAAAATTTTTTTTCATAAAAAAAGATTCATTTTTAACAAAAGAGTTGATTTTTCCAGCAATAAACTCGTATTTTTTGGAAAAAAGTTGAATTTTAAATCCGAAAAGATGAATTTTTTAACTAAGGAAGAAAATTTTTTAAGCATATAGTTAGTTTTTCAAGAAAGCATAAAAAATTAATTTTAGATTAAAAAGTTGCATTTACAAACAAATAGTTGATCTTTCAAGCAAAAGTAACAAATTTTTAGTATAAAATTTCAATTTTCAATCAAGAATATTTCTACAAAAAAAAAGAATGTGAAAACTTAAAAGACGAATTTTCAACAAACCAGTTGGATTTTTAAATAAAAAAATTGACTTTTTAACAAGTTATTTGAGATTTTAGCAAGATGATTAAATTTTCAACAAAACACTTAAATCCAAAAGAAAGAATTTTCTATCAAAAGACTAATGTTAAAAAAATATTTAAATTTTCAATAAAATAATAGAATTTTCAACATAGTAATTTTTGAATAAAAACAGTCAAATTTAACCAAAAGGATAAAATCTGAACAATAAATGTGAGAATTGAAATTATAATTGATTATAAAGATTTGAATTTTAAATCAAAATAAGTTTTTAAAAAATACGAATTTTTAACAAAAGTGTTGAATTTTTAACAGGAAAAATTTTTCAGTCAAAAGGGGGAAAAAATTCTACAAAATTTGTTGAATTTTTAAACTAAAAATGCGAATTTTGCAGAAAAAATATTTTCAAACGAAAAATAATAATTTTCAACAAAAATTGAATTTCTAATGAACTAAAACTAAAAATATCAATTTGTAACAAAAAATAAAATAGTTAAATTTTCAGTTGAAAAAATAGATTTTTAACTTTAAAAAAGGAATTTCAAACCAAAGAGATGGATCCTCAACTAAGAAAATTAATTTTTAACACAGTAGTTGAATTTTTAACCAAATAGTTAAATTTTTAATTAAAAATATTTGTCCTTTTTAAATTGAAAATTCAACTATTTCGTCGAAAATTCACGTAATTTGTTGAAAAATCGATTTTTTTTGGTTTTACAGTTAAATATTCATAATTTTAATTGAAAATTAATCTTTTAGGTTGAAAATATAATTATTCAGTTGAAAGTTAAACTCTTTTGTTAAAAATCAATTTTTGTTTGGTTGAAGATTCAGCGTTTTAATTGAAAATTCATTTTGTTAGTAGAACAATGAGCTGTTTCAAAACTTGTTTTTTATTTGAATGTTTTTTGGCTGAAAATCATTTTTTTTAAACTGAAGATGTGATTACTATTCCAGTTGAAAATTCCATAATTTAATTTAAAAATTCATCTTTTTCGTTAAACATTCATTTTTTGACTAAAAACTTAATTATTCAATTATTCTAGTTAAAGATTCAACATTTGAGTAAAAAAATCATCCTTCTGGCTGAACATTTAACTATTCTAGTTGAATATTTACAATTTCATTTAAAAATTCATCACTTTATTTCAAAATGTAACTAATTTTTGGAAAATTAGTTTTCATTTTAAAGTAATTTTCTTAACTGAAAATTCAACTTATTCGAATTGAAAATTCCATAGTTGTAGTTGAAAATTCATCTGTTTGGTTAAACATTATTTTTTTTAACATGAATTTTAATTATTTGAGTTTTGGTTGACAATTTTTCCTTTTTAGTAAAAATGAATTTTTTTGGTTCGAAAATTCAACTATTTCAGTTCAGGGTTGAAAATTATTATTTTTTTAGTTCAAAATGTAACTATTTGGTTAAGAATTTGTCTTCTTTAATTGAAAATTCATCTATTTCGTTATAAATTCATGTATAGCTACATTTTTGGTAAAAAAAAATTTTAACAAAACAAAACGAATTTTCAACAAAACAAAACAAAATTTCAATAAAATTTGTTAAATTTTTAACCAAGAAATGAAATTTTTACTACAATGATGCATACGCATTGAAAAATAAATAAATTTATAACCAAATAATTTACTTTACAACCAAAAAGGTTAATTTTCTACAAAGTTTTTTAAACAAAATTGGTAAATTTTCAACCAAGCAAATAAATTTTCCACTAAAATGATTAAATTACTTTCAAAACAAAAAAATCGACCAAAAATGGTTTGTTGAAGAATTCATGTATTTTGTTGAAAAACACTCTTTCTTGGTCGAGACTAATCTTCTTTGTTGAAAATTAATTTTATTGTTTGAAAATTAATCTTTTTGTTCGAAAATTCAAATATTCTAATTAAGCATCCATCATTGTAGTTGGAAATTCATTTCTTTTTAATGAAAATAAAACTACTTGGATGGAAGTTAAACTTTTTTTTAATCCATGTTCCTGGTTTAAAATTCAACTATTCAAGTTAAAGATTCGTCATTTTAGTGGAAAATTCATCAGTTTGTTTGAAAAATTAATTTTTTTTGTTTGAAAATTAGTTGTTGAAAATTATTATTTTTTCAAGCTGAAAATGAAGGTATTCCAATTGAATATTTCATCATTTTAGTTGAAAAGTCATTTCTTTGTTTGAACATTAATTAATTTGATTTAAAAAAAATGTATTGAATATAATTCTTCTTAATAGTAAATATTCAATTTTTGATTGACAATTTATTTTCTTTAGTTGATGATTCATGTATTTTGTTGAAAGTTCATCTTTTTTGGTGAAAATTAATTTTCGTGGTTGAAAATTCACCTTTTTGGTTAAAAATTCAACTTTTTCGGTTGAAGATTCGTCAGTTTATTTGAGGATTGAACTATTTTGTTGAAAATTCATGTATTTCGTTAAAAAATTGTCTTTTTGGCAGAAAATTAATCTTCTTGTTTGAAAATTCATGTTTTTGGTTGAAGATAAAACTACTTGGTAGACGATTGAACTCTTTTGTTAAAAATTTAACTTTTTGATTTAAAATTTCTCTATTTTAGTCGAAGATTCATCATTTTTTATGGAAATTTGTTTCTTCTTTTGGTAGAAAAATTAATTTTTCAAACTGAAAATTTATCTATTCCATTTTTGATTGAAAAATGATATTTTTTATTTAAAAATTCAACTACTTGGTGGGGAATTTATGTATTTTGTTGAAAAATCGTATTTTTTAATCATTTCATTCCTAATTATATGTATAATTAATCTTTTGATTCAAAAATTGAACTATTTTGTTAAAAATTCATCTATCTTGTGAAAATGCAATATTTTTACCTAAAAGGTTAGGAATTTGAAAAAAAAAGAACTTGAGATTGTTCGAAAACCGTAGAATTGTCAGAAATTTTTTTTCCAGGATTGAGTAGACACCCTGCCTGATCAGGCCTGGCATTGCATGGCGGTCCAACCATCCCACTTATTTTCAATAATTAACAATAATTTTTTTGTTTGTAAATTTGTTAAGTTTAACTGCTTTTTCAGAATTTAAAAACTCTTCAGTGGGTTTGATACTCACTTTTATGTTCGCCACAACCTTACGAAAACATTTTACAGAAAATTCAATATGGGCCTATAATGAATTTCTTATAATTTTTTCGCGATTCCAGATTTTATAGGATCTCTAATTATTTCGAAGCATTCACGCGATTTTGAAATATTTATAGATTTTAAGATATTTTAAGAGATTTCAAAGATTTTCAAGAGATTTCTGAAATTCCAAGCGATTTCGAAGAATTTAAAAATATTTTGAAATATTTTTGTCTTGATTTTAAAGAGTTTTTAGAGAACTTTGGTAAATTAATTAAATTAAATTAAATTTGAAACAATGGCACGAGATCTGAAGGATTTTATTGAAACTCACACAAAATTAAAACAATGTTAAGAATTTCAAAGATTTTTGGAGATTTGATGATTTTTTAGAAAATGTTAATGAATAACTATAATTTAAATTATATGCAGGGATTTTGAATCATTTCTGCTTATTTGAATAGATTTTTACTGTCGTATATATTTAGATATTTTGAAAGATTTAAAAAAATGTCTAGAGATTTCAAAAATTTCAAGAAATACACAAAATTCTGTAGGGTTTCCAAAGATTTGAAAAAATTTCACAAGATTCAAGGTATTTTATAGGACGTCCAATTATTTTAAATTTTTGGATTTTGTAGGATTTCTGAATATTTCAAAGCATTTACGCGATTTTGAAATATTTATAGATTTTAAGCTATTTTGAGACATTTCAAAGAATTTGAAGAGATTTTTTGAAATTTCAAGCGATTCCGAAGAATCTTAAAGTATTTTGAAACATTTTCATCTTTATTTCAAAGAATTGCTAGAGAACTTTGGGAAATTAATTAAATTAAATTAAATTTCTAGAAATTCCAAGAGAAAATAATTCAAAGATTTCAGGATATTTTAAGGTATTTCAAAAAATTTCACGAGATCTAAAGGATTTTATTGGAACTCCCAAAAATTCAAAAGATGACCAGGGATTTTAAAGATTTTTGGGGATTCAACAATTTCTTTAGAAAACTTAAATGAATAACTGTAATTAAAATTATATGCAGGAATTTTGAATCACGTCTGCTTATTTGAATAAATTCTTACTATCGTATATATTTTGATATTTTAAAAGGTTTCAAAAACTGCCCAGAGATTTAAGAAATCTTAAGGAATATAAAAAAATTCCGTAGGATTTTTAAAGATTTCAAAAAATTTCACAAGATTTAAGGTATTTTGTAGGACTTTCAATTATTTTAAATGACTCATGGGATTATAGAATATTTTAAGGATCTTGAGACCTTTTTACAGATTTCAAAGAAATTCAAGAGATTCTAAAAATCTCAAGGGATTTGAAAGAATTTTGTATAATTTTCAAGTACTTTAAACTTGATTTTGTGTGATTTCTAGATAACTTTGTGAAACAAATGAAATTTTAAGGGATCTCAAAAAACTTGACAAGCTTCAAGAGATTTTATAGGACCACTTATTACTTGAAAAAATATTTAAACGATTTCAAATGCTTTTAAGCTTTTTTTAATAGATTTTAAAGAATTTGAAGGGATTTTAAAAGTTGCAGGGTATTTCATAGAATTTTGCAGGATTTCTAAATATTTTAAGCTCGATTTTGAGGGAAAAAGAAAATCTTGAAAAATGAATGGAATTTCAAGGCATTTTGAAGAATTTTGTAGCTTTTACAAGTATTTCAATATTAATTTTAAGAGATTTCTCAAGAACTTTGGAAAATAATTTAAATTAAATTAAATGTCAAATTATTCCTGATTTCAAATATTTCCAGAGATTTGCATGTATTTCAAAGAATTTCATAAAATTTAAAGGATTTCACTAAATGTCAAAGGATTTAAAAGATTTTTAGGTATTCGAACAGTTCTTTTTTTTGGGAAAATTCAATAAGTAAGTTTAATTCAATATAAATTTAAGGGTTTTAAGTGGATTCTACTTATTTCAATAGATCATTGCGATTCCTGAAAATTTTAATGGATTTTAAAGGATTTCAACGAATTCATAAAGAAGTTTATCCAAATAATTGAATTTTATTTAAAAAACTTTCAACTGCTGTAAGGGATATAAAGAAACTTACAAAATTTCAAAAGATTTTGGAAATGTTAAGTTATTTGAAAATATTTCAAAGAATTACAAGAGATTGCAAAAGATTTGAGGAATTTAAACAAAAATGGAATACTTAAATTTTCAGTTAAAGTAATTTATTTCTAATAAAAAACGACGAATTTTCAATAAAATACATGAATTTTTAACCAAATAGTTGAATTTTCAACTAAAAAAGATACATTTTTAACCAAAAATGGAATATTTAAATTTTCAAACAAGAAGAATTATTTTTTACGAAAAAATATGAATTTTCAACTAAAAAAAAATGGTTTGGACTGGAAAAATCTAATTTTCATAAAAGTAGTTCAATTTTCAGATAAAGAAATTCATTTGTTAACTAAAACGAAAAAGTTGCAACCAAAAACGGTATAGTTACATTTTTAGTTTAAAAAATTAATTTTCAACTAAAGAAATTATTTTTCAAATAAAATGGTAAATTTTCAACCAAGCATGGTATAGTTATTATTTTAGTTCAAAAATTAATTTTTGAAAAAAAACAGACTTTTCAACAAAATAGTTAAATTTGCAAACAAGAAGAATAATTTTCTTTCAAAAAAGATGAATTTGCAACAACAAAATTTATTTTTGAAACGAAAAAAAAAAAATTTTCAGGAAAATAGTTCAATTTTCAAATTGAAATGAATTTTCTACTAAAAAAAAAAATATTTTTGAACTGAAAAAACGGATTTTCATAAAAATAGCTCAAATATCAACTAAAGAAATGCATTTACAACTAAAAAAGATATTAATTTTCAATAAAAAAATTAATTTTCAACAAACAAAAAATGATTTTTCAAACAAAAATAATAATTTAATACTAAAAAGAAGAATTCTAAACTAAAAAAATTTGTTTAACAAAAATGGAATAGTTAAATTTTCATTTTAAAAAAATAATAATTTCCTACCAAAAACGATGAATTTTCAATAAAATACATGAATTTTCAACCTGGTTGAATTTTCAACAAAAAAGACAATTTTTTAACCAAAAATGGAATAGTTAAATTTTCAGACAAAAAGAATAATTTTCTACAAAAAAAGATGAATTTTCAACTAAAAAAAAAATTATTTTTCAACCGAAAAAATCTAATTTTCATGAAAATAGTTCAATTTTCAAATAAAGAAATTCATTTCCTAACTGAAAAAAAAACTTCTACCAAAAATGGTATAGTTAAATTATCAGTTTATTATTTTAAAAACGAATTTATAATACAAAAAAAAACGAATTTTCACCAAACAGTTAAATGTTCAAAAAAAATAAGAATAATTTTCTTCCAATAAAGATGAATTTACAACAAAAAATGAATTAAAAAAAGATTAATTTTCTACCAAAAAGTTAAATTTTTATCAAAATATTTTAATGTTTAACCAAATAAATCAAATTAACTTAAAATCAACTAAAAGAATTAATTTTTAACCAAGAAGATTAATTATTTCTACACAAAAAAAATTGTATCAAAATACATGAATTTTAAACCAAATAGTTGAATTGAAAACTGAAAGATGAATTTGTAACAAAAAAATGAATTTCCCAGCTAGAATAATTATTAATTTTCTACCAAAAAAGAACAATTCTAACCAAAATACATAAATTTAAAACCAAACAATTGAATTTTAAACTAAAAAAGACGACTTTTCAAACAAAAAGATGAATTTTTAACAAAAGCAATCAATTTTTATCCAAGTAGATTAATTATTTCTACAAAAAAAAAATTCCAAAAAGACATGGATTTTAAACCAAATAGTTCAATTGAAAACTAAAAAGACGAATTTGCAACAAAAAAAGTAAATTTCCCAGCTAGAATATTAATTTTCTACCAAGGAAGACAAATTTTCA
>JAABKJ010075445.1:17503135-17573657 GCA_011634705.1 Andricus grossulariae | reverse complement strand
CAACTAAAGCGAATAATTTTTAACCAAGAAGATTAATTATTTCTACCAAAAAAGACAAATTTAAAAAAAATACATGAATTTTAAATCAAATAGTTCAATTAAAAACTAAAAAAGACGAATTTGCAACAAAAAAGGTGAATTTCTCAGCTAGAATATTAATTTTCTACCACAAAATACAAATTTTCAACAAAATACATTAATTTTAAACCAAATAGTTTAAAATGAAACTGTTTTTGGTTGAAGTTCAATGTTTTTTTTTTATTAAAAATTTGATTATTAGGTTTAAAATTCATCTTTGTAGGTTGAAAATTCAACTAATCAGTTGAAAGTTGAACTATTTGATTGAAAATCTATTTCCTTTTTTGAAAATTCACATATTTTGTAGAAAAAAGTCATCTTTTTTTGTCCAAAATTAACTTTTTTTTGTTAAAAATTCATCTTTTTGGTCGAAAATGAGCTTTTTTGTTGAGAATTCGTCTATTTGGACAGAAAATTCGTCCTTTTGGATTGAAAATTAATTTAAAAAAAAAACTTCATTGTCAATTTGGTTCAAAATTCAAGTATTTTGTTAAAAATTTAATTATTCTGTTACAAATTCTAGTAATTTGTTGAAAAGTCATAACTTTTGTCGAAAATTAACTTTTTTGTTCAAAATTCATCTCTTTGTGGTTAAAAGTGTTTTCTAAAAATATTTCAGCTTGAAAATTCAATTGTTTCGTCAAAAATTCAACTCTTTGATTAAAAATTCATCATTCTGAATCGAAAATTCATCTTTTATAGTTAGTTACGATTTCTTTGATTTTATCAGTTTGATTTTTACCGCCGAAATAAATTAGGAAAAAGTCCGGGAATTTTGTAAATGAAGTTTTTCGGCCAAGCTGTGATAAGTTCTAAATTTTAATTCTCTTAAAAAGAGTTCAAACAATTTTAGTTATTTTGGTTACAAAATAGTTAATAACACTACTCTTCAGGAATAATATTTATATTTGTATTTGAGAAATAAATAGGCAGGGGTCCGTTTTTGGTAAGCACGGCCCTGCCACCGGTAACCGGTGAAATGTACTGCGCATGCGCAGTGCTTCCAATTTTGTATTCTCACGCACTGCGCATGCGTTGGGTCGACAACCTGATTAGTTCCCATTCGCGCGCTTATTTAAAATCAGTAAATCTACAAGTCAATTGTTCACGACAAATAATGGATGAAATGTGCCTAAAATCTATTCAGAATTACTTAAAATTCATATTTTTCATATAAAAGGGTTTATTTTTTTTAAATTTAAAATCGATCATCTATTTTTAAGGGGTAAAGTTTAATAATTATTTCAAGTTCCACTTCATAAGTCTATTTCGTGATGAAAAAGTTATTTTGGATGAACCTACACTTATTATTTGTTGTAAATCATCGATTTACACTTTTCATCATTTTAAATAAGCGCGCCGACGCGGAGTCATGCGTAAGTGCGAAACGAGCACTGCGCATGCGCACTAGATAATAACCTAACCTCAAAACTTTCTTTATCGCTTCTCTGCCGGTTCTCTGTTATGTCTATTATTGAGTTTTATTGTTTTGATAACAAACGATAATAATTGATAATATGCATTCCAAGCAGTGAATATCCTGTCGGTAGTACTGTAATGGTAATTCGAAAAAGTAGTCAATTCCTTATTATTTAAATATATTAGGACATTAAACTTGCTACAAAACGGTTATTTGATAATTTGATGTAAAAAAAGGAGACCTGGAAAAACTTGATTTCTTGACCTGAAAAACCTGGAAAAGACCTTGAATTTTGTTCCTAAGAATCGCTGGACACCCTGAAATAGAGAATTTATGTATTATTTTCGAACTAAATGTAATTATTGTTTACAGATTAAAATTCATGATGCCTGGGCAACAGAACACTGAATTATTCATATCTTCAGATATGTTTTATTTGGAAGTTATTCTCGAACCTAGTGGAGCTGTTAAAAATGTAAAGATTCACCACGAAGGAAAGAATGAGACACAGGTGAATAATTTAACTAATTTATTTTACAGGGATGACAGTCCGTTCACCTTTTTATTTAATCCCCTTTTTCCCCTTAAAATTGGAAAATCTCCCTGAAAAATCTAAATTTGAGAATTCGGACCCCTTTTTTTATTTTTGTTATCCCCTTTTTTGCCCTTTTTTTCCAAATATCCATTCACTTTTTAAGAATCATGAACCAAACTTTAAAACATTAGAAAATAAGGCACTAATACACGCTAATGATTCAATCGAGAAATTAAATCCGAAAGATAAATCAATTCTTTAATTGCAAATCCAAAAATCCAAAAATGCTCTAAAAACAAGGAAAATAAGGAGATTTTTGACGAAAATAGGGGAATAAATTCATTGAAATAAAATAAATGTTTATACTATATTGACATTGAATTTTAAACCCTTAAAGTTGAATTATTAACCAAACAAATGATTAACTTTTAACCAAGAATATTAATTTTCTACTAAAAAGACGAATTTTCAAGTAAAATGATTAATCTTCAACCAAAAAATACATTTTTAACAAAGTAGTTAAACTTTTAACCAAGTAGTTGAATTTTCAACCAAAAAAGGTGAATTCTCAACGAAAAATGTAATATTTGATATTCTATACAAAAAAAAAAATCAATTTTAAATAAAAGGAAGTTGAATTCATCCAAAAAATACGACTTTTCATCAAAACAGTTGATTCTTCAACCCAAATTTTTATTTTTCAAGCCAAAAAGATTAATTTTCTGAAGAAAAATTTAATTTTTAACCCTACAATATGAATCTTCAACCAAAAAAAAAGGAATTATTCAGCCAAGAAGACTTATAATTTTTAAATAAAAAATGGTTGAATTATTCCTAAACAGACGAACTTTCAACAAAATAGTTGATTTTTTAGTAAAGAAAGAAAAATAATTTGTACCAAATTCTTAAATTTTCAAGACATAAAGAATAATTGTCTACAAACCAGTTGATTTTTCGACCAAAAAGAATGACTTTTTAACAAAATTGTTGAATTTTCATACAAATAATAAGTCTTAACCAAAAAGATGAATTCTCAGCCGAAAATATAATAGTAGATTTTTCAAACAAAAAAGATCAGTTCTAAACGAGAAATGTAATATTTGATATTCTGACAAAAACAGATTAATATTCCGAAAAACAATTGAATTTTCAACCCTAAAATGTAAATCGTCAACAAAAAAGCTAATTTTCAACGAAATAGTTTCTACCAAAATAGTTGAATTTTCAACCCAAAAAATGAAATTTCCAGCTAAAAAGACGATTTTTCTACAAAACAGTTGAATTTCAAACAAAAAGACTGAATTTTGAACAAAATTGTTGATTTTTCAACAAAAGAATTAAATTTTCCACCATGAAAGATGAATTGTCGACAAAATATGTAATAGTTGATATCTCGACAAAATAAGATTTCATTGTTAAATCAGAAATTGTTAAATTCATCCAAAAAAGATGAATTTTACAAAAAATAATGTAATTTTTAACCAAAAGATGACTTTTTTTACCAAAGAAGATGAATTTTTAATCAAAAAGCACGGATTTTTTATTCGAAAAGACAAATGTTCAACAAAACAGTTGAATTTTCGACAAAAAAAGATGACTTTTAAGATGACCAAATAGTTGAAAAAAACAACAAAATAATAAATTTTTTTACATTACTGGAATTTTGTAACCGATTAGTTAAATTTTCAACCACATGGTCGAATTTTAAAAAACAACAAAGATCAAACTTTAGCCGAAAACCAAAGAGTTCAATGTTTAAGCCAAAAAGATGAATTTTTTAGAAGACAGTGAATTTTCAACAATAAAGTTTATTTTCAATCAAGAAAGGTGACTTTTCTACCAAAAAATATGAATTTTTAATCAAAAATGAGGAAGTTTACATACAAAACATGTAATATTTGATGGTTCAACCAAAAAAGATTTTAATTGGAAATAAAAAACAAAAATAAAAAAATAAAAAATAAAAAAAATTGAGCCATAAAATACGAATCTTCAACTGAAAGAAAGAAATGCATTTTTGTCAAAGTCTTTCAACTTCTAAATAGTTAATATTTTTTACCAACAAAATTTTAATTTTAAATTTAAAAAAGATTAATTCTTTAAAAAAAACTAATTGCCAATAACAAAAAAATGAATTTTGAACATTGTAGTTCAACTTTCAACCAAGTAGTCGAATTTTCAATTGAAAAAGGTGAATTTTCAACGAAAAATGTAATTTTTGATATTCTAACCAAAACAGATTTGAATTTTAAATAAAAAACAGTTGAATTCATAAAAAAACGATTTGTCAACAAATATGTTTAATTTTGAATCCAAAAGGGTTAATTTTCTGAAAAACAATTGAATTTTTAACATTCAAATATGAATTTTCAACAACAAAATTAATTTTCAACTAAATGGTTTCTACTAAAATAGTTACATTTTCAACCAAAGAGAAGAACTTCTACTTAGATGATAAGTCTTCAACCAAAAAAATGAATATTCTACAAAACAGTTAAATTTCAACCAAAAGTGATGTTTTTGGAATAAAATTGTTGATTTATCAACAAAATAATTAAATTTTCAACCACGAAATATGAATTCTCAACAATAACTGTAATAACTGATATTTCGACCAGAAAAGGTTTTAATTTTGAATAAAAAATAGTCGAATTCATCCAAGAAAGACGAATTTTCAATAAAATAGTTGCTGTTTCAACAAAAAATGATTGTTCACTCAACAAAGAAAACAATCTCAACCAAATTTTTGAATTTTTAAGACGAAAAGGCGAATTTTTAACAAAGTAATTGATTTTGCAACCAAAAATGATTTTTTAGTCAAGAAAGAACAACAATTTCAACAAAAAACGATGAAATAATAAAATTGTCAACCAAATAACATTATTGTTAAACGAAAAAGATGAATTCTTAACCAAATATATAATAGTGGAATTTGCAACCAAAAAAAATGAACTTTAAACTAAAAACAGTTGGATTTTCTTATTGGGTTCTATTAATTTAGTTCGCATTTAAGTGAAAAACATTAATGAGAATAAGGAATCAAAATCTATCTACTGATAAAAATACATTTTTTTTAAGTCAAACAAAAATATTTTTCAATTTTGTTTACCTAATTTTCTGTCCTTGATCTTCTTGTATATTTTTCTGGTGTATTTTTATCACAAAACAGATGAATTTTCAGCTAAAAAATATAATTTTACAATCTAAAATAAAATAATTAAATTTCTAGTTGAAAAAAAATTAATTTTCAACTAAAGAAGAAAAAAAAATTCAACAAAATGTTTAATTTTTTCACCAAAGTATTTTAATCTTCAACTAAAAATATAAATGTTCAAGAAAGGAGATTAGTTTTCTACCAAAAAAGAATTTTTTAACAAGACACATGAATTTTTAACCAAAAGGATGAATTTTCAGCTAAAAAAGATAATTTTACAATCTAAAATGGAATCGTTAAATTTTCAGTTAAAAAAAAAAGAATTTTTAACGAAATAAACCATTTTGTTACCAAAATTTTATTTTCAAGCAAGAAGATTAATTTTCTATAAAAAAAGACAAATTTTCAACCAAATAGATTAATCTAAAAAGGAATAGTTACATTTTCAGTTAAAAAAACTAACTTTCAACAAAAAAATAGTTGATTTATCAAATAAAAAAGATAAATTATCAACTCAAAAGTAAATAGATCAATTTTCAGGGAAAAATATTAATTTCCAATAAAAAAACGAATTTTCCACAATATGGTTAAATTTGTTTTTTTTTATCCCGGTTTAGAAAAAAAAAATATACTCGATAAGCATCATCAAACATTTTTGCAAACATTTTAAAAATCCGTTATTAAACCAATTTTTTAATATTATGTTTAAAACATTTTTTAAACAATAATTTCTAATTGAGAACGTCTAAAATAAAAAAAGTATATATATAGAACGATTTTGGATCATTTCATTAGAAAAAGGAGTTGAATAATATTGTGTAACTTCTAAGTTGAAGCGCTAAAAATTAAACATTTTTTTTTATTGAAGAATCACGAAATTGAATTATTTCGGATTAAAATTTCGAAAATAGGACAATGTGAAAACGTTAAAATTTAATATTTTAAGATTCGAATTTTGGAAAATAGGTCATTTAAAATTCAGAGAAATTGAAATTGTATTATTTATAATTAAAAGTGTTCAAAATTGAAACATTAAAAACTTTTGAATTTAAATCATTTTAAATCCAAAGCAATTATTATTTGAAATTTAAAACTAAATCGAATCTTTCAAAGTCAAAGCTTCTGAAATTCTAGGATTTAAAATTATTATTACATAACAAAATTATAATTTAACATTAAAGCTGATGAGACTAATTTTTCTAAAATCAAGAAATGAATTGAATTATTTAAAAAAAAAATGTTGAAAATAAATATTAATTTTTTATTTCTACTCTGAAAAAAGTCGTAATCAACAAAAATTGTGATATTAACACTTTTTTATAATTAAACCCTTTAAAATTTCAATTATTTTAAGTAAATTTAAATTGCAAAAAAGTTAATAACTTTTAAATTACTAATTATATTTTCCAAAATTCAACAAATTAAATTTAAATTCCAAATTAAAACCTATGAAAGGGAAAAATAAAATATTTAGCGTTCAACATGAGAATTCAGAACTGTAAAATTGTGACCATTTAAAATTACCAAAATTATTTAATTACTGATGTAACAGTTTCAGAAAGTTTAATTTTTATCTTGTTTTATTTTAAACTTAATTTTTAATTTTTTAGTTTCAAATCTTCCTTTAGAATTATTATACATTTTTGAAATTTTCTAATCAAATATTTTTTAATTTGAAATTACTTATTTGTTTAAATCTTTAACTAAAAATCGGACAATTTTAAGATATTACATTAAAAATTAAAAAAATAATAGAAAACAGGATTGCTGTAATATGATTCCAATTTTTGAAATCGTGCAATTTCAAGCCTTTAATTCGAAATTGCTTTATATTTACATTTAAAATTATTAAATTCAGAACTGAACAGTAAGTCTTTAAATATGAAATTTTGAAATATTTAATTGCGAAATTGTCCTGATATTTTGAATATTTGACTTTGAAACTAAAATATTGTGAAATTTACAATCTGAACAATTTTAAGATATTACATTAAAAATAAAAAACAAGATGGCTGTAATATGATTCAAATGTTTGAAATCGTACAATTTTAAGATTTTAATTTGAAATTGCTTTATATTTACGTTTAAAATGAATTAATTTAAAACTGAATAGCAAGTCTTTTAATATGAAATTTTGAAATATTTAATTGCGAAATTGTCCTGACATTTTGAATATTTGACTTTGAAAGTAAAATATTGTGAAATCTGAAATTCCAAATTTACAAAAATGAATCTAAAAATTAATTTAAGAACAAACTTTAGTTTCAAGGACTTGAAGATTAAACTTTTAGAATTGTGTATTCAAAACAATAATTTTTAATTAAAATCATAGAAATTTTAAATATACTGGATAGATTTTTTTACTAAAAAATGTGATTTCTCTAAAAAAAAAGATCATTTTTACTCAAAACTTACAAAACGCGCGAATTATGAAATACGGCTTTTTCCCGGTTCTCCCGGGTGAGTGGCCACCCAGAATATGCTTTAGAATAGCTTCAACTTGTTTCAATCTTTTCAAAATTCATTGGAATCTTTTAAAATACCCGAAAATATTTTGAATCCTTTAAAATCCTTCAAAATCTTTTGAAATCCCTTAAAACTCTATGAAACTCTTGAAAGTTCTTTGGATGTCTTAAAAACACCCTAAAATCTTTAAAATCCTTGGAATTATAGCTAGTTAAAATTCATTAAAATTTCTGAAAGTTACTATAGTGACTTTATCTTTGAAAAGTTACTAAAAAGTGATTTGAGAAAAAAGTGACTAAGATTGAAAATATTATTTTCTAAATTCCTCAACACCCGAGCCACCTATGCAGCGAAAATCGATTCCATACATGCATTTTTGAGCTTTCGAGACTCTCTTTGTTGTCCACTCTGTGATCGATTTGTAAGTGAAACTCATTTCGCAAACTCAATCACATTCCCTAATTGAAAAAAAGTTGACGACAGACATTTCATGTTATTTTAGCTGATCATATATTCACACGATTCTCAGAATATCATGTTTTACAAGGAAAGAAATGTAGGAAATAGTGGGGCTAAGCCGACACTTTTTTTAAAAAGTATTTCTTCAATTTTTTTTAATTATACTTCAACAGCGAATGAGGTATCGTTCGATCGAGAATTTAGTATAATTTCACTGATGATTTTGAACTACGATGCTTTGTTTATCAATTATTAGAAAAAAAGTGAACTTGTGGAAAATCTGTAGAGCGAAAAATCGTGGGGCTAAGCCGACGATTGACTATGATGCTTTTATTAAAAGGAATCTATATCATCATTAGAAAATGACAGAAAATTTTTCACGTCTTTTTCAGACTAGATGGAATTATGAATTAAAAATCATTTTTAATTAATTTTTTTCTGAAAAAAAGATCTCCTTTCACTCCGCTGGGAATTAATAAAATATTATAATTATCAAAATATTAATATTATGCTATAAATAATAATATGTTATATTATATTTATAATATAAAGATATATATAATATAATATATAGGGTAATTTTCTCACGAAAAAGGGGAAAATAGGGGAAAGATTAAACATTTATTTTTACATGTGGAAAAGAACAAACAACTTTTTTATAAGAAATTTTATATTTGTAAATAATTTTCAATGATTTTTCTATGATTTCTGCCATTCAAGAATTTATTTAAAAAATTGGATATACTTAGGTCGTTGAAAATTCATTCACAGTGATATAAAAAAGATCAGTTTTCAACAAAAAATGGAATAGTTAAATTTTCAGTCGAAAAAATTAATTTGCCATCAAACTGATAAATTTTTAACTACAATCATGAATCTTCAACTGGAATCGTTAAATTTTAAACAAAACAAAAAAAATAATTATCAACTAAAATTATGAATCTTCAACTGAAATCGTTAAATTTTAAACCAAAAACAAAAAATAATTTTCAACAAAAATTATAAATCTTTCACTAGAGTAGTTGAATATTCAAACAAACAAAAATTACCAAAAAAGACGAATTTCAAGAAAATAAATGAATTTTCAACAAAATAGTTGGATTTTTAACTGAAAAAGACAAGTTTCCAATCAAACAGTTGAATTTTGAACTTGAAAAGATAAATTTTCAACAAAAAAGGGAATATTTAAATTTTCATTTAAAAAAAAATTCCACAAAACTGATGAATTTTCAACTTGAATAGTTGAATTTTAAACCAAAAAGATTAATTTTTTAACAAAAAAGAAGATTTTCAACAAAATAAATGACTTTGCAGGAAAGTAGTTAAATTTTCAACTAAAAAATATCAATTTTCAACCAAAAATGGAACAGTTACATTTTCTGTTGAAAAATTAATTTTTCACGAAACTGGTGAATTTTTAATTAAAATCATGAATCTGTAACTGAAATAGTTGAATTTTAAACAAAAAAGATGAATTTTCAACTGAAGTGATGAATCTTTAACTGGAATAGTTAAAATTTCAATTTAAAAAAAATTATTTTTCTACCAAAAAAGACGATTTAAACCAATTTTGTTAAATTTTGTATATAACATATATATAATAGTTTAAATTTCGTAATTTTTTATTATTATTCACGAGTAAAAGCTGTAAATATAACAAATTCGTCATAATTTTTGAACCAATAGGAAAAATTCATAAATAATTTCTTTAAGTACTTACTAATTTCAGAGAATTTTCCGCGTAATTCAAATATTGTATTTTCAAATATCGCATATTTAAAGAGAAAAGTGGAAAAAGCGGAAGTTTTTTGAGAATTAGGGAAAAAAGGGGAATTTCAAGAAAAAGGGGAAACTAAGAAAAAAGGGGAAGGCTGTGTACCCTGATATAAATATAAAATATAAGTATAAAATATAAATATAAAATATAAACATAAAATATAAATATAAAATATAAATATAATAAAATTATTAAATATAAAAAATAAAGATATAAATATAAAATGCAAGATATAAAAAAGCTATGTCTGTATTTTCTTGAAAAATGATAAAAGTACGAAGGTCAAATGTCACGTTCGTGATTGCGAATATTGTGATAATTGAGTGATATCAGAATCTCACTATACGTCATGACATTATTAAAATGTCTGAATAAATTATTCACGAGTAAACAGACAAAACTGAGTACTTCAAGAAAATCAAGTTTCTTAAATCCATTTCCTTGAAAGACATACTTTTTTACATAAATATAATTTTGTAACGATATTTTCTTGATTCAACATGAATTCTTTTTCCGTAAACAAAATTTTTAATTGTTTATAACAGTTACACAAAGCCTCATAATATTTTTAAACCGATGTGTAATCAGCACCAAAACAAAAGCAGTTTGGAGAAACTTAAATTTAATTTCATAATATTCCAGGATTTTCTTCCCAAAATATAATATTTGTTTAAAATTTTTTTTACTAGAGAGTTATTTAACAAGTATATTCTCGTTTTACGAATAGCAGATAAATTAAAAAACTGATTAGTACAATATTAAATTTAAAAAATAATAATAAATACACAAAATAATGAAAAATAAATAAATTAATTAAAATATGTATAGTACAATGTGTAGAGAGACAAAAGTTAGGTATTTTAATTAAAAAGACAAGACGTATGGAGAAACCTAAATTTAATTCCATAATATTCCTTAATCTTGTTCCCAAAATCTAATTTTTTTTTAAAATATTTTTGTTACTAAAGGGTTAATTAACAAGTATATTCTCGTTTTATGAACTGAATATAAATAACCAAACTGTATAGTACAATATTAAATTTAAAAAAAATTAATTAAAAAAAAAACATTTATAGTAAATTGTGTAGAGAGACAAAAGTTAGGTATTTTAATTAAAAAGACAAGACAAGACATATTTTATTAGATAAATATAATTTTGTAACGATATTTTCTTGATTCAATATTAATTCTTTTTCCGTAATGACAATTCTTAATTATATATAACAGTTACAAAATGCCTCATAATATTGTTTTTGAACTGATGTATAATCAGCACCAAAACAAAAGCCGTACGGAGAAACTTAAATTTAATTTCATAACATTCCATAATTTTCTTTCCAAAATCTAATTTTTTTGAAAAATATTTTTTTTTACTAAAGGGTTATTTAAAAAATATATTCTCGTTGTATAAATAGAATATAAATTAACAAACTGTATAGTACAATATTAAATTAGAAAAATAATAATAAATAAATAAAAAACATTTATAGTACAATGTGTACAGAGACAAAAGTTAGGTATTTTAATTACAAGCAAATAGTAGAAAAAGGAGATCTTGGTGTAAGGAAATTTTTATTAATATGAAATTTGAAAAAAAAAATTAATGAATAAAAAAAACACACATTTATAGTACAATATGTAGAGACAAAATTTAGGTATTTTAATTAAAACCGAATAGTAGAAAAAGAAGGTCTTGGTGTAAGGAGATTTTTATTAATATTAAATTAAAAATAAATAAATAAATGAATGAAATAATAAATAAAAAAACAACAAATTGATAGTACAATGTGTAGAGAGACAAAATTTAGGTATTTTAATCAAAACCAAATTGTAGAAAAAGGAGGTCTTGATGTGAGGAAATTTTTATTAATATTAAATTTAAAAAAAAAATAACAAATAAAAAAAAACATTTATAGTACAATGTGCAGAGAGACAAAAGTTAGGTATTTTAATTAAAAACAGATAGTAGAGAAAGGAGGTTTTGGTGTGAGACAATTTTTATTAATATTAAATTTAAAAATATAAAAAATAAATAAAAAATAAATCAATAAAAAAAATGTATGAACAAAATTAATTAATTAAAATATGTATAGTACAATGTGTAGAGAGACAAAATTTAGGTATTTTAATTAAAACCAAACAGTAGAAAAAGGAGGTGTTGATGTGAAGAAATTTTTATTAATATTAAATTTAAAAAAAAAATAACAAATAAAAAAAAAATTATAGTACAATGTGTAGAGAGACAAAATTTAGGTATTTTAATTGAAACCAAATAGTAGAAGCTAAATTAATCTGGCTTGCTTGAGGATTAAAGAATTTTGTAGAAAATTAAACTATTCGGTTGAAAATTAAGTTTTTTCGTTGAATATTCTTATTTTTGATTTTAATTTAATTACTTGGTTAAAAATTAAACCATTTTTATGAAAATTTAACTTTTTGGTAAAAAATTAACTTTTTTGTTAAAAAATCATCTTTTTGTTTGAAAATTTAACTATTTCGTTCAAACTTCATCTTTTTGTTGAAAATTAGAAAATTCATTTTCTGGGTTAAAAAATCATCTTTTGGGTTGAATTTTGTTGTTGAAAATTCATTTTTTTAAGATTCATCATTTTCATTTGAAAGTGTATAATTATTTTGTTATAAATTTGTATTTTTTTGTCGAAAATTAATCTTCTTGGTTGAAAATTCATCCTTTTTGGTTGAAAATTAATGTTTTGGTTGTGGATTCAACTCTTTTGTTGAAAATTGAAGTACTCGGTAAAAAAATATCTTTTTTGTTAAAAATTAAACGATTTTTATGAAAAATTAACTTTTTTATTTAAAAAATCATCTTTTTCCTTGAAAATTTGACTATTTAGTTCAAAGTTAATCTTTTTTAGTTAAAAATTTAACTACTTGCTTGAAAGTTAAAATAGTTTCTTAAAAATGAATATTTTTTTAGATTCACCTTCTTGATTGAAAATTTAACTATGTATTCAATTTGAGAAAATTAATCTTTCGCTTCAAAAAATCTTCTTTTGGTTTAAACTCTTTTATTAAAAATTCATTTTTTTTAAGATTCATAATTTTAGTTCAAAAATTCATCTCTGGTTGAAAATTCGTCTTTATGATTGAAATTTTTTTTTGAACTAACAAAGAAACTATTCTATTTTCGGTTTAAAATTAATTATTTTTTTTTTTAAATGAATGTGTTTCGTTAAAGACTCGTCTTTTTTTGTCAAAAATTAATCTTCTTGGTCGAAATTCATTTTTTTGTTGTTAAAATTGAACTATTTTGTTACAATTGAAACTATTTGTATAAAAATTTAACTTTTTGGCAGAAAATTAACTATGTAGAATATTTTATTTTTCACGGATTTTCCAGTTATCGTGCTTTTAAATTTTCGGCAATTTTCTAATTTCGAAAATTTTTTTTCAGGAATTTTCCAATTCTGAAATTTTAAATTGTCGGCAATTTTACATATGTATAGAATATTTTCTTTTCGGGAATTTCCAATCGTCCCAAAATAAAAAAAAAATATATAACAAATATGGAAATATTTTCATTGATATAAAGTATTTTATTTCATATATTATAAATTATTTTACAATTTTCAATTATTTAGAATGTTAAATTTACAAATTTGGCAACATCATAAACTGTAGAGAGTTTATCAATTTTGGAAATTTTAAGTTATCAGCAATTTTATAATTTTAAAAATTGTCTATTTCGAATATTTTATTTTTCAGGAATGTTACAATTTCGGGAATTCCAAGTTTTCGGAAATTTCCTATTTTGAATATTTTTTTTTTTTTAGAAATTTCCCAACTCTGATATTTTATCTTGTCGGCAAATTTTCTAATTTCGGGACATTTGTATATCGAATATTTTATTTTTTGAGATTTTTTATTAGTCGTCTAAAATAAAAAAATTATAAATAAAATAAATCACATGTTCATTAAATAAAAGTATTTTATTTTATATGTATAATATTTATTCTTGAACCATTTTTCAATTGTTTAGAATCGGGATATTTGATTTTTTATTAAAAATAATAGAATAAACAAACGGTAATTAAATATTTAAAAAAATTAAACTTCGAACAAATTTAGATCCATAATAATATCAACAATATTATTGTATAATAATATTATCGATAAAAACAGAAAAACTGTCTTTTTTGAAGTGAAAGGAAAAATAATTATTTGATTTTACTCCTTAAAAATAATTGATCGATTTTAAATTCGAAGGAAGAAATACTTTTATTATGACAAATATCAATTTCATTAATTCTCAATACTCGTATGCTCTTTACAATTATTATATGCTCTCCACAGTTGATTTGCATTTTTAATAATTTTAAATAAGCGCGGGATTACGTGGCGCATGCGCACTGCGCTTTTCATTAAACTCAGTGCGCAGCGCCTCCTCACCTGCCATGAGCCAACCCTGACTCACTCATTTTCACGTCTTTCGTCTTGGAAGGTAAGAAATATCATGTTCTCTGCTTTTAAAATCCAACGAAATCCGCATGAATTGATAACCTTTTATCACAAAAAATACATTTTTCAATGCATTGTGTCTTGCCTGAATCGATACGTTCTATATTTTTTAGTAAAAGTAATTTTATGAAGTGTGAAATAAGATAAAATTGGTGTTTTTGAGGTTATGACCCGCATGGACGGGGAACGTGTCTTTTTATAAGAAGTTTTAAGATTTTACTCGTGTTTAATAAATTTAAGGTATATTTTTAAAAAATTTGTTGCTTTTTCTAACAGAAATTGAGTCATGGGTCGAGTAATTCGTGCCCAACGTAAGGGAGCTGGATCTGTTTTCCGCGCCCACACCAAGAAAAGGAAAGGAGCACCGAAACTTCGTTCTCTAGATTTTTCCGAGAGACATGGATACATCAAGGGTGTAGTCAAGGTTGGTGAAATATTTTAATCCATTTTTATGTCTATGGAAATAATTTTTTACTGCGTTTCATAATGTTATGATCACTGATTTGCCGTGTTCAATATGGCTATTCACCTGCCCTGAATTGATAAATTACATTATTTATAATAGTGAGGGTTTCAGTCGATGAAAGTGCTGTCGATCATGTGTACCTTTTGCTCGTTAATTTTCAAATTAAATTTCTGAAGTATTTTGACATTTTAAAATATTAAGTATTTGATGTTGTGACGTCAACTAGCAAGATGTCTGCACCCTGAGGGCCAGGCAGTGATACCAATTGCATGGGACCTAACCTCATTTATTTTTATAATCGATTTTATGACTTAACTGACTTATGATTTGACTTTTTTGATCCACGGTTACTAAAGAGTTACTTATTTTATGAAAAGGTTACTTTTCATTACATTTTTGCCCGAAAAAACGAAATTCATTAGTCGTATTATTTAAAAACTTGTGGAAAATTCAAAAATTTCCAGTAAATTTGGCACTTTAAAGTCAGGAAAATGAGGAAATAACAATAAAATAATAATAAAATAATAATTAGTTCGTAAGTAAAATGTATAAAAAGTGTTATCAATTGAATTATTATGAATCCTGATAAAAATTGCAATTTCGATAAAATGTCCAGTTTTTAATTTAAAATTCAGGGTGGCCACTCACCCAGGAGAAAGCCAGGAGAAAAATATCACACTGGGGGATTTCCCGTATTTCATAATTCGCGCGTTTTTTAAGTTTTGAGTAAAAATGATTTTTTTTTCTGAGAGAGAAATCTTATTTATTAGTAAAAAAATCTATGCAGTCTTTTTGAATGTCACTTGATACTGGATTATATGATACTATTGCAGTAGTAATGTTTGAATTGTTTAATTAAAAGCATCTGAAAGCTTGAAGTCTTCCGAATTTAACGACATGGTCACTTTTGTCATAAAAAAATTTTGTCAATAGAAAGTTTGTCAAAGAATCCAGTGAAAATTTAATAATTTTATGATCTTCCATAAGAATATCATAAAAGTCATGTTAGAAAGTGAAAAATGATTTTCTTTTATTTTTGAAATTTATTTTTCACAATTTGTGAGGACTAATAAATAATTATATTATTTATTATTCCTTCAGACTTCAAAAACAGCGAGCCGATGCAATAGCAAGCTTAATTCGTGATCTCAAGTGAGCTCTGACTCATATTCTTGGCGATTGATTTCTCTTGCGAGAAGAAGTCGCAGCTAGTGCACTGCCTAGTGGCTTAATTCTGAACTAATTTTCTGATGAACTGTTTCTGGGATCCTAGTTCCGAACTAAATTGTTAGGCAGCGCATTAGTTGCGACTTCTTTTCGCAAGAGAAATGAATCGCCAAGAATATAAGTCAAAGTTAACTTGCGATCACGATTTAAGGTTGTACAGTAAAACCCGGATTTAGCTCCCCTGGATTGTGCCCTTCCGAGAATTGACGCCGCTCTGTGGGGGTACGTGAGATGCGTTTGCGGGTGGATATGCGGTGTGCACTCATGCTTGGCAAAACAGAGAGAGAAACAGGACAGGGACAAAATAGTTCCGAGACTCTGGATTTAACGTCAAGATCAGCCCCAAGACTGGCGCTAAATCCAGATTCGACTAATTGCATCGGCTCGCTGGTTTTGAAGTCTGGAATATATCAATACTTCGAATGTTCTTAAAATTCTTGATAGCTGTGCTTTGAAGGAATAATAAATAATTTTATTATTTCTTACAAATTATATAACCAAATTACAAAAAATAAAATAAAATAATTCGTCACTTTTTGACATCATTTTATAACATTCTTATGAAATATTATAAAGTTATCAATTTTTCATTGCATTCTTTGGTTTACACTATTTTTGTTAAAAGTACTACATTCTTCGTCAAATTTACGTATAAAATAATTACATTTCTCTTAAACAATAAAAATATTTAAGATGACATGAATCTATATTTTAACCTAGGTTTAAGCTTATGTCTAAGTCTAGAAAAGACCTGCTTTTTTCTTCTGGCCACTTGAACCTGTATTATTTTTCAACAAATTTAATTAATTATGCCTAATTCAGTCAGTGAGTTGAAAAATGTGATAATTAGTCAAAAATGACTACTTTTTAGCTTATTTTTATCAGAAGTTATATTTAAACGATTGCAAATTCTTTAAAAAATAAACAAAGACCCAGAAGAAAAATGGTCAAATTCATTAATTAGGCGACAACATACCGAAAATACGATTAATTCGCAATATTCTTTAAAAATAAATTCAGTTAACTTTCAAAAATTACCTCACAATACATAAAACCTTGTAAATAATCTGTTTACGAGGGGTGGTGTTTGCGACTTGTGGGCTTTGAAATCAAAAATTAGAAAAGGTTTAATTCATGTAATGATAAGAATTACGTCTATACTTTATTGTAATTTTTACATTCTGGAAATTTTTTTTTTCAATTCGTTTTATCGACCATTTCTTTTTTATGGGAAACTTCAAGGGGTGTGCATCATCTATTTATATTAACTAATTAGACAAAAATAAAATGTATTTGTCTAATGTCTGGTTAGACTGAACATATTTAGATTTTAGCTTGAATAATTAATTTGTTTTATACTAAAAAATTCAGGACTTCATTACTTTTTATTTATTTTTCAACCTGTTATCGGGTGAACCCGGTTTTTCATTATAACCACGGACTAAGTCAAGTGACTGATGAGATGAGAATGTTATAAGTTAATTTGATACGATGTCTGAAATCTTTGCGATGATGTTGCAGGTACAAAATTAGGAGCATGGTGTAGTTTGGAGTTCGTCTCTTATCGCTGTTATCCTGACACATTATTATTATTTATTTTTGAGCGAATGTCAGTCTAGTCATTTTTTGTGTCCAAATTTTCCGAATTTTATTTTAAAATCTGACTGAAATCAAAAATTTCTTCACCTATGTGGCCTGGTCGTTCTTTAACGTCCGTGCTCGGTGCTTTTTATAAAATGAGTGCATCGTGAATTATAGAAGTGGTACAATTTATAAGATATTACAAATTTTTTTTGCACCTCAAAAATATAAAATGTTTTTTCGAATTACAGAATATTGATAATAAAATTAATTTATTTTGTGCCATAAAATATTGTTACTTCAGTAACCATTTTTTATGTACAGTTTCAACTTCATTACTTAAATCCTATGATCACTTTTTTAGCATGACCAAACTCATAAATACGAATGCAGAATTGAGAAGTATTTTACGATTTCTAGAATATCCATTGCATGTATCGTCTTTTAAATAAGCATGCAGAATAATCCACGTCGTTATATCTTATCGATAGTAATATATATCCCCCAATTATATTTTAATTTCTGTCATATGATATAAAAAATCTAGTTGCATAGAGAATTAAATAATATAAATGCTACTTTTTGATTAAGATAAGATTTCAATTATAACAAAAAAATATATAATTGTTCTCCCTGACATTTCATTCTTCCAAAGACGCGAATATTACTACGTGTTACGTTATATTTAAAAATAATACCTCTGGGACGAAATAGAGTGCGAAATAATAAATGAAGAATCATCCATGATCGATAGAAGGCATATTTGTCTCTAAAATGAGCCGAACACGCGCATACGATGATTGGAAACATACCAGGAATACTATAAAAGCTGCTTAAGAAAATGCGATATAAATTAATTGATATAATCAAATTCAACTATGCTTTTATAAATTAAATATGATTTAAGTCAAGATAATCATAGTTTTTATTCTGATATTTCTAAACTTTTCCGTATTTCCGGAAACCTCAGCAACTCATATTAAAATTGTCTTAATTTTTCTTCAACTGTATAGACCTATAAAAAATCTTATACGTTTAAATCGTTTTGTATACTAATAAAAGTTTGAGTGATTTCATCATTTTCATTTAAAATTAAACACATTTATTCTCTCACAAAATTATATGAATTACTCATTATGTATTCACATATTCCTAAAAATTTGTAAGTATCCTTAGAAAATGTAAAATTCAAATAAAAAATTGTTCTGTAATCAGACTGTTTCTGAAAAAAGTATCGGAAGTGTACGTATGCCGTCGTCAAAATTGTGGCTTTGTTTGGAGGCTAGAATAATTGACATTTCTATACTGGAATTATTTATAGGAATTCCTACCACTAATTCTAGTATAGAAATTACAATTTTCAAGAATTCAACTTCTTAAGAAGTGAAGAAGCATACCAAATTGTGCGATGTACATTGTTAGAAATTTTTGCAATTTTAATATAGATTTACTATACATTTGTATATTAAATCTAAAAACTCGGTCTATGAAATATTAATTAAGAGATTGGTCGAAATTCTTACAGTTCACTAATTCGTTAGTGATCGCGCTAGGCTACTAATGAATTAGTAAAGCGAAGTTACTAAATAACAGTGAGACACGTTTACTAAACGATATTAGTAAAACTTATACTAATTTATTAATGAAATACTCACTTTTTTAAAAGTAAAACCTCAAGATATTACTATTTTGTTAGTAAGCCATACATTTACTAATTTAACTAGTGAAATTTTCACTAATTCAGATTTAGATAGTGAATTATTTGCCCGACGAAACCTTATGCGGCCCTATCTGGAACTATGCCAGAACTTAAATTAGTGCTATAATTACATTAATTACATAATTACATAATTACATTATATATTATTATGGTACTGGTGACTATTGCTCGAGTACAGGTACCCTTTCTAAACTGTTTAGTCGTGATTATTAGATCACATAATTCCTATATCTATAAATGAGTTTTTAATAGACTAATACAATTAAATGTGATATAGATATCTTACTTTGATTCATTTCAATACATTACCTTTTGTAAAAGACACCTGTTTAGTAAATTCTATTCAAAATATATTACTATGTATAGTTAAGATTGTAATGAAAATACGATGCATCGTGCAATGTCAAATATATGACGCGCTTAGAGACGCTGTTATTAGCCAATAACGTTGAGTCTATGAGGTTTCTGCGACTCAGTACCAGAAAGCTATCACCATCATCAGGGCAAGCGCAGTAGCGCTTATTGGATAAGCCACCAGTTCGCGAGTTCGCGCCATTCTCGACTACACTTTTTATATATTTTTTTGTGGATTACAAAAGAAGATAATGAGCGCTATTAAAATGAAAATAAAACGATGAATATCCCAATTAAGTCAAACGTTATAGAGATTAAAAAAAAACATTTAGGTTTATAAAAAAAACACATAATTCAAATATGACAATATGTTTTCTTTGTAAGATATAGTTTATACGTTTTTTAAATTAAGGGTTGCAGTACAAAGCTAGATAACCGACATTTTTGGCAAAAATTAGCGTTTTGCATTAAAAATTATTAAAAAATCATGTACGTGTTGTTAAAGGATTTGTTCGAAATCTCATTTTTATTGGAGTAATAAAAAGATTGGTAATTCGTAACCAAATACCTGAAACTCTGTACACATATCTGCTGTCTTCTGGTTTTTACATGCCTAACCTCGTTTTTTCTTTGAACTTTTTTGTGGCCATATTCCTCTTCCTAAAAGTTTTTAAATACTGTAAAATAATAATATACTTTTTTTTCAAACAAAAAACTCCTAAATAAAGCTAGTTGTCACGCTGTTCGCATCAAAATACCGTAATCAACTTCCAACATAAAATGTTAAATCTTCATTTTCTACCAAAAGCCACTTTTACAACAGTTACAGTGCGATACCTTCATATCAAATCTTTATTTTCCCGGAACAGAATACGTTTTTTCTATGAAAACTTTTTATTCTTATTCAGCCTCCTCATATTTCGGGAGCAAGATTTATTGCTTTTAAAAATTGAAAAATAGATTTTTAGACGCTATCTAAAAACGATTTTCAAAACCCATGAAATTAGAAACGCTAAATTCTTGAATGACTTACTCGGAATTGGTCAACTTTTTCTAGGCAAAACTCATTTTCTCCCAATTCAGCAACTCAATATCTCGGAAGCAAATTTTTATTTTTTGTTTAAACTGAAAATTGCACTTTTTATCGTGATCACCAACCGAGCCTCTTTCATTTTGAGGTTTCTGTCACTACTAGCTGCAATTTGAAGTCTTAAAAATGAAAAATTTTAAATAATAAAGCTTTTATAAAATGTCGCTAAAAGCTAGTAATTATTTATATATTTTTATCAAATATAAGAATGCACATTATATGATATAATAAATAGTATAATAGTATAAAAAATTGCAAACATAGGCAAGTAAAGTAACGGTGTTTTTTTCAAACATTTTTTCAATTTTATTTCTCGAACAATATTTGAAGGGTTGCAGTATTCAGCATTAGAGAAACAAAGAAATCGAAATTTTTTAGGAGAGCGTAATAACATTCTGTAAAATCGAAATCACCAGCGAAACGTTTCGCTGGCCCGGCCATGATGTTTGCCGCATAGGGGGTAGATTTTAGGGGTTGAAGTTGATTGCACAAATTTGAACAAATTGAAGCAATTATATTAGGCTCATATAAAGTTGATTTTGGATAATGTCGGGGCCAGCGAAACGTTTCGCTGGCCCGGCCATGATTTTTGCCGCCTTGGAGGTAGTTTTTAGGGGTTGAATTTGGTTGAAAAAATTTGAAAAAATTAAGACGCAAATAATACGCTCATATAAAGTTGATTTTGGATAATGTCGAGACCTGCTGGCGAAATATTTCTCTGGCCCGGCCATGATGTTTGCTGCATAGGAGGTAGTTTTTAGGGGTTGAAGTTGGTTGTACAAATTTGAACAAATTAAGACGAAAATAGTATGCCCATATAAAGTTGATTTTGGATAATGTCCGGGCCAGCGAAACGTTTCGCTGGCCCGGCTAGTGTGCTAAATATTTGGCCCAAAACAAGTCAAATTTGCGTGGGTGGTTGGGCCAGCGAAATGGTCCTCGTTCCGACGACGTCAAAGCCGAAAAGTAAGGGTGAAGCCATCAAACAGTAATATCGGGAAGCAAAAAAAGGATCCACAGAGGCGAGCTCAGCCCGAGGCCCGTGGTATCGAGCTACGTAGAGGTCCTCAAGGACCGCAGCTGCACACCCTTGATGTAAAAATCAACGGTGTCAGGAAGGCGAGCATGGAGACAATGGAGATAAAGAAATTACATGATCAACTATACGTTACCATGGTTACACTTAGCTTGCGCATGTTCGACCATTTTTGTGCAGCCAATTTTGGTAGATCCAACCAAAAAATGTCAAAAAAATGCGGCCAACAAAACGATTTTGTTGAATGAAGACAATTTTTTTTCTGGGTGTGTAAATATTATACATTCCGTTTAAGATAGCGAAAATTTCTATCCATTTTTACGGGACCAATTCCATAATTTATTCAGGGTCTTCTGGAGAGTTGATATTGTTGATTCTAAATTCTTTCCTTTGCAATAGATGGTTACGTCGTTGGCGAAGATTGATGAAATTACAGGTTTTTCTATTTCTTATATGACGTCGTTGATTGAGACAAGAAAGAGGGTAGTACTCATTACTAAGCCTTGACGGACTCCGTTTTCTAGAATAAATTTTTCGGATAATTCTCCATTGACTCTAAATTGGATATATCATTCACTAATATAATTTTTAATGAAGGCTAATAAATTTCCAGTGATACCTTGATTTTCTAGGATTTTTAGAATTCAATGGCGCCATGTCATTTTATAAGCTTTTTCAATGTCCAGGCAGACGGCTATGGGGTGCTATTCAGAGTGTATTGTAACGGGCAGCTCTGCTAAATCGGGTAGTTCCGAAAAAAACGGGTAGTTCTGAATTTCGGGTCATTTTGTACAGTGCGTAATAGTGTATGTGAGTGGGGTCGGCTACTTCCGTGTCAGCTCGTGTCACGGGGGGTTGGAGGGCTCGGGGGTTAGTGTGCTGGTACCGACAAGCTGGGACTCGATTTGTTGGTGGGGGGCTGCGTCTTAGCGCACTCGAGCACAGTCGGGTGCTTTCGCGTAAACTCGGGTTCTGGGGGTCGGGGTGAAGGAAGACGATGTGGTGTGAAGCGCGCATGACGCGGCGCGACGCGGTACGATGGGGGTGGGGGGTGCGTGATAGTTTATTTGAGATCACGTACTCAACGACTTTCGGGTGCCTTCGTGTCGAGTCGGGCTAGAACTAGATTATTAAAACGGGAGAGTTTCCTATTATATTGTGTGAACGGGAAAAAATGCTAGTACGATCAAGAGTTACGAGACATGATATTAAAGGGAATAAATTAATTAGTCTTAGTTGAAAATTCATCTGTTTCGTTGGAAATGCGTTTTTAAAAATTGCAAAACAATTACTTTAAGGTTATGTGATACTTCGTCGTGTGGCAAATCGGGTTCAGTTTCCCCGGCTTTTTGTTCACAAAAATTAAAAATTTTTAAAATTTTATTTGGAGATGCTATAAAATAGAACAACAGACGTCCCTGAACTCTTTTTTCAGGGATAATAGCAAAAAATGTTATTCTGCTGAATAAACATTTTCTCTATGTGCACTATTTGGAGGTTAGAATTCGTTTTTGAGGTCTCTGCCATTACGATAATGTCGGTCTCCGCTGTGCCTCCAAATACACACATATTAATCAAATTCAGAAGAATGAAATTTTTTAAAATTATTTCACAACAGAAGAGTTCGGGAACGTCCGTTATCATGCTTCTCTATCATTCCCCAAATTTCGAAGGCAAAATCTTTATTATTGTAGGAAAAAAGCCGGGGAACCTAACACTGGTAAAATCGATAATTTTCTAAGTATCACATGCCCTTAACTGATTATGTAACTTTCTCAGTTGTAGATTTATCGTAACTTTAGTTGAAAATTCATCTGTTTGGTTGAAAATAAATTTTAATTAATTAATTCATGAAAGTTAATAACAAATGATGTAACCTGACAAGGTCTTCTCATAAATACGACCTTTTTTGCGTTACTAGCAGTGGATTTTCTGATCAAAAATAAAATCACAACAAAAGTTGTTTAAAATGGAAAATTATCGTTCTTATGAATAGAAAAAATTTTCTTATAAATAGAAAATTATCGTTCGTTAAATAGAATTTTCCGTTGAAAAGAAAAAGAAAAATCTGCAGTCTCAACGAATTCTGAATTGTGAAAACAATAATATCCGTGTTGACCATGAGACGGTCCGTTCTATTTTCATAATCAGAATAAAATCATAAAGCCACGGGTAAATATTTATATTAATACGCCTCTGACTCATAAGTGGTCAAGCAGGTGGAACGAAGGGATGATTCACGAAATCATTCGATCGTACGATTGATAGCGCGCACCATCAGATAATAAGTGGGTATAGCGTGGGACCAATGAACTTTACATATTGATCTCGGTATCACAGTACCACTGGACTTCCTACTCGGCCCTCTGCGAAGAAGAAGCTTTTCTTGGTCTCTATGATCAATTGTTCTTTATTTAATTTTCAAATTTAGTTATGAAATGTTTAGGGCTAGTTTTAATGTCCTATCAGTATTGGAATCAACTTATATCGTTGGTTGCTATTTACTGGACAGGCAAAAGTAAACGCAAATTGAAGTAATGCCTCACTGAAAATAAATATCATGGAGATAAGTTTGAAACTCAATACCACCATTACTAAATATGAGAATATTTTTTAGTAAATTTAAGATCTTGACCGAAAATCAGCCAACGGCAGTTATAATTAAAATGAGAATATTAGTAAACAAAAAATCGATCCCCGGTTAGAGAACTTGATAATGTTACAATTAATTAACAATGACAATATTTAAATATATCCCCCCCCCTAACTTAAATCAACAGTGTGACATGTCATCTTTATGAATTTATGTCTACATGTCTTGTCAAGTTAAAACTGTGCTCCAGTAATCTGTGGCGGTCATATTTTCCACCTAGTAACTCACTTCCCTACCTGGAGGATGGTACTACTTAGAACGCAAGCCAAAGGCGTGCGCGGTGCCGCAGCGCGCGGAGTGGAATGGGTTGAGTCTGGAATCACCATCAAGCGTAACGGACAGCGGCGAGGGTCGCACTCTCAGTGCATTAGGGGCAGCAGGTTGCGTCATGCATTCAAATCCAACAGAAATGATTCATTCAGCCCTGCCTGTTTACGTTTGGATGCCCTAGAAATAATATCAAGGCCAATGCAAGCCATGACCAAAATCATAATTCAGTCCAGGTTCCAGGGTATCATTAATTTTCTCGGAAACTATCACACGTGGAAAAAAATTTATGCGACAAAAAATCTGTATCTCAATGCGATCCAAAACTTAAAATTCTTGAATATTTGAAGAAAAAAAATATCCCACCGATTCAAACAAAATATTTCTTTGGTCAAAACCATGTGCGAGTGTAATAAAGTAGTTCGTACTTCAATTGTACTACATATATTCCTAAATGATCAACTGGAGTTTTTCAGCTTAAATTATAATCAAGGTTGTTATTACTATACACATTTAATTTGAAAAATTCACATAATTTCAAATGTTGATGATTCTGAAACAGAAAATCTCGATTAAAAATCCACCTCCAGAAGGAATCGAACTTGGGTTCGTCCAGTGTGAAGTCCACAGCGATGACCACGAAGATATCGCAACATGGAAACCCGAAGGCTAAAATCCGTGCTTAAAGCTCACCATGAATGACAAAGAAATATGTCTTCGAATAAAAAACATGGATATAGAATTGAACAACATATTTCTTTAATCTAAATGAGTATTTGATTAAACCATATTACGCCAAATTATTAAATGTTTCATTTAACAAAATAATTATTCGTTAAAATGAATGTTTACTTGTTATGGATAACATAATTGTAGTGATAAAATGAAATACTTCCTTCAACTAAAGATATAAATGGCTTAAAGGGACTCCATAGTTCGCATCCAGCCCTTTACCTGATCGTTGGGGGCCCCTATTGCTTCGCCTGAGTCGAGTCCTAGCAGTACAGTCTTCTTCAAGATACACTGCGATCCATGGATTCGAATCATGGATGCGAACCGTGGAGCAAGTAGTAGCAGGTGCGATTGGAAAGAGAGACATTAGAAGGAGAAAGGAGAGACAGTGGAGAGCAAAGTAGTATTAAAATTTGACCAATTTTAAATTCAGACTTGAAACTTTTAGAGACGTATTGTTTCATCAAGTATCACTTTCTCGATAAAAGTAATATTAATAAATTACTGATGCATAAAGTTTCCATGAATGCAATTTTATACCTGTGAGACCATCAGAGAAGGTAGGGAGGGTAATACGTAATTAATATGTTCTGAAAACGCCCTTATTGGTGTATTTTCCTCCAATCACATGAGCGCGTAGCGCGAGGTAAACACATCATCGAGCGCGAAGCGCGAGATAAATATATTATCGAGCGCGAAGCGCGAGATAAATATATTATCGAGCGCGAAGCGCGAGAACCAAGAGTCGCGCGCCGTAGGCGCGCTCAAACTTGCGAGCGAAGCGCGCAATGAGAATGTGCCCGCAGAGCGGGCACATTTTTTTAATTTGAGACATCGAAATATCTAAAAAAATATGCATCCTATGAAAAAAAATATCCGTAATAAAATCTTTTTATTTTCGAGAGGGAAAAGCGACTTTGAACAAATTCACCCCCCCCCCTCACAGGAGGCAGGGGGGGTCGCGAATCAAAAAAAATTTCGAATAAAACTTGAGTATTTGAAATTACAAAGTTACCCCCCCCCCTGCCTCATGGGGTGGTGGGGTGGGGTAAATTTGTTTAAATTCGCTTTTCCTCTCAAAAATAAAAAGTTTTTATTACGGATATTTTTTCATAGGATGCGTATTTTTTTTAGATATTTCGATGTCTCAAGTAGAAAAAACACCCAGTATAATAATTAATTAAATCTTAACAGTTTCCCAATTAGAAGCAGTCAAATAAGAAAACACTTATTTTAAAGTAGTTAAAACCTCAAAGTTATAAATTAAAAAACTTCAATAGTTTAAGAAATTCCAATGTTTCAGCATATTCAAATTAGGAAATTTAAATTTTGAAAAATTTCCAAAATTTTCAAAGATTTCGCATTTAAAAGCAATCGAATCACAAAACGCACATACAATCACATTTGTAATCATCACGATTGCACTTTTCAATTTATTTGCAACACGTCCTTCCTACATGAATATTCTTACTGAAGATTTTAGTTTAAAGGAAACTCAAATACAATGCCTGACCTATTTCTAGTTTGTACCATGTTCCAAGCCAAGAAACTACATCCAAATACCAAAAACGAAGAACGTTATCTGAATACCCAAAATTTCCTTAATCTTCTTTCTCGCTTTGTAATAAACACATGAACTATAGTTTTAACGGATATATTCAAGTTCTTTTCTGAATCGATGAAACCTAACCTAAATATGTGTATAAATATTCATTTACCAGACTGTTTAAGTCAAGAAGTAAAATCCAATAAAAAGTTATGTCATTAAATAAAATAGCAAGTCAGTTTAAATTTATTTCTATGTTATTATCCTGAGGGTCATTGACAAAGAGTTGAATATCTTTTACACTAAGCATTGTCATTTTAAAATATTTTTAAAATATATCGAGTATAAGTCAAAAAATTCAAAAATACACATGGTAAACATGTTTTACAGGGGAGCGTACTCTTAAATAATTTTTTTAATCTTTCCCTCTAAAATACTTACATTTTTCCACTTACACAAATTACATACAGTATGCGAAGTTTGAGCAAGCTTTGCTAGTGTCACTTTGGTACTGCGATTTTATTGATGCAGTTAGTTTATAACAATCTAAATTGTGCAATTTCGAGTTGAATCATCTGAAATTGTATAATTTCACGCAAGTTTGGGTTTTCAAAAATAATTATTCCAATTGATTTCCGCACTGCCATAGCTGTTTTTTAGAGAAGGAATATGCTTGAGAATATAATTTATACCCTTTTTTCTTAGCTATACATTTTTTGGTTTTCTGAAATGGAACATTTTTCTCTCATTCTAGATGTGTAAAGCGAGGTCTGTGGAGAATGTCATTAACTTTATATCTGAAGTTTTTATTTTACCTTTTATAAGAATAGATCATAATTTAATCTGTAATCAGGGGACTTGGAAATTGAACAAGAAATACGCTATGCATCTTCTTTAAAAAGTCTCTGGAAAAAGTAGTTTCTACCGAAGCTCTATATTATCTCTCATCTTCATAGAGCATGAGAACTGGAGAGAATAATGGTTCAGTAGTAATAATAGCCTGTCTACCTCGGTCAGACTGGCGTTCTATAAAAGGCTCTCTCTACTGTCAAGAGAAATTTAGTCCTGGTGATATTCCAAAATTTAGTAAATTGCTAATTTATTTATTTATAATCAAGAACTGAATACACCTTGCTCAGAAAAAAGTCTAGTTTAAATGTTCCCCGGATTAATAAATAACTAATTTATATTCTTTAATTTGTGGACCCAAAATTATGATGCACAAAATTTGTACATTGACATTTTTGAATTTTTTTTCGTGATATAAGATCAAATGAATCGTTTTCATTATATTAAAGCATTAAAAAATCCAAATCTGTAATAACCGGAAAAAATGCAATATTTTTTGAAATTTTTAAACAATTTAGCTATAGACCTTTAGCGGAATTTTGAAACTTTGAAAATTATTTATTCGGAAGCATACTTTATGGAAATTTTCTTTGTAAAGTTTTCAGACGTCAATGGTAAGACATTTCTCTGTGAGATTCAAAATGGCGGACAAAAATGAAAATATAATATCATAATATCAGAAATTTACAGAAATTATTGAAAGCTATGGAAATTTGAGATGAACTGTGTGACAATTCATGGAAATTTACCCGAAATTTTAGAAAAATAAATACAGGAATTTATGTAAATTTAAGGGAAAATTTAGAGATAAAAAATAACCAATCACTTTCTAATATTAACAAACTAAAACCAATTTATAGTCTTATTTGTTTAAATAAATGGTCTCTAAGTTATACATGTAAATACTATTCCAGCTGTTATTGTATATAATCAATCGGCAAGCCCTTATTACAACAATAATCAATTAAACTAAAGAGCGAAGAAACATGTCCAGTCAATGACGTTTATTCAGTCGATGAAGCAAACAATAATATCAATTTTATAAATGCATAAAAAATAATTTGTAACACTACTGATATTTCCTAGGTTAGTTTCCGCTAGCTTAACATCATCACATGCTATTTAGTGTTTTACGTTCTTAATTAGAGAATGTATTGTAAATATTACCAATCCAGGCAATGCCTTGCTCAAACTCGCTACTTGGCATGTATTAATGAAGTGAAATTGCAGCATTAGATAAGTTGTTTTGTACACGGAGAAAAATGGTATGTCAGTTTGGCCATCTAGATGTGCAGAGAGACTATATTGCAGGGTTAACTATAGGACAGCCCTTGAAGATGGCTAAAGCGACTATTTCTAGAAGGATAAAACAAGAGGTTCAAGCGATCATCTCAGACTGTCGACTTGGTCATCTCGAACGGTCGACTCAAGCGTCATTGAGACTCGAACCGATCATCACAGAGGGTGGAATTGATCATTATAAAGAGTCAAATGGCTCATCATAGAGGGTCGATTGGGTCATATCAGATAGTCGACTTGATCTCCTCGGACAGTCGACCTGGCCATTTTAGGGGATCGATTTGATTATTTGAAAATATACATTGAAAATATATTTTTTGGAGTACGAAAGGCTAAGGACACGGCACTGTGTCACACTGAATTGTAAGATTTCAAACATTGAAGTGAATTCAGAAACCAATATCTCACGTCTCGTTACTTTCTGCTACTCTTTTTGAAATCTTTGAAATTCTCGTATTCTTTTGAAATCCTTATTAAGTCTTTGAAATATCTGTGAAATTTTTCTGAAATCTTTTGTAATCGTTTGAAATCATTGGAATATTTGAAATATTTGTGAAATCTTTCTGAAATCTTTTACATTCGTTTGAAATAACTGGAATATTTAAAATCTTTGTGATATCTTACGAAATCTTTTCAAACAAATTTAAAATCGTTTAAAATCTTTGAAATGTTTTGAAATCTTTAAAATCTGGTTCACTGTACCCTTGTTGAAATCTTTGACATTTTTGTATTCTCCTGAAATCTTTATGAATTTTTCATGGAATCTTTAAAACTTTTGTGAAATCTTTCGATAATCCTTAAAAAATGTTGAAATTGTTCAAAATCTTTGAAAGGTTTTGAAATCTTAGAAATATGGTTTACTATACCATTTTTTCAATCTTTGAAATCTTTCAAAATATTTGTGAAATCTTTCCTACATTTTTATTTTCAAAATCTTTTGTATTCTTTGAAATACTTTAATCATTTGAAATCTTTTGAAATCTTTTGAAATATTTTGCAACCTTTTGAAATCTGGTGCACACTAAAAAACCAAGTAGTCAACCCTTTTGAAAAATCCGTAGTATGGTCATAACTCATTCTAATACTGAAACTGAATTAACATCGAAATTTTCAACTAATAATTTGTATGATTTGTAAGGTCACAAAATATTTATCATTTCTAAGATCACAAAAAAATGTATACTTTAACATTCTATGATACTAGAGACGAAATTAAGAACTCATAAAATTATTCACAATATTAAAGTCTGTTCATTGCAATCTATAAAATAATTGATAAAGTCTGCAAAAAGGCCTAGAAATCTCTTTTCTTATTCTGCAATGAGTCAAAGATGAATTATATCTTGATAAATAAAAAAACTGCTCAGTAGCAAGATTGATTCTAAACGAGATGTTTCTTTTATACAAGACTAAAAGATTTCAATTAATTTTGGTATTTCAATGAAATAACTGTTCTAGCAGAAACAAATTTTTTAATCAAGGTCCCGATTATCCCTCATTTGAGCAAAAAGTGACGAATTAGTATAGGCGTGTGGCCGTGCGATCTCCAAACCGCACCATGCTTTCGTTACATAATTCCCTTTAACCACTGGTTTAAAAGATTATTATTATTAAGAGTTAATAAAATTTTATTATTTTTTCACCCATTCCAATGTCTATTCATATACCTGGATGAGTTATATAACAAAAATTTCCTTCCTTACTTAATTATATATGAATATATAGCGTCTATGAAACATCCTGCTCTAACAAAAGCTATTACGTAATTCATGAATGAGCCCTTATTGAAAATTCAGAAAAGTAACATATTAATTTCACGAAAGAAAAGTACATTTTAATTCGTCTTTCGCGTCCTTTTCACATTCTAAATACCGAATCCTCGTTTTTTTTGGAAGTCTACTTTGTTCTCGTATCTTTCGGCATGGTCACGTGACCGAAAGCTCGTCCTTTTTCAGAGTGGACTGCTCCACAAGAGAAGCCACCCCTTTTTGAACGAACGTCGACTCGTACGGTGTCGTAACGCTGGACAAATTAAAATAATAACTCTCGCGTATCAGTGGCTCCGCTAGAAACCGAGCAAGAGGATTGTATCTCGCTGTGTAAGTTGACAAACGAAACAACCGCAGAATAATACCCATGCGACAATGAAACAACATAAAAAGATTTGAAGAAGGACTCTGAAATTGCGGAAAACCAAGAAAAAATTTTTCACCGCTAAAATAAGACCGCGAAATAATTATAAAATCTTTTGAATTAAATCCTTTTACTTTGTAATCTAATTACAAAATAATTTATTCAGCACTCAGTGTGTCCTCATTATGCATTTATAATGCACGCAACAATTATAATCTTCTTAATTGAATTTACTTTACCTAAGCCCTCTCTCTTATTGAAAACCTTGCATTATTTACCTTCTTCTGAAATACTTCTCTCTTAATTAGAAAGAGCCAATTTGTATCTGAAGGAAATTCAATTTGTATCTTAAGAATATTGCGGATGTTTGAGAAATTTCAGTGAAGGCTGAGTGCTCAAGTGAACTTCGGAGTTCGAAAGGAAATAATCAGAGCCGCATCAATAGGACGAAAAAATGAAGAAATGATGCGAACGGGCTATTGTTCACCGATGGTGTTCATCGGGGATGAAAGCAGGAAAAGAATCAAAGCATTCTGATCCTACTGCCATTTAATTCCCGCTCTTTCTCGACTCCATTCAAGTTTTCTCCTTCTCTGACCCTTTCGCCTTATCCTCACCAAGAACACGAAGTTACCACTCCCATTTTCCGATTCAGAAATCTTTCAATTGAGAAGGTCCCATCAAAGGACCAGACCAGAAAATATTTCCGCCAACAAGGAAAAAAATAACTTTAACTAATAATTATGAAATATCATATATTTACGGATCTCATTAGAAGACTACAGGCCTCGGATTCATTTCACAAAATTCCAAATACTGATCAACGAAATAGATAAAATATTAGTCAAAGTAGACGCTGAACACCTAGAAAAACGGGTTGCGTACCCTATTAGGAGGTTAATTAATTCGTTCAAATCTACCAGCCCCATGATTTCCCTTCCCTCACCACCTTCTTTCATCTACTTACTCTCTCTTCTACAATTCCTCTCCTTACATATCCCCTTTTTCCCATCTCTTCCCCTACATATCACTCCTGAGGTTCCCCTCTCCTTACTTCTCGTACTACCCCTCTCATCACTTCTCCTAGATCCAGTCCGCTCACTTCACCTACATTCCGTACTATCAATACCCCTCTTTTCACTTCGCTCACTTCCACTTCTTTCCCTCCCCTCACTTGCCCTTTCCTCACTTCCCTTACGTCCATCCCCTTACTGTCCCTGCTTCCTCGACCTTACCTCGCCTACTTTGCTCCTCTCACTTCTCCTGTTTTACCACCCATCAGTACCCCTAAGTCATCTCTCCTCACTTTCACTACTTTCCCTCTCCACACTTCCACTACTTCCATACTCTCACTGTTGCTATTCCCCTATCCCTTACTTCTCGTCCTTTCCCTCCCCTTACTTTCCCAAGTTTCCGAACTCTCACTTCCCCTATTTCCACTTCCTTTACTTCCCATACTTCCCATCACCTCACTCTCTCTCGTTTGTATCCCCTCACTTCCCCTACTACCCCACACATCACTTCTAAACTTATCACCACCCCTAATTTATCTCCCTTCACTGCCCCTCCCAGGAAAAAAGTGCGACGGAGGAATGGACACATGGTCGAAACTATAATGGTTTCTTCCCGGGGTTACGAAACCTTAAAAATAATTATTTTCTGGAATAAGCCTAACGGACCCCACTCAAAAGACTTTTTTTATGACAAGGTCATTTAAAATCAGTTTTCAATTCAAAAAGAAAATTGATCAAGGAGTTTATTTTAATGATTTTGTAATTTTTATCTCACGCCATACAGGCTCAATTCGCCGAACAATCCTGTTGTTTAGGACAGCTGTAAAGATCTTATACAGCGTGTTATATATATATATATAGTCACGCAGTACGTAACATTATCAAAAACATTTATACTAAATTTTGTTTAAGGTAAGTACACTCCAGAAATAATGCCCCATACGATTGTCCAAATTTGACCGTTTTTGTTTATTCTCAGACTTCAGAATTTTTTATTAATTTAATTTAAATTTAAAATTATTCTTTGAACTTTATAAAGACTGAGGATAGATTCCCCAGTAACCGAGACCAAAATCTTATGAAAAGTGAGAATCTGCTTCTTTTTTCTTTCCTACTGATTCTCCTCTATCTCTTCTCCATCAACATAACAACAAAGTATAATTTTTTCCAATTTATTCCACATACTCGCTACAAAACAGAAAAAGTAATTGAGCTGCGACAGGGATATTATTCCTTCTTATAGCTAAAGATTTAGCTGAAAATGAACGAAATAATTTAGAAACAACCCTGGACCAGCGAACGTAAATATCTTTGACCATTTTCCGTTTACCAGGGATATCCTATAGTCGATACACATAATAAGTGCATAAGCTATAATAGTGATATTAAAAATAGGGATCTGCAGGAATTATCGAAGCAGCATCAGTGCATCATGGGAGCATCGAAATAAAATTGTGACAGTTCAGATTTACTTGAAATATTTAAAAGAGTTTTACAACTTAAAATGCACGATTATGGTAATATTGAATAGAATTTGTGTTGAGATGATAATAATTTACAGGTGTGTCGATTGTAAGCGATAATTAAATTCAAATATCAGAAAATACGTAGAAAACCACAAACTTGAACTCCAACTGCATTATGCGGATTCCAGGAAAATTCATTTTCTCGGTACCAGGCGTAGAATTGTCTACTGTAAGTTAATATATTTGTATACCATCTAAATGTTTTTCTCATCTGAAGATGATAAAATTGTACTTAATTTGTCGAATATAACAAATTTTCGAACTTAGCAACTTGGTCAAAATTACTGATCTACGAGAACAGTTTATATAATGTTACTAAATGTTTAACTTAAACTAAATGGTTTACCTAATCTAAGCGGAGACTTTATTTGAGTTTAATACATTCTAGATTCGCTTGTTCTCCTCAAGAAATTTGTTTTCGTGTACACATTACCAGTTTTATGCTTTGGGCTCCGAAAACAATATTTTGAAAAGAACCAACTGTAATGGAAAGTATTTTTTCTTTTCTACGGTGAAAATCAGTCACCATAATGTTGGCTTTTTAGAGAGATAGGCCAACAGAGGAGACGAAAGAGGGGAGCATGCATTTGGACTCAGCAAACGGTTTCTCTCAGTTCGTTTGTTCTAACAAGACAAGGAAATGCAGATATCTCCAGAATATAAGTGTTGTACGAAGGTCAAAGTCTCAGGAGGTAAAGAGCACTTTCATGACGCTTCACGAATGAAGTGCCTGCACTTGTTTTTTATATATTTAACATAAGGGATGGTAGAGTGGGAAAATCGAGATGGGGCGAGAAAGAGAGATTTCTTTACGTTAGAAACTGATTCTCGGCTAAAACCCCATTTTACTGTGGATAAAACTGTCATCAAATGTCTTTCACATTCAAAAGAATTTTAAGCTATATGGAATTAAGATTTATTATAAATATTCAATTATATATAACAAAAATACATTTTAACAGACATTCTGGAATCCATTTAATCCAATCTAGTCTGAATAAATAAGTTAATATAAATATAAAATCACTATTATAGACTCCTTATTTATTCCGTATTATAACCCAGCTTTCTATTTTGAATTTGAATTTATTAATTTCTATGCTAATAATAAGTATTTATTTTGAAGAAGGCCAGGCTGTTTTCAAATTTAAGTTGGACACCAAACAAACAAAAGAGTCAAGTCTAGTTTTAAACATCATTTGTTAAACTGGTTTTAACTTTGATGGATATGTTGACCAATAACTTATTTACAGACGGACAAGCAGACTGCCATGTACGTAAAACCCGTTTTTTCTGACTCAGGGGCTCTCAAAATGTCGATCAGTGACGAAAACTGAATAGGACCTACATGAAGTTGCCTGGTATAATTTTTGTATATCTATTCCTCCATTCCATGCCGCTCCACGTCGCGTTTAGTCGCAGATATTCAGAGTGACTATATTCGAGGGCCAACTACCTAGGTGATGAATTCGACTATCACCAGAAGGTTAAAACAAGAGATTCCAATCGAAAATCTCAGAGAGTCAACTTGATTATCTCGATCTGTCAACTCTACCACTTCAAAGGGCCGATTCGACCATCTCAGAGGGCCGAACTGATCATGATAGAGCAGGGCTTACCAGAATGTAGGTATTGACTACCTCGACTGCCAGTGGCAGTCAAAAGACTAGGTCAAACAGGTCCCAATAAATTCTCGTCGAACTTGTCCTTTGACTGGTTCCTAATCCTTCTCGGTGAATTAAAGTTAAAAATGAAAAAAAGAAATGTATTCTCAAGTCGAGTAGGAAAAATTCAGACCCTTCGGTGTAAATAATGAGCCGTAACGAGCCGTGATCGTAACGACCGTAACCATTCCCGGGATCCCTAAAAACCGAAGAAAAAAATGACGAAAAAACTTTCTGGCAGTCAAACACTCGTCATGGCAGACTATATCTGCTGAAAGTGGTGAATCCTGTCATACAAGCTCGATTTGATCATCTCGGATGGTCGACTAGATCATATCTCAGATATTCGACTTGATTATCTCGAATAGTCGACCTGACCATCTTTAGGCTCTATTTGATTATCCAATATCTTTTTATAAGACACTAGAAATTATAAAATTAAGTGAACCTGGAAAATCTAAACATTTAAAAATATTCATCAAATCTGAAAGCATTTGAGTATCGTCAAGGAACTAATTGTAACAGTCAGACTGGCTATAAAACGAGAATTTCTCTGACTATGTCGAAAAATTATGAAAGGCCCTTTTGGCTATCTAGAAGAACTAAGTGACCGTTTTCAGGATCTACCACCCCAGTCGAAATATAGCCCCTATTTTGACGCTCCAAGTGGAAGTGTTGCCTCTACTTTGAAGCTGCTTATTCTACTAGCTCCTACTTAGTCGCTCCTAAAGATATTTTCATTTTATTTTGCTTATACTTAGGTTTCAGCCCCTACATTGAAGCTCTTGCCTCAATGTTCTTGAGTTTTACTAACGTCTCCTTTAAACATCCATGATCTCCGTAGAATTTTTAAGTTCTCTTTTATAGCTCTTAAATTTTCACGCGCAACTGTGGTGTCATTGCTTCGACACCTGCGCCCTCGTAACGGATACTTTTTTTTTTCCTACTACCTCCATCACCACCGTTTGTGAGAGCGTCCGTATAAGTGGCTTTAAGTGATAAATAATAAAGTAATAATATCGAAATGGCTCCAAGAGGAAACAAGTTTGCCCTGATCTGGTAGCTGGCGTGTCCTCAAAACACACGAGGGTTTCGCCGGCCTGTCGTTGTGATTTCGTCGTGTCCTGTGACCACCCATCTCACGATTTTGAGACGTGGCCATGAGTGGGATGTACCGCGGTACGCATGGCCGCGTCTCACAACCGTGAGATGGGTGGTCACAGGACACGACGAAATCACAACGAACTGAATTTTACAGGACGGGCGATCGTAGCAGAGCAACAGCACCAAAGACCCGATCTGTCTCATCATAATCCATTTTACCAATTTCGTGAATCAAAAGCGATTTATAAATTATAAAACATTATTTATTTAAGACGAAATAACATACATTTAATTTAAGTAAACTCGAAACTAGTGCATGGTCTATTACGACAATTTCACTTATCGTTATAACCTTCGAATCTAAGTTTAAGATTCTAAATTTTCCACGGCCGCTAGATACACATGGATCATTCACAAGCATAAACAAAGATAATTTCAAAAAAATAATAAAAAATATAAAATAAATAAATCCAAATTTTAAATAAATTAAAAATTTGTGAACCGGGAATCAAATAGTGGCTAGCTCGGCTTCATTTTTGGATAATGGTAGAGGCGCAAGCTCTAATAACTTGGCACAAGCATTAAATTAATTTAATCTAAATTTTCAAATAATTACCGACATTATGATTTTACAATAATTTTATTTTATTAGGACAAAATGATTTTCAGTTACAAATTTTGATATAAAAAAAAAATAATTGAAGGGAAGAAACAATTGATTCAAAGGGAAGACAAAATTTTCGCAAAATGGAGGAATTGACTAGTATTCTAGTCCATGTGACACTGATGAGGGTGTGTGCGCAAAAGAGTAATTTTTAATTTGCAGGAGGTTGTGAATATCAATGGTGCAATTTCACACGGGAACTGAGATACGAGATTCTTAGGAAATATCTTTCCCTTTAGAATACACGTTGGATTATTTCAACCTCCTTCGAGTATTTCTAATTCTGTAGAATTCAAACGAATTCTTAAAATTCACTTGTGCCCCTTTGCATTCTTTTTAAATTTTTTGCATTTTTCTTGAAAGCTTTACAGCACACATTAAATTATTTTAAATTTCTCCAAGTCTTTTGTATTCTCTGAATTTCAAATGCTATGAATTCTTTTGTATTCTCTAACTTCTTTTAAAATTCTATAATTTTTTTTAATTCTGTTAATGCTTTTAAACTTTGTGTAATCTTTTGCACTCTGTGAATTCTTCTGAATTCTCTAAATTCTTCTTAATTCTTTGAATTCTTCCGCTATTCTCTGAAATCTTCCGTATTCTTTGAATTCTTCTGAATTCTTCTCAATTGTATGAATTCTTTTAGATTCTCTGAAACCTTTTGAATTCTTTGGTATTCTCTAAATTATTTTGAAATAATCTAATTTTCTTTCTCGTTCTGTGAATTCTTTTGAAGATTGTGAATTCACTTGCACTCTGTGAATTCTTCCGAATTTTCTAAATTCTTCCTAATTCTTTGAATTATTCTTAATTATATGAATTCTTACACTATTCTTTGATTTCTTCTGAATTCTCTGAATTGTTAAAAAATTTGCTGAACTCTCTAAACTGTTTTGAATTTGTTGAATTCACGGCAGCACTGAATTTTTTGAAATCTTTTTTAATTGGCTTGAAATCATTAGAATACACGTTGAGTTATTTCATTTTTCTTTGAATATTTTCAATCCTGTAGAATTTAATCGAATTTTTGAGAATTAAATTAATTCTTTAATTCTCTTGAAATCTTTACCATACAACATGAATTGTTCGCACTTTCTTAGAGTCTTTTATATTCTTTGAACTCCCCTGAATTATTCTAAATTCTCTTATAAATTTTGAAGTGTCTGAATTCTTTCCAATTCTCTGAAATATTTTAATTCTATAAATTCTTTTGTATTGTTTTTTTTTAATTATCTGAATCCTTTTGAAATGTTCTGAATTATTTGAACTGTTCTGAATTTTTTAGTTCTCACGAAGCCACTGCATTCTTTTAATTATTTTTAATTATCTTTAAGTTATTAAAATACATTTCAGGTTACTTTATGCTTCTTCAGATCTTTTGAATTTTCTGATTTCTCTTAAAATGTTTAAAATACACGTAGAATTATTTTAACTCTTATCGAGTATGTTACATTCTGTAGGATTCAAACGAATTCCTAGAATCCACATGTATTCATTTGACTTCTTTCAAAGTTTGTTTGAACTCTCTTAAAACCTTTAAAATACACCATTAATTATTTTGAATTTCTACAATTATTTCGTCTTATCTGAATTCTCCTGAATTCTTTTAAATTCTCTGAAATATATTGTATGCAAATAGTCCTGTGAGTTCTTTTTCAGTTTTCTGAATTCTTTCGATATCTTTAGGATACGCGTTGAATTATTTTGAATTCCTTCAAGTGTTTTGAATTCTGTAGAATTCTGTAAAATTCTAGAGGATTCAAAATATTTGAAGAAAGGTAAAGTTATTCAAAGTGTATTCTAAAGATTTAATGTCAATTAAAAATATTCAAAAGAAAGACTTCAAACTAACTCAAGGCGTATTCTAATTACTTCAAGACAATTAAAAAACATTTTTAAAACATTCAGTGATATCGTAAGAATTCGACGAATTGGGAGTAGTGTAAAGAGCTCATAACATTTCGAAACAATTCAGAGAATTCAGAAGAATTTAGAGAACTGAGAAGAATTCAGAGAATTCCGAAGAATTCACAGATTTCAAATAAATTGACAGAATTTAAAATAAATTTAGATCATTAAAAAAAAATTAGATAACACAAAAGAATTCACAGAATTTAAAATATGCCACAGAATGCAAAAGTATTCAGACAACTCAAAAATTATTAGAGAATTCAGAATAATTCAGTAGAGTACCTGGAATCCAAAAGACTTGCAGAAATTCAGGTCAATTCATGGTGTTTTATAATGATTTCAAGAGAATTAAGAAAAAAAACTTTGAAATTTCTGGAGAATTCGTGTGATTTTTTCAGAATCAAAAATATACAAAGAAATTTAAAATAATGATTTCAAGATAATCAAAAAACATTTCGAAAATTCAGTGATACCGTGAATTCAAGAAATTCAAAACAGTTTAGAGAGTTAAGAAAATTTTTAGACAATTCAGAGAATTCGGCAGAATTCAGAGAATAGCGGAAGAATGCATAGAATTAAGAAGAATTCAAAGAATTAAGTAGAATTTAGAAAATTCAGAAGAATTCACAGTGTGCAAAAGAATTCACAAACTTCAAAAAAATGTACAGAATTTAAAAAAAATCAGAGTATTTTAAAAGAATTTAGAGAATACAAAAGAATTCAAAAGATTTCAGAGAATTTAAAAGACTTCAAAGAAGTTGAAAGAATTCAGACAATTGAGAAGAATTCAGAGAATTCGGAAGAATTCAGAGAATAGCGGAAGAATTCAGAGAATTAAGAAGAATTCAAAGAATTAGGAAGAATTTAGAGAATTCAGTATGTGTTCTAGGTACTCAACGTGTGTATGACACGCTCTGCACCTATCGCTTGGAACTTCTTGACATAAAATGCGGTGACGGTATGCTAAGGTGGAAATGACACCATCCTGGCATGCGAAAATGAAACCTTCTGTACCTGAATTGAGCCCTGATGATCTGAGAAAAGCAAAATTTTGCTCCTTCGGCAAGGAATGTTTTTGTACATTTATGTAAAAGTTTCCGTGCATTTTCTTGTCAAGTAGATGTTGGTGAAATTTTTCAACCTCTGCACAGAGTGTGCATACGCGCCATAAAGCCTCGTTGAACAGAGATAATGCTGGCTGCGTAGCAGTCTGGCAAGTGATCCTTGAGTTGATTCGTCCACTTAATGTGGGCATTTCGCCGGTTTGTCGTCGCGTTGCCATCTAAATTATTTTCAACACTCCGAACTCTAGGATGATCAGCATTGTTTGCGAACCATTGTCGGGTGCTTTGCGCGTTCGATCGCTTTGAACCGTATCTACAACATTTTGGTGTCTTGGTGGTGTCATTCTTGTTTCCGCTAGCAACTAGGAAAAGGGTTCGCCCATCCTTGTAGAGCCCCGCATGCAAGGATAAGGCTGCATACTCTGAGAGGTCACACGGTTTCTCAGAGTCACCATTTAAGAAATCTCGCCCAGGTGCCATTCAGCTTTCGGCACGGTTGTTACGCCTTCACTTAGGGTTATTTCACCGGGACTGTCTCTGGACGATTGTCCCCGTACAGGAATATTCATGTGGGACAGAAGTAGCACAGGATCCTTCAGAGATATTTTTGCGATTCTCCCATCAGCTCAGGAATCTGTACAAGATCCTTCATAGATACTACTTGGAAATGTGTCTCACTTGCACAGAAACCTGTACGGGATCCTTCATCGGGAATTTCTTGCAGCAACATATACGATAATGCAGGACCTGCACAGGCATTTGAATACCCAGGTTCCTCCACAGGAACGTGGGCAAGTGCCCTCGCAGGATCCGTGGCAGGAACCGGTGTACCAGGAACCTGCGCACGTTCCTGTACAAGAATCTATGCAGGAACCTGTCACGGGAATTTTTTTCTTAGAATTTTATTTTTGAATTTTATTTGAATTCTGGTACAGGAATTTTCAGCTGGGTACTCAGCGGCGGACTGGCGTGGACCCTCAGGGTGGGCGCCCACTCTTGGCCCTGTTGGTGTGGCGTCCCTGAGAACAATTGAGTGCCCCCTAGAACAGCTTTGTGTACGAATATATTTTTATAAACAAGGATATTGAACAATAATGAAGCGCAAACAAAAATCTTCTTACCTCAGTGTTATCTCAGTTTCCTATACTGTTGCATCAGCTGATTAATCATTGATAAAGTATTTTTCACAACAGATTTTACATGTTTCTGTCGTTTATTGACTTAAAAAATACAATATTCCAAAATCGTGATAATACGTGAAAGAAATCAATTTCTCATCTCAAAAAAATAACCGAATAATCTTAAAATGCTTTAGGAAAAATATTTGCATCAATTGCTAGAAATGTAACCTCTCAATTACGTTGGTAAAAATATCATATTACAGATATATTTTGCAAGGGTGAAGTTTTGCGACAATTTTGACAGGATTTGCAAAACTACTAGTTGGAAACTAAAGTTTTGAATGTTCAAATTAACGAAATAAGTGTTAATTATTATAAATTTTGATGTTAAAACGATTACTTCGGACAAATAAAATTTGAAAAGCAAGAAAAAATTTGCCTCAGCCCGGATTTGAACCGGAAATGCGACTATCCACGAGTGGAGCGTCAACCGATTACGCCACCGGCGCTGCAGCAGATATTTTCTTGTTTTGCATAGCTACCTTTTTGCAGGGAAGTACTATACGTATTTCTCAACTGAGACAAATGTACCATTTTCGATCAACGTCGGTTTAATCGAATTAATATTTGGAAGATCTTATTACCATTTAAAGATGTTAACGTCCAAATTTTTAAATATTTAATTATTATAAAGTTTGATGGTCAAACGATTACTTCAGACAAATAAAATTTGAGAAACAAGAAAAAATCTGCCTCAGCCCGGATTTCAACCAAGAACGCCACTATCCATGAGTGGAGCGTTAACCTATTACGCCACCGGTGCTGCAGAAGATATTTTCTTGTTTTTCATAGCTACCTTTTTGCAGGTAAGTACTATACGTATTTCTCAACTGCGACAAATGTACCATTTCCGATCAACGTCGGTTTAATCTAATTAATATTTGGAAGAACTTATTACCATTTAAAGATGTTAACGTCCGAGTTTTTAAATATTTAATTATTATAAAGTTTGATGGTCAAACGATTACTTCGGACAAATACAATTTGAGAAGCAAGAAAAAATATGCCTCAGTCTGGATTTGAACCGGGAACGCCACTATCCATGAGTGGAGCGTTAACCAATTACGCCACCGGGGCTGCAGCAGATAGATTCTTGTCTTCCATAGCTGCTTCTCAAATTTTATTTTTCCGAAGTAATCGTTTTAACATCAAAATTCATATTAATTAAATATTTAAAAACTCGGAATTTAACATCTTCAAATGTTGATAACATCTTCCAAATATTAATTAGATTAAACCTACGTTGATCGAGAATGGTACATTTGTCGCAGTTGAGAAATACGTACAGTACTTCCCTGCAAAAAGGTAGCTATGGAAAACGAGATATTATCTGCTGCAGCCTCGGTGGCGTAATTGGTTAACACTCCACTCATGGGTAGTGACGTTCCCGATTAAAATCCGGGCTGAGGCAGATTTTCTCTTATTTCTTAAATTTTATTTGTCCGAAGTAATAGTTTTAACATCAAAATTTATGTTAATGAAATATTTAAAAACTCGGACGTTAACATCTTCAAATGGTAATAACATCTTCCAAATATTAATTAGATTAAACCTGCGTTGATCGAAAATGGTATCTTCCTGGTAAAATGGTATAAAATGGTATCTCCCTGCAAAAAGGTAGCTATGGAAAACAAGAAGATATCTGCTGCAGCCGCGGTGGCGTAATTGGTTAACGATCAACTCTTGGATAGTGGCGTCCTAGGTTCAAATCCGGGTTGAGGCAGATTTTTTCTTGTTTCTCAAATTTTATTTGTCCGAAGTAATCGTTTTAACATCAAAATTTATATTACTTAAATATCTAAAAACTCGGACGTTAACATCTTTAAATGGTAATAACGTCTTCCAAATATTAATTGAAATATATCTTTCTCAACCGAGACTTCTATTCAAATATTCTTCCAGCTCTCTCAACATTTTCTGAATAAACAAAAAGTTTAAGACTTATTATTCAATTTTCAAAGCCGTAGAATGGCTGAATGCCACCTGGGTGAGGTATCTCCAACGGTGACACTGGGATATCGGGTGACCTCTCAGAGTATGCAGTCTTATCCTTGCATGCGGGGCTCTACAAGGATGGACGTACCCTTTTCCCTAGCTGCTCGTGGGAACAACAATGATAACAGGCATCGTAGAGAATATATGTAAAGAACAAGATAACCTGAAACTTCAGTTTCAGGTCAGCCCTGAAGAAGTGAACTGCAATGTTCACGAAACGTAGGCAAGTTTCGTAGTTTTGCACACGATTGAAACCCGAAAAAGCTTTAAATTTAAATTTTTCATGGTGAATCATCGTGAAAGTATTAAATCTATTATCTTTCAATAATGTTTTCTCTCGTAGTATAGTTCTCGTGTGGTGAACTACATCTCGTAGATAACCCCACAAATAAAAATCGGAATTAGGACAGCGTGCTTGAGCATTCTACGTGAAGTATTATTGAACACCGTTAGACATTTCCATCGACGAATCGAATTTTGTCAACAAGTAAATGGTGCAACTTTTGAACAACTTTTTAGGGCTAAAGGATACTCGAAATCCGATCAAGCAACTTCCTCGTGGTAAGTATCGGGTAATACTAATGCTGGCAGTACAAAATAATGTTTGATATCTTAGGGTATGTGGGCTTGGGGTTTGTGGGCTTAGAAATGACAAAATGAAACCTTGAAATGATATCTATATTGATCTTAAGGTCAAGTTCGTTGTCTCATTTTAACGTTAAATTATTCCCTTTTTGAATGCGGTGTCCAAATCAAAGTTTCACATTCAAAAAACATTCTGACCTTTAAATGACCTTGAAAAATGATCTCAAGGTCAACATTGTTAAGATCGTTGTCACACTTGAGGTACCTTGACAACGTTCATTCTGCCAGAAAACTTAGATAAACAGCTACCAGGCATTTTTTTAGCATTTGACCTTGAATTGACCTTATTAAGGTCACAAACACAAACTTGAAAATATAATTTCGGACGTAAAATTTCTCGCTCTTTCCGAATCCCGTGTCAAAAGTCGGGCTTCCCCATTAAAAAAAAACAGAGTTGACCTTTAACAAATCTTCAAGGTCAAGTTCAAGGTCAATTTTGAGGTCATCATCAGATGTCCACCTCCAAACCCAATAATTTTGGTCTCTAACATATTTTCTGAAAAAGTCTAATTCACAAGTTATCTACGTGGATTGATTAAAATGGGACACCCAGTATATAAACGAAAAAAGACCTTGTTCCCTGAGTTTTGAAACTACTGGTTGCACTTACTTCGTAAATACATAAGGGGCCGTAGACAAACCAAAGATTAGGCAGTTGCACTCGAAAATTTGACCTTCAAATTCAAAACGCAAAAAATTTCTGCTATTTTTGCAAACAGACACAGTTAAATAGGCATCCTTTAGATCAATATTACACATATAATTTCCTGGACACAATAAATTTAACGCTGTCTTCAGATGCTTAATTTTAAAATGCGAAGTATTTACCCAATCATTTAATTTTTTAAGATTTAATATAAAACGTTTTGATCCATCCGGTTTTGGTACCAAAAAATAAAAGGATATAAATTGTCCTTTCACAGAGGAACAGTTTTTAACCGCGCCTATCTCTATTAAATTATAGATCGAAGTTCTTAGATCATTAATAGAGAGCGGATTAGAGCTATTGTGAAGTTAGCTGTCGAGCGCTGCTCGGCTCTCACACGTGGAGAACCCTGGCTAGATCATCATTTGTTCTTGATAATTTCGAATTGCAAGCGTTTAAACTTGAAGAAAAATGTATAAAATGATTTTGAATTTAAAACGTTATAATTCAAAATATTTAAGGCAGGTAACATTTAAAAAAGGGACAATATTTGGAATGGAATGAAAAGCAATTGAAATTGTATTATTTCTGAATACAGCGTTTGAAATTGGATGATTTTAAATTGAAAAAAAATTTAAACAAAAGCTTTAAAAATTCAAAACCTTCAGAGTAAAATGTTGAAATTTAGTCAATTTCATTAGGAAGGAGTGAAAATTGAAAACTTAATTGAATATTTCAAAGTAAAAGCTTCTAAAATCATAGAAATCTAAATTTGTGTCAAATTAAAAAAATTATGATTTAACGTAAAAATTGAATAGACAAACTTTTCTAAAATCAAAAAGAAATACTCAAAAATAAGTAAATTAAATAAACTGGGGTATGTACTATTTAATTCAAGATAGAAATGTTAAACAAAAAAAACAGTAAGTGAATCTACGTTCAAAACAATTGGTGGTCCTGAAAAGGACCGATTGTTTTAGTGCATTTTTTGGATAGTTGGTAAAGGCTCTGTTATTTTTTCAAGTAGATCGCTCGTCTACTTGATTTTGTGATCTATGGTGGTAGGATAATCACAGGCATTACTGTCACTCAAGATAACGATTCGTTGCCGGCGAGTTATGCGGATCACGTTTTTACGCACCTCTTCGCACATGGTAGTAGGTATGGTAGCTGGTGCAAATGGAGAAAGGAGTTCGTATTCGAGGAGTGGGTTAGGTTCCGTTGTGATACGATGTTCCCAGTGGGATATTGGGTTTCTCGATGATGTAATTCATCCAATCGCACGCTCAGCTGACGGGCTGAAATTTTTCTTTCTTTAAATTCCTGAAATAATGTTTCACCTGAAATAAAACCGAAGTCTCGAGATTTTGTTTTTGAGCACTCTCAAATTACAAAATTATGTTGTTCATCCGCGCTAAACCGAACTGAACGCTTCAGTGAAGGGAAGGTTTGCTGCTGCGTTTGAACATTCGTGTTTCTTTTCATAAGAAGGGGGGCGAGATTTTTGGATATTAAATTCAATATTCAATAATCTTTAGAAACTCTCTCATGCGACCTTGAGCAGGAAACGCAGCGTTTTGAGTTCCTCATCTGACCATCTCCCAACCCTCTCCAAGCAACCCTTAGATCTACTGTGAAAATAGGAAAGCGTGCTAAAAGAATAAATGAAACTAACGTAAAAATTACACCAGCAAGGTCGTTTATTTACAACAATTTTATTTAGCCTGCAGAACAATCAATCCTCACCCTCGGAGTTACATCTTTAAATTCAGTCACTTTGGTCTTCAAATTGAACTCTATATCCTGGTGATAATAGAGCCAGAACTATCTCAACACTCCTCCAGTTCGAATAGTTTAATCGGTGCGACGGTCTCATTGTCACCTTCGAGAGAAATAATAATACTGGTATAAGAAATTTCCGGGCAGTTTGAAATTATTGTGCAAATAGCAGAGGTGAGAGTGAAAAAGTTAGTACATGATCCTAAAGTCGGTTCCAAAGGTATAGGCCCCTCACTTCTTTTGATTGCAATTCGCACAAAAAAATCTCTGAAATATCCAATAAAAAGCATCTGAAAGCTTAAAGTCTTCAGAATGCAGCATTATGTTCACTTTTGTCCTAAAAAATTGGTTGCAATAGTTCGAGGGCAAAATGTCCCAAAAAACAGGGGTTTTCGGCCTCCTTTTTCAAGGGTCCACTTTCACCGGTTCGCAGAAGGAGGGCGACGTTAGGAAAAATCTGAAAAAATGCACAGATATTCTTCGAACATTTCTGAATGCAATGCATTTTTCAAAATGGTGAAATATGCAATAGTTTACTTTATACGTTACTTCTGTTAAATACCTATTTTTTATTTTAATCGTTATATCGATCACCGTCACTTTTTAATTGTAATATGTATCAGCTGTTCCTTATAGCGCTATCTAGCCCTAGGAACTTTTCATGAATAAATACAAATACAATATTTGAAACATGTCTTTTAAACATAAGAACTTTTTTTACGACATAATTCAAAGTGGATGCATGGACGAATCTTAAAAAAAAAAGAATACATTTTTAACAAATGAGTTCAACTTTCAAGCAAGTAAGTTGAATTATCAACTAAAAACTATAGCTTTTAAGTGAAAACAGAATAGATAAAGTTTCAATTAAAAAATGATTTTTTAGCCGAAATAAGACCGAATATAGTTTCTTCTTTAATCAAATAGTAGAAATTTTAACAAAACAGGGGGGAAATGTATTCTTAAAAAAAAGTTTAAAGAAGAGAATAGGCAAAAAGTGTGAATTATGTATTCAGATGCATTGCTTGTAAAATAAAATCATGAATTTTCATTTTTTCAAACATTTGAAAACCCACAAAAAAAGATTGTTATTCATAAGTGCATTTTCCATGTGTGATGCTGCATTCTGCGTTAACCCTTCCCCCTACGTCAAAATGCGTCTAGAGACCTATTTACCCAGCCTCCCAGTGGCAGCCAAAGTTGGAAATTTAAATTCATCCTACAGAAAGCCCTTTCAACATCAATATACCTGCTGTGAAGGGTTGCAAAACGTCGTATTGACATTATCCTCTTCACTTTCATATTCCTCCTTCCAAAACGTGAAGTTAACCTTTTCCGCGTTCTCGTCCTTCAATAAAGTGGAAATTACCATTTCCACTTCTTCATTCTTCGAAAAAAAGGTATAAACATTTTCCACATGTTTAGTCTTCAAAAAGATACAATTAATAGTTCCCTTCTCCTCCTTACTCGAGTTTTCCTGAAAGTCTGAAATCTATTATCACCCATTTCACTTGAAAAATCTTAATGCTTATCGAACTGCGATTTAATTCTTAATGTCGGTTAATTCTTATGGCATTTAGACTCTCGAATCTTTCACACATACACACACGTTCACAGGAGCACTTAAAACGATGAAAAGCCACTTACTGATATTTAGCAGAATTATATCAGCAAATTCTCCACTTCGTTCAATGTAACTTTTATATGCGAGCCTTAAAGCATTGTTTGAGGCTAGCAAACGCTATATACGGAATATCTCCTCCGAATTAGATGTATGGAGGATATTCCGCATATGTCACATGCACTCCTCACCTGTCAAACGACCACGGATTTCGATTAAGGGGAGCATTAATTCTTCCACAAGAACCATTTTGAAAACTTTAATTTTGGGAGATGTCAAAAACTGAGACGCTCAAGGGGATTGAGCAAAACCTGATCGGTTACAGAGCTATGAATTCTTAGGACAATGAGTATGTACTACCTGCTTCATTATAGTCTTTCTGTGTAAGGGGTATCTACCGACCTTTTGAAATTCGTGCATCGACATCCTTTACGAGGTGATCCTGCTTTTCATGGAAAATTTGTTGTATGTGGTTCTGATCATCAAACTGTTGCTCTGATTGTACAGGGGTTTTACGTCACAGAATAGTGTGTACTTTTAAATGTTACCAGGTCTAATTTATGGTCTCCACACGATTCAGCTCTTTAACTGACACGACTATAAGAAATGGCTGCTTTGGTTTACATTTTGTGGAGTAGATCAATGTTCACTGCAGGTGATTTCGCTTTTCACAATTGAGAACTCAGAATGCAATTCGTTTGTCTTCTTGCTTTTTATGAGTGACCCTACTAAAAGATCATAAACTCGTTTTCAGTGATCACTTTCCATTTTCAACGGTAAATTTCGTATCCTGTTATTCCATCTTTAGGCGGAAAAGTTCGTGAGAACCTTTTCGTGGTGACGTTCTATTATTTTATTTTCCGAAAAATTTACCAAAATGGTTTTTTAAATTCAATACCCGCGAGGTGATAAAAACTGATGTCTTATACCTTGTCATTGTGTTTTTTGAAAATCTTTTTCACAATTGTTCACTGAACTTTTCCTTGACCATCTACATAATTTATTACTTTCAATTAAAATTGGGTAGTTTCTGAAACCATGTGCTTTTGTTATTTAACATCTTTACACACTGTATGGCTCATAGCTTATCTATGGTTTTGAAATACGTGAACTTTCGTATAATTTTTTGGGTAATAGAATCTATTTTTTTATAACTATCACGGGAAACAGATATTCTTCTGGTACATTCCTAGAAAAACAAATTCTTTTGTCTTTTTTTATGGCATACATGTGTTCTTTTGTGTAAATTACATGATATATGGATTCTTTTGTGTAATTTACATAAACCGCATATTTAGGATTTTTTTTAAATGGCGAAGAAGGATGTTTTTCTTCTATTGAGTCGTATGCACACATTTTTGAAAAAGTTGAATATGTCGAACCTGAAATTTCTTCAGCCTGAATCAAAGAAACATACTATCACTTTGTTTTTTAAAAGAAAAAAATTTCATTACAGCAGATCGTCAAAATAGCGCGCAAAAGAAAAAACGTAAAAATGACCATTCATGAAAGCTTGAAACATCTTTAAAAATTGAAAAAAAAAATAAAAATAATATCATGTTTTTTTGGTTCAAGATGAATGAATTTAAGGTTCGACATATTCAACTTTTTTTTAAATGTGTGCAAAGGACTCAATCCAAAAAACATGTTTTTTTTGTCATTTTCAAAAATTCTACATTCAGCAAAAATCTTTTTTTTTCCAATTCATAATTTTTCATTATAAAAATAAGAGAACAGAAGATATTAACAGATTTCAAATTTTTTTTTACTTCTTTCGGTTTTCAGCCCAAACATTTTTTTTTCGTTCGACTCAAACGATTCAGCTAATTTGATCATTTTCACTTCGCCCTAATATAGATTTTGTGTGATTTATAGGACACACGTGTCATTTCGTGTAATTTTCCTGGAAAATTAGGATTATTTTGTATGATTTGTGATAGGCATGTGTTCTTTTGTCCGATTTTCATTACATATGGATTATTTTGTATGATTTCAATGGAACACCTGGTCTATTGTGTAAGTACTCAAAAATACGGTGTTATATACCATCTTTACATGTGTGACCCAACGGTTATTCCCACGCTCGCCACATATGACCCTCCCGACTCATCAAAGAATGCTATCCCCACTCCTGAAATATTTCACATATATAAAACAATGTTTGGAACCTCTTTGAATCAGTTGAGTTTTTATATCTGAACGAGCCACTATGTCGCAAGTTAACATCTATTCAACAGAGGTAGAACCGTCGCAGGTCTTTGAGTTTTCAAAGTCCATTGCAACCACGTTCGTATACACAGGTCCGGGGGCTCTCGTGGTGGGGGAAGTTCCCTAACGTAAGCCAGAAAGTTTCGCAAACTGACCACTGAATGTAGTGGCGTATGTGTCGAGTAGTGTAGGATTTGAATTTGAAACGCACGTCTTTTTTCTGCTTCTCATTTATTAGGTATCATTATAAAAAAATGTTTTAAACATTGGATCATTGTTGCTTGTAGGATGATAGCGCAAATGACGGACGCCATTCAACAAATGAGAATAGTCCGCACGAACTGCACATATCTCCAGGATTGGTAAGTATCAGGTCTTTACTCTCTAAATTTGAATCAGTAAGAAATGGGTCATTGAATCGAATCAGTAAGATGTTTCACTGATGCACGACGCAATCTTACTGATACAAGTAGCTAGAAATGGGTCACTGATTGAAATCAGTAAGTTTTCACTTAAAATCAATGACGTATCACTGATTCAAATTTTAAAGAGTACATTAATCCTTTTATTGTGTAAGTTTGTAGTTATGTCTCGAAATGTACATTTCTTTGCTGCTTCTCATTTAGTAGGTATCTTAACATTAAAATTTTGCTCAAATCAGATATTTATTCCTTATAGGACAATAACGGCAATGTAGGAGAAAATTCTTCGCAAAGTTTGGTGAGTTACTACTTTCCATATGATGTGTTAGTTCGCTTAATAAGTAAATAATTCTGAAATTCAATGTTTCTTGTGTATAGTATCGTAGGACCAATGATCGACGTTCCTCGGCTGAAGAGGATTTGCGAATTCCCGTAAGTTTTTTAGCCTATCACCTTTTAATTGATCGTTGTAGTATAAGATGTTTCATAACATTAGATATTCCTGATTTAAAGGACGAGAACACCTATCATCCTCCTAATTCCAAGAAAGACAGTAAGAATGAGTTCATTCGATTTGGACAAAAATTGTGCAGCCGCGTAGCAGTGGATCAATGTAATAGATCTTGCGTGGCTAGGTATGTGGGAGAATAAGCTTCCGTTGTTTTTACCAAAGCAGAACTTGCCACTTCATCTTTGACAGGGGCGCAGTCCAACGCAAACAAGGACAAAAATGTACCTCCCCCAAAGAAACTGGACCCCCATCGAGTGATTGTAATGAAGCGTAAGTTCTATAAATGATCAAATATCTTCTCTAGATAAAAGTAATTAGGAGAAATCAAACTACAGTAAATGGGTAAAAATTTACAGCGTTTAACTGCATCAGTTTGCGAAAACACAGAAATATTTTCGAATTTTAATGGAATTTGTGGGCTTTTTAATAACTCCCAATTTACACTATTTTTTGGGTCAATATGTACAAAAATTCACGAATCAAAGTAGAAGGTCTTCAAAACATTATAAATAATAAAGAAAGAACGACTTCTTGTGTCAAAAATAAATATATACAATGCATTAAACTTCAAATTTTGACTTCAATGTATGAACATGCCACATAAAGTTTTGATCATTTACTCTAATAATCTGTGACTTCATGCATTCACATTGTCTACATTGAAGCTATGTTTTTGCTCCATTTCCGCGTGATTTTTGTCTCGCGACTTTTTTTATTATCAGGGTTGCTACAAAACCTGGAAAAAAAGTAAAAGTCCTGAAATCTTCATAAAGGACCATTAAAACATGGAAAAGTCCTAGAATTTTGAGAAAGAGCCTAGAAATTTGTATTGCCATTACTTTTTGAAGTTTTAATAGTTATTTATGATACAAGTGCGCAAAATAGGTGATTGTGTGCGAGTGTGAAGTTTGCAGTATAAGCCGCAGGCGAGTGATGCAATCACACGAGTTAGCAGTCACCTATGCGCACGTGTATCACACGCTATTTTTTGCAACGCTCGTCCGAAAAAGTTGTGTTAGGAGGAGTTAAAAAAAAATGCTCATCTTAAAAGAGAAGATTTTTAAACTTTGTAAGCAAATTTTTTTGAAAAAAACGTTTTGAAACAAAATTTCTGAAAAACAAATTGTTGCGCTTATACCCTTTGGCTGTGCCAAATGTTGGCACTTATGCCCTTTTGTACGACGGACAAAAACGGCTACAAAACCCTGAAAAAAAATTTCAATCATTAAAAGATTTGTTCAAGTGAAATCTAAATTTATTTCAAGAGCATACCAACACTAGTGTTTAAAGTTACCTATGCCAGTGTCTAAAGTACATCATCTCGAAAGTGCGCATGCGCCTCATTTTCACCAGTACCTAAAGTAAGCTATCTTTAAACTGCGCATGCGCGCAAATTATTTCGCACACAGTATGCTCTAATAAGATCCTTTAGGCACCATTTAGAAGCATGAAAACGTCAAATTTTGAGGTGGGTGTTGCAAAATAATTATTTAAGTACTTTTCTGCTCATTTTACAAATTTAGATTGACAGGAATTGATTAAATTAATTTCTAATGAGTTTAATGAGCGCGTCAAGCGTGCCTGTTACTTATTTTATTATTTCATATTAATCATTTTTACTATAAAAAACAAATTGGTTAAAAATGAAACAATAGTCGAAAAAGACTTCTGAAATTTGCATTGATTTTTAATTTTTAATGACTTAGTGTCATGGTCCTAATTTAAGCATACTTCAATTTTAAACGAAGTTTCGAACACTTTAATTTATAAATCCTTAAGTTTTTTACTTATTTATTTTGAAATATTTCAGTTTAAAATAATAATTTTCAACGTTTTTAGAATGTCTCATATTTGTAGAAAATAGGATTTTCCCTAGCCACATGTTATTCTGATGTGAAAATAAAGGGGTTGGATGGCATCTTCTAATATTGAACAATCAAAAAAAGTAGTATTCATCCCTATCGAAAACTTCACAAAATGCACCGTTTCCAAAAGGAAAATTCAAACTTTGCTTTTTTGGTCACAACCTAATGTTACACACTATACGAAGATTTTTGGTTTTTGAGCCATGAAGTAACCTTATGAAAAAATGGTTGAAATATATGTTAAAATAGACCATTTAAGCCTTTTTTTTAAATTTAGAGGTTTTAAAATTGTTTCAAAATTAAAACTATTTTAAATATAGGTATTCTGAAGTGCACAATTTGAAACTTGAAAATCAAATAAATGAAACATTTCAAACTCAAAATTTCAACAATACATTTTTTTTAATTCTCCTGTTTCATCCTAATTTAAGTATAAAAATTACAAAATTTGACCCCATTTAAGCCACTAACAACGTTAAAAATAGAAAAATTTCCTCCTTCAATTCAGAAACACACCCAAGTCCTAAGTTTGTCTTATAGACGTCTTTAAGGGGACGTCTCGAGGACGTCCTGACATTCAGATGATAACTTAAAAACGTTAAGTCACATGACACCTAGTGGGCACAAAACCATAACATTCCAAAAACGTCCTTGGGGCGTTCTTAGGACGTCCAATGTCAGCCCAAACAACGTCTCTAAGACGTCTAATGTCCTAAAGATGTCCTAAAGGCGTCTTAAAGACATAGGACGTTCTCGAGACATCTTGCGTACTGACATTAGACGTCTTAAGAGCATCTCTAGGATGTGCGAAAGACATGTTCCAAAAGACGTCATAGATTTGTCCCGAAGACGTCTCTAGGACATCCTTAATTTTCTTGCCCACTGGGCAGTGGTACTAAAAAGAATTGCGAAATTGTTGTAGAAATTCTGCAGAATTCCTATAAAAAATGGGCAGCAGAATTTCTGCAGAATTTACGCATGATGCAGAAGATCTACAGAATCATCACAAATTGTAGATTTTTTTTTTAATGGGCAAAAAATATTCCAGAATATTGCTAGAGGTGTGCAAAAAATTCGAAACTCGGAAGTTCGAACGATTCGAGGCGAGTTTATTAGTTTTTGAGTCGATTCGAGCTGAAATCAATCGGTTCGAATTTTCGCCAGGCTAGCAAATTATTGCATGAGATGATGTCGGGAAGAAGATATCGAATTATTTTCCTGGAAATTTTCATGTCAGGTCAACATTTTCACAGTCTACTGTATATTCACGTCAGATTGTCTTTTTACTAATTGATGTAAATTTTTGTCTGTCTACTGATCAATTTTTTAGAGAAGGAAGACAAAATTTACCTCAGCCCGGATTCGAACCAGGTGCTTAAACATTTGACGAGCGGACGCGTTACCAATTACACAACCGAGGCTTCGATAAACCTAATTTTTTTTTTCTATTTTCTAAAAACTTGACCGATAGTCCAATCAAATGTAACGTAACTTAATTTCATTATTTTTCGGCAAAAATGTGCACCACAGTTATATTTCTTACATAAGAGCGATCAGCAAAAATATTTTCTGCTGAAATTTGTCCGGCATAAATATTTTTTGCAAAAAATGTTTCTGCCCAACTTATTTCTCCAGAAGACATTTCTGACAAACTTATTTCTGCTTTATTTCTTTTTGCATAGAATATTTCTGAGTGAAACAATGAAAAAATTATAAGTATAATTATTTTTGTAATTTTCCATTGTTTTTTTTTCCAATCTTTGAAGAACCCGGAAAGTTATAAAAATAATTCTAATAGAAAATAGACGATTTTTTTCTAGAATTCGTACGGTTTTGGAAAATTGGACAAGTAATTACAAAATTAAAAAAAAAAAATCACAATTTTCACATTATTGGTAATGTATTGTATTTTAATGTGAAAATACATTTCCATTGAGGAATTATGGTATTCTCTGTGGGCCTATATCCACTCAACTTTTCATATTTCTGCCATATTTTTTTTCTTTGTTTACATGTATCCGTATTATCTTTGTTCCCCTTTTGAATTGCTCAAATTGAAATTGAAAATTTTAACAATATTTCCAATTTTTGAAGCATTCAAAGTTATTGAAATTAACAAATTCTAATTTTTCTTTTAACTCTGGTTTCCCGGATTTCATATGTTACTTGTATTTAATGCTACACAACAGAAAAATAAATATTACATCTCAATATCCCGATCGAAAAATCGTAGTTTAGACAAATTTATTAATTTAAAAAAATGTCTTAGAATTAAACAAATCATTATATTCCGGTTCCTCGATTTTATTTCACATCATGAAGCTCATTTCTTGCAGAAATCTACGGGTGTTTCGCGCTAGTCCGAACTGATCGATTTTAGCTCGACTTGACTCAAAACCTAATACACTCAAGTTGACTCGTTCGAACTTCCAGTTCGAAAGTTTTTGCATATCCCTAGTAACGTTTTGCAATATTTTTAACAAATTTTGAAAACCATCTGCACTTTTTAGTGACTCTGCAGAAATTCTGCTGTCCATTTTTATGTTTTTACACTTCCATAAATTTACAAGATGCGTAAGACAACAAGAAATCATTGATAAATTTTATCGCAAAATTTTTCCGCACAACATTACCGCTAGTCATATTTTTTTAATCATTTAGGGAAAATTCATTTTCGGGAGAATAAAGACGACACTAGTCTTGAGTAAATGTGTGGGTATAGAGCTCACCGTATTTGATGAAAGGTTTCACTAGGACAATTCCCTTTTACAGAAATGATTATGTTTTATTTTTATCGGACCTCCGCGAACATACGTTGGCTTCCGTCAAACTCACTTTCGCTATGGCACTGAACTAACGCAGGCAGTGTTGGTGTATATAGTCCTTTGTAATGAAACGCGCAGGACAGTTTTTGAAGGTCTCGAACAAGGTACCCCGGGCATGCTGAGGACAAGGTCAAGGTTGAATTTGAAAACAGCTTCAACTGTATCCCTACCCTTTAAGCAGACCCTTCTACCATCGTTTGCATGCACCTCTATTCACAAGCCACGCCTCCTTCTCTTCTCCAGCTCGTACCAACGCTTGTACATGAGACTCCCACTAGTTGCAATCTCCGTATTTCGTCCACGTCTCCGCTATACGTATTTCGACGCACGCATTATTGTGTCCCCTCCTCAGGCGACTGCGAGTCATTATATTAGCCTGCGCAAGCGTGAAGGTGCGAGTTCCAAAGCGGAGCAGAGTATAGTGGGGCTAGACTATAAGTACCGAATTCTTGGAATTATACTCCCTACAGCCCCGCCAGGCTGGAAGTACCGGGAGTGTATTGTATAGACCTTTATGCCACGTGTTTGAGTTCCACCACAACTTCCCTCTGCCCAGTTCCAGAGGCTTGGGGTGGAGATCTCTCTCGTGAAGTTGAATGAGTAACAGTGGAGGCTAGTGGAGGTAAAAAAATTCCATCTGGCAAATTAGCAATTTCGATGGAAGCCCTCTCTGGGCAGGCCTGATCTATGCGGCCGGACACAAGCCACGCCATCTTCTCCTTTCCAGCACCCTCCTACAATTTCCAAGTCCGGAATACTATTTGCAATGACTCTATATAGTGAAAATTATAAAATATAGACTTTAGTCAATTTATAAAAAACCGCCGACAAAGAACTGTCTTACCGGCGCCGGCAAGAAAGCTGTTTGCCGGCTGTTTTTTGCGAAAAGCATAGGTACCCAATGCGAAATTCATGCATTGAGCCGCCACTTACATCTGGTGCAGTACTGAGCCAGTGGTCTTTCCAACGTCCAGGCAAATCTTGGCGGACCAGTGCTGGCGCAGTACTGGGGGAATCGCAGTTCAATTACTGTGCCGATACTAGCAAAAATCATAGATCAAATAGCAAATATATATATATCAAGGTAGCCACTCACCCGGGAGAACCGGGAGAAAGCTGGTGAAACTTTCACACGGAGAAAACCGGGATAAAGACGAGAGAAAAACATCACACCGGGAAATTTCGCGTATTTCATAATTCGTGCGTTTTGCAAGTTTCGAGTAAAAATGACTTCTTTTCTGAGAGAGAGAGAGAGAGAAATAACATTTTTTAGTAAAAAAATCTATGCAGTCTTTTTGAATGTCACTTGAACTGGATTATATGATACTTATCAATAATATATTTATCTTCTTTAAGATTTCTATAATTTTAATTTCAAATTATTGTTTTGAATGCGTAATTCTAAAAATTAAATCTTCAAGTCCTTGAAACTAAAGTTTTTTCTTAAATTAATTTTTAGATAACTTTGTAAATTTGGAATTTGAAATTTCACAATATTTTAGTTTCGAAGTCAAATATTCAAAATTTCAGGACAATTTCGCAATTAAATATTTCGAAATTAGTATGGTAGTCTAGTCCCATGTAGCCCATTTACCCATATGAATCATCTATATATTTAAATTAAATGACCTTAAAATTACCTTAGAGGTCGTCATAAAAAAATAAAAACATTCATATCTGTACGTAAAATCTTCCGTTCTTTCAGAATCTGCAGTTAGAAATTTGTTTTTGGTGGAATGAACGAAATTGACTTCGAACTGACCTTGACCTTGACTCGATAAGTTCCAATGGATCCCGTATTCGGATTTAGCGACCCAAAAAACATAAATTATAGTAGTTATATTCACATCAATGACTTTTCTGTCCATTTGACCTTCAAATGCCCTTGATCCAGATGGGCTGGGGTCAAACAGACCACGGATTCATGCTCAGCGGGTCAAAATACATGGGAATATATGTGTCGCATCTGTACAACAGGAAAGTGTTTTTTTTGTGTGCCGGTGTTATTAATGCCTACAAATCAGTTGCCTATACAAAAATATTTTCAATTATTATCCAAAATTTATTTCTAATTTAAAAACAAAAGAATAAATTTAAATTTTTATTTTGAAAAAATATTATTTTTTAATCAATGTTAATATTATTTCTTTTTTCAAACTTGTTCTCGGATTAAAAAGAACACGGTTTTCCATCATAGCCACGGACTAAGTATAGTGACTGACGAGATAAGGATGTAATTAGTTAATTTAATATGATGTTTGAAATCATTTGTCATGATGTTGTAGGTACAAAATTAGGAGCATGGTGTAGTTTGCAGTTCGTCTTTTACCGCTGTTATGCTTACTCAGCGGCCGCGAGTGTTGGAGGTGACAACAGTCGCATCTGGATGCTTTCTTAGAGCTACCATGACTAGAGTCACCATATTATTTTATTATTTATTATGAGAAGTTGTAGGCTCCGGAAGCTACGATCATGTTTCCTTAAAGCAACCAATCCCGACACAACTGGAACGTGTACGGTATCCACTTCTACTCCTTCTGTCCTAGAAGGTAAGCAAGAGCGAGAAATTTACGCGAGACAACATCGTGCAATACTGTTCTTTGGAGTCAGGTCTCTAGCCGCGGATGACCTTAAGCGGCAGACGGGACAGTTGGAGATGAAGCCTTCACCTCTGGATACTTTTTTAGAGCTACCAATCTTTGTAGAATGTTATGAGGAACAGTGTTGGCGGACCAGATGCAGTGATCCCAGAAGAGCAGCCTTTTGCATCCGGTACGCGATGAAATGAGCCTGACGCTGGCAAGTTGGAATCTTGTTGAGTTTTGCAGAAAAAGGATACCTGATGACATAAATACTGAGGCGTTTTATCAAAATATTCCGGGTGCATATTGACCCAACGGTCATATAACCTCTGCATGAATCCTCTTCGCGCCGGTGAACTTCTTTGCCAACAGAAAAGGATGTCCCTCCTGAGTTGATCCGACCGTGTAAATCGATGTTCTCGCGTTTGTCCGAGACCATTGCCTGGTAGTCGCCTCCGTTCGGTCCAATTGCCACTCCTAACTGAATCATGGCCTCCACCCGAGAGAGCAAAGATATTATAAACCTATACTCTGTTTCACGAGAGAACGAATTTCTGAAACGACGAAATTTCGTTCTCTGCGCGCAGCTTGTCAAAGAAGGGGAATCATAGGCGTGAGTATTTGTCGGGAAAGTCCGTTAATATTTATGGCCTATTGTAACTGTCACTTTCGGTCCGCTCATCTGGCCCTCAGTGAGGCTACACAAAATTTAGAAAAACACGCCTTCTTTCATAAAAACTTACGCGACCAAATTCGTTCTCTCGTGGAACAAAGTATAGACGTATACAGACATAACATCACTGACACCAGGTTCTATTGAATCGTGAAAATAGCGCTTGAAAAAAAAACTATCTCCGAGAAAACCCTTGTCAAAGGAGCGGCGCCTTCCCAAAAATGCCGGTCTTGGTACATAAAAATCTGCATAACTTTTTCATTTTTGAAAAAAAAACTTGAGATACTTCTCGATCTATTACTGAATTTTTTTTCAATAAAAAAAAGAAAAGAAAAAAGAACCCTTCTCGAACTACATAAAGGGGTGTGTGCATAACGGGGAACACGGATTTTAATAATCTTTTGTGGTCGAAGAGGGCCTAATATTCAATGAAAAAAACTCAAGCCGTTTGCTTAGATAGAAAGCGGTTTACGAAAAAAAGGGTTGAAAGATATCCGCGCCGAATGTATATCGGTCGAATTGTTGAGTGCTCGAGGTAACTGTGATGGAGCAATGGACTAGGTTCTCGGCTAGAGAGTCTGCCGTCATAGGTTCATTAATTGATGTCTGTAACACATAGGTAATCTAATAAACATTTATATTTTGCAATTTTTCGACTTTGTACCAGCGAAAAATGAATTTAAAAAAATTATATGCATGAAAAAAAATTGAACAATTGCAAAATAATATTAAAAATAATGAATTAAATATTACAGACATTATCTTAATAACTAATCTCACATATTCTCTAATTTTATACATGTCATTTCTAATTATTAAAAGTTAATATGTCTCATTCTTTACAATCCCCCCCCCCCTCCAGTCTCACATTCTTCTTCTTTAACTCCTCTAGCTTTTTCTACCTCCTTTATTCATTTTTCTTCCAGCCCCTCCCCCCTAAAATTTTATTAACATTCTCTTGCCATCCTCCCTTCTCCTTTTCTCTCATACAACCATCCCATACAGCATACATGATCCCATGTCTCCTCAACCCATTCACATACTCTGCATTTTCCCTTCTCATCCTTCTCTCGATACATTGATTCTTTTACTTCATTTCTCAATCTCCATCTAGTTATACTTGCCCATCTCTTTTACCTCCATCCTGTTTTCAGATATTTTGGCATTCTTTCTCTTTTTATCACCTTATGCTTTTAATTGTATTTTTAATCCCCTGTCCTCCCACATCCATTTATTACCTGCTTTTTCTATCTCTTTTTTTCCACTTCTTCATAGTCTATTCCTGCTTCTCCTATCCCTCGATTGCTAAAAAAAACTCCTCTTCCTTCTTCCCATCGCGTTAACTCTACGGCCCTTTTTCCTCTTTCTCCCATCTCTGTGTAACACTTTATCGCTAACTCTCCTCCTGTTCCCACCCTTAATATCCATCTAATGTATCTCTCTTGTAACCTCAGTCTCTTATTCAATTTGTTTACAATCTTTTTCCTATTCCCTATATCTATTTCATTAACCCATCCACTTGTATGGTAATGCCGAAATATTTAAATCCCTCCTTTCTAAACCTCATTACTATGAAACATGTTGAACAAACCTATCGAGAGTCCTTCTCTACGTATGATGCCGTAGAATTTACCATGAAGGGGCTTGTCTGCATGTTCTTTTAGTAGAAGCGTATGTTCTGCTTCCTGTACACAAATTTTGAGCACCAAAGGTGTTGGTGATGCTAGGCCATGTGTAGTGTCGCTAGAATCAAATGGGAGGCCAAGCTCCTCTGCGGCCCTATTTGCGGCACCGTGGTCACGTGTCAAGTGTCAAATTACAATAACGTCTTTTTTCAAGTTAACTGTTGGAAATATTGAGAGTTTTAAGTGAACCTCTCTGAGATATTCTGGAGAATGTAAAAGAGAAGAAATTCCTCAAATAATGTGGACGCCTTGATATCAAAACAGAAGAAGAGAAAAGAATGCAATTCGATTTTGAAGGAAGTAAGAAACTGTCTTGTAAATTGATGTTGATCAATATGAAAGGAAGTAGAGGTACAGAGTTAGTCAGCATGAGAAATAGCAAGGGCCAAATGTTATATGTTACAGGCGGGATACTAGATGGTTTGAGAGACTCTTTTAAGGAATTATTGGGATGTGAAGCTATAGCGCAACACAACTGCAATATAGAACACAATACGTTAGAAAACCCGGTTGAGAGAGTCTGCGCCTCGGAGGTTAGAGATATAATTAGGAACTTAAAAAATGACAAGGCTGCTGGTGTAGACAGTATGAACGCTGAAATTTTTAAATACGGTGGTGACTACATATCTCACGGGTTGTGCGAGTTGATAAATTCATGTATCGAGGTGGGAGAAGTGCCAGATGACTGGGAAAAGGCGATTATTATCCCAATATATAAAAGAAAGCAAGATCAAAGCAACTGCAATAATTACATATGTATTAGCTTATAAATACCGTAAATAACATATATTCAAAAAACTTATACATAGGGTAATGAAAATAACAGAAGAAAAGATATGGAAAGTCCAAATGTAGATTCATTTCCAGTAAGGTCATGAATGGATCAAATATTTAGCTTGAGACAGATCACAGAAGAAAGTTTCAGAGTGAATAAAAAAATCACGGTGTGCTTGAAAAGGGTTTCGGATTTTTTTCTGGCATTTCAGACTTTCCTGTTGGATATGTTGCCCTGGCTTCCTACAAAAATTTTAAGCTCAAAATTAAAATCTTTCATCGATCCCCTTTTGAGATAAAGCCCTTAATTTGCTATTTTTGCGAGTTTTACTGGGAAAAGCCCAGTGAAAGTCTTTCTTTTTCACATTTTCGCAGAATAACTTATTGCAGTCCCAAAATTAAATACGCCGTTTGAGCCCTTTTCCAGGTAAGGCCCTTTTTCTGCATTTTTTGCGAGTTTTACTGGGAAAAGCTTAATGAAAGTGTTCCAAACTGCTTTTCTTTCGAAAAAGGACGAAAAGGAAAAGGGCCCTACCTGGAAACTGGCTCAAAGGGCCTTTTTAATTTTGAGACTGAAAGAAGTTATTCTGAGAGAATGTAAAAAAAAGGCAGTTTAGAACACTTTCATTGTACCTTTCCCAGTAAAAGCCGCAAAAATGACAGAAAAAGGGCCGTATCTCGAAAAGGGACAGACGAAAGATTTTAATCTTGAGCTTGAAATATGTTTAGGAAGTCAGCGCAGCATACTCAGTAGGAAAATCTAAAATGTCAATGGACGGCTCCTACAAGCAATAAAAAGAGTACATGCAGGTAGCCAAGCGAGTTTAGGGGTAAATGGGAAACTGAGTGACTTGTTCGATATTATGCAAGGTGTTAGGCAAGGATTCGTTATGTCCTCATTGATAATTATTATATTCATGAACAAGTGTCTAAGAATGACCCTCCTCGACGAAGAAGATGTGGATCTGGGGACAGTGAGGGTGCGTGGGTTAGCATTCGCAGATGATGAGGTTGATATGGCAGAGTCAAGGAAAGAATTGCAAAGAATGTTGAGCAAATTGAATTAAAAGCTTGAAAAGCATGAGCCTCAAAATTAACGTAAATAAAATAAAAATTATGGTGTTTTAAAGAAAGGGTGAGAAGACAGTATGCAACATTGCCCTAAACAAAGAGAGGATAGAACAAGTTGATAAGTATACATATCTTAATAGCCTATTCACAAGTGACGGAAAGATAGATGGGGAATTAGATAGCCGTATAAACGAGGGTAAGAAGGTTATCGGTAGAGCAAGGCCCATTATCAAAAGTAAAAATATATCAAATAAAGCTAAAAGGGCAATACATAATTTTATATTTATACCGACTGTGCTATACTGTAGCGAGACGTGGACCTATCAAGAAAAGGATGAAAGTGAAATTAGCGCGATTAACATGAAACTCCTGCGCATAATACGCGGCAGAACACTGATGGACAAAGTGAGTGATGAGATAATCCTCAAAGAATGTGGTGTAAAGGAGACACTAGTTGACATATGTTAAAGAAATTGGTTGGAATGTGAGATATAGGGATCCATAGAAACACAAGAGCTTGCATGAGGAAACGCATGGACGTGCAGGAAGACAAGCAGGTATGCCAGGACAGAAAAGTGTGACGACTCAGAGTTTAGAAGAATAATGATGAAGAGTGTCAGTGGAGTGAAAGACGCCAGCAACAAAAAACTCTGAACACAAATGGGCCAAGTGGAGAGCTTTACATGATGACTTTGTGAAGCTCTTCGCCGGGGGTGGTCGCTAGAGAGATTAATCAGCGACCTGTTTCAGAGCAGTGTTGCGGAAGGAACGAGTTATTTGAATAAACAACACGGGAATTCTCGATCAATCTAAAAAACCTATACCGGGGTTAAGAGTCGGTCACGCTTACCCCGAAAATAATATAGCGCAATGTTATGATAATGATAACAATAATAATAAAATAATACATAGATTTACTGTACATATTATTATTTATGTAAGTTTATTATTACTTTACTATATAATTCAATTAAAAGCAAACGCTTCTTAAACATTTCTTAAATAGATATCGTTGTAAAAATACAGTTTGTATATTAAGATTTCAATCACGTTCAATAATTATTGTTTATTACTCTAAATATGTAATACAGTGCATTTAATTATTATTTCAGCATTTATGCAATTATGTTGTATAATTTCCTTAATCTTTTATCTAAAAATTATTATTTTCTGAATTCACTTCTGTAATTTTTTTTAAGTCCAAACCGTGATTCTATCCAGAAACTAACTAAACTCTGAACAGTCTTCATATATTCAAATTCGTAACGAACTCCTGGCTAGCGCCAAGACTGGGATCTGACAGCAGAAAGCTTTAAGTCAAATACGTACCAAAACTAAATAGCGCCAGGCTAATATTCCATGAATAGACATGCTTTATAAAAACTGTGCTGGCTTTAGGATGATTCAAGACTGCCACAAAATTTTTCCACAAGTGAATAGGAACACCAGTAGTTTAAAACGCGATCAAAGATCTTAAACATTATTCATCAGCTAGCCTCCTGAAAATTAAAAAAGATAAAGTAAAACTGGGTTCCACGAAAGGAAATAGTCTATTGGGATCTGAAATACAACGATACGCCAACTGGTGGCCAAATGTAGTACTCTAATAACGGGGTCTATTTTCATATTACATGTTTTACTACATGATCCATTTGAATTTTATAATAAAAATTATCATTATATTAATATTTCGTTGAGTTTAAAGCAATATAACCAATAAGAAATTTAAGTAGCACCAGAAGACAAGTTTGGATGCCTCTTGAACAAGGATCTTTCTCAGGCATAACGTGCGGATGTTAAAATTAGTTATTGCAGTTGGTCATGTGGAAATTTGGTAAGGTGGAAGAATAGAGGAATTTTTGTAATTTAGTTAAACCTCAAAGATTTGTAATAAAATCGTTATTATCGAAAACAAGAATTTAGTAAAGTTATATGCAAGGTGTGCTTCAAGTTTTTCTACGACCGGGAAGTAATTAATCAAAAATTCCAATCAAGAAATAAAAAAAAAATGCAATCCTTAACCACTTTTCTGGACTTTATTAATAGGGTCAGTATTTATAACGCTAGGTTTCGATAGCAGACCAGATTGTGTTGAAAATTTTTCTATTTAGGTCGAAAATTATTCATGTTTGCTGAAAATTCATTTTTTGGTTGAGGATTCAACTATTGTGTTCAAAAATCGATTTTTCTATATTTCAATTCAAATAGTTGAAAAATCTTCTTTTTTTGAAATAGTTTTTGTAACTGAAAATTCAGCTATTACATTTTTGATTCTAACTTATTTTTCATAGTTGAAAATTCAACTATTAGGTTCAAAATGCTATTTCTTGTTGAAAATTGATTCTTTATAAATTGAATATTCAACTTCTTTGATAAATAGATTAGTTGTATGGTCGACAATTAAGTTTTCTTGTTGAACATTTATGTCTTGTGGTTGTTTTAATGTCACAATCATTATTTTAATTTTTGATAGAAAAAATAATTTTTTTTAATTGAAAATTTATCTATTTTTTTTTTACTGAAAAATGTTTCCTTTAAAAGTTGAAAATTCAACAGTTTGTCAGAAAATTCATGCATCTTGTTGAAAATGCGTCTATTTGGGTAGAAAATTAATCTTGTTTTTTTTTTAAATTATTTTTTTGGTTGAGGATTTAACTATTGTGTTAAAAAATCGATTTTTCTATATTTCAAGTCAAACAGTCGAAAATTCTTCTGTTTTTCAATATTTTTTGTAACTAAAAATTTAGCTATTACATTTTTGACTGTAACTTATTTTTCATAGTTGACAATTCAACTAGTTGGTTCAAAATGCTACTTTTGTTGAAAAATGATTTCTTATAAATTGAAACTTCAACTCCTTTGGTAAAAAAATTAATTCTATGGTGGACAATTAAGTCTTCTTATTGAAAATTAATGTCTTGTTGTTGTTTCAATGTAGTAATTATTCGTTTAATATTTGGTTGAAAATCAACTTTTTTTAACTAAAAATTTATCTATTCTATTTTTTACTGAAAAATGTTTCCTTGATAAGTTGAAAATTCAACAGTTGGTTAGAAAATTTATCCATTTTTTTTAAATCATATATTTGGATAGAAAATTAATCTTGTTTGTTGAAAATTCATCTTTTGGTTGGGGATTCAACTATTGTGTTGAAAAATCGATTTTTCTATATTTCAATTCAAACAGTTGAAAAGTCTTTTGTTTTTAAATAGTTTTTGTCGCTGAAAATTCAGCTACTAAATTTTTGATTGTAAACTTATTTTTTATTGTTGAAAATTCAACTATTAGGTTCAAAATCTATTTTTGGTTAAAAGGTGATCCTTTAAAAGTTAAAAATTCAACTCCTTTGGTAAAAAAAATTAACTGTATGGTGGCCAATTAAGTTTTCATGTTTAAAATTAATTTCTTGTTGTTGTTTTAATGTAATAATTATTCATTTAATTTTTGGTTGAAAAATAATGTATTTAACTGAATATTTATCCATTACATTTTTTACTGAAAAAATGTTTATGTGTAAGTTGAAAATTAAACTAATTTGTAGAAATTTTTTGCATTTTCATGAAAATTCGTCTATTTGAGTAAAAAAATTAATCTTGTTTCTTGAAAATTCTTTTTTTGGTTGAGGATTCAACTATTGTGTTAAAAAATCAAATTTTCTATATTTCAATTCAAATAGTTAAAAGTTCTTTTTTTTTTATAGTTTTTGTAACTGAAAATTCAGTTATTTCATTCTTGATTGTAAACTTCTTTTTCATAGTTGAAAATTCAACTATTAGGTTTTATATAATTATTCCCTTTATTTTTTGTTAAAAAATCATTTTCTTGGATGCAAATTTGTCTATTCTTTTTTTTTTACTGCAAGATTATTCATTTATAAATATAAAATTTAACGGTTTGTTAAAAAATGCATGCATCTTGTTCCAAATTCGTCTATTTGGGTAGAAAATTATTTTTGTTCTTGAAAATTCCTTATATTGGTTGAGGACTAAACTATTATATTATGTTAAAAAATCGATTTTTTTTATTTCAATTCAACTGGTTGACAATTTTTTTAAAATAGTTTTTGTTACTGAAAATTTGCCTATTCCATTTTCGATTGTGAAATTATTTTTTAAATGTATAAAATTCAACTATTTTGTTCAAAATTCCATTTTCAATTGAAAATTGGTCCCTTATAAGCTGAAAATTCAGCTCTTTTGGTAGGTAAGTTTTTTTATTGAAAATTAATATCCTGTTGAAAGTTTGTCTCCTTTGGTAGAAAATTAAACCTTCTGGTTAAAAATTTATTTTTTTAAACATGTAATTACGATTTGTTTCTTTTTGATTTAAAACATTTATTTTTTAAACTGAAAATTCAATTATTCAATTTTTGCTTATGAGCTTATTTTTTCTAGTTTAAAATTCAACTATATTTGGTTAAAAATGCATGTTTGTTGAAAATTCGTCTTTTGGTAGAAAATCAATCATCTTTGTTAAAATGTTATTTTTGCAGGTTAAAAATTCAGCTATTTGTTGAAAAATTGAATTATTTTTCAAAAAGTTTAATTATTTGGTTGAAAATTCGACTATTTTGTAAAAAAAATCGTTCTTTTGAATTAAAAATTAAATTATTTTTTCGAAAATGAATCTACTGAATTATTGATACAAATTTCGAATCCCAAAATAAAGAAAAAATTTCCAGTTCTTGACGACATTGAATGTACCATTTTTTTTAAGTAATCACTATTCGTTTTATTTTTGGTTCAAAATTAATTTTCATAACTGAAAATTTATCTATTATATTTTTACTAAAAAAACTGTTGCTCTATAAGTTGAAAATTCAACTATTTGGTAGGAAATTCTTTTATTTTCTTGAAAATTCATCTATTTGGATAAAAAATTATTCTTGTTTTTTTTCAAATTCTTTTTTTGGTTGAGGATTCAACTATTATGGTAAAAAATCAATATTTCTATATTTTGATTCAAATAGTTGAAACTTCTTGTTTTTAAAATAGTTTTGTAACTGAAAATTCAGCTATTCCATTTTTGATTGAAACTTATTTTTCATAGTTGAAAATGTAACTATTAGGTTCAAAATGCTATTTTTGGTTGAAAATTGATCCTTTATAAGTTGAAAATTCAACTCCTTTGGAAAATTTTACTATTCCATTATTAGTTGAAAATTATTAAATTGTGTGGAAAATTCATGTATTTTGTTGACAATTCATCCTTTTTTGCAGAAAATAAATCTTCATTGTTAAAAAAAGTATTTGGTTGAAAATTCAACTATTTTGTTCACTTTTAATTATTTTGTTAAAAATGTACCAGTTTTATTGAAAATTCATCTTTTTCGGGCTGAAAATTCATCTTTTTTAGTAGAAAAGTAATTTTTTGAAAATTCAACTGTCTTCTAAAGAATTCATCTTCTTGATTTGAAGGTTCGACAATTTAATGAAAAATGCGACTGTTTATAGTAGAAAATTTTAGTTGAAAATTCAACTATATTGTTAAAATTGAATTATTTTGTTAAGAATTTACCAGTTTTGTTGAATATTCGTCTTATCGGATAAAAAAATCGCCCTTTTGGATTGAAAATTCAACTTTTTTTATTGAAACATTAACTATTTGGTTGAAACATCAATTATTTTGTTAAAAATTCAACTATTTTGTTGTAAATTTCAATATTTTGTTAAAAAGACATCTTTTTTGTTTGAAAGATTAACTGTTTGTTGAAAATTCGTTTTATTTTCAAATTTAAAAATGTGTGTTTTTTTTTTTTATTGAAGATTCATCTTTTTGGATTGAATTTTTTTTTAGTCTAAAAGTAATTGGATGAAAATTCAACTGTCTTCTAAAAAATTCGTTCTCTCGGTTTGAAGAATCGACAATTTGATGAAAAATGCTACTGTTTATAGTAGAAAATTTTATATGAAAACTCAACTATTTTGTTAAAATTTTATTATTTTGTTCAAAATTTACCAGTTTTCTTGAATATTCGTCTTATTGGATAGCAAATTCGTCCTTTTGGATTGAAGATTCAACTATTTGTTCAAAAATCAATTATTTTGTTGCAAATTTCAATTTGTTGTTGAAAAGCCATCTGTTTGGTTTGAAAGATTAACTGTTTGTTGAAAATTCGTTTTATTTTCAAATTGAAAAATGTGTTTTTTTTTTTAATTGAAGATTCATCTTTTTGGATTGAATTTTTTTCAGTATAAAAGTAATTGGATGAAAATTCAACTGTCTTCTAAAAAATTCGTTCTCTTGGTTTGAAGATTCGACAATTTGATGAAAAATGCAACTGTTTATAGTAGAGAATTTTAGTTGAAAATTCAACTATTTTGTTAAAATGTTATTATTTTGTTCAAAATTTACCAGTTTTGTTGAATATTCGTGTTATTGGATAGGAATTTCGTCCTTTTGGATTGAAAATTAAACTATTTTGTTGAAATACCAATTATTTTGATGTAAATTTCAAAATTTTGTTGAAAAGCCATCTTTTTTGTTTGAAAGATTAACTGTTTGTTGAAAATTCGTTTTATTTTTTAATTGAAAAATGATTTTTTTTATTGAAGATTCATCTTTTTTGGATTGAAAATTCATCTTTTTTAGTAGAAAAGTAATTAGTTGAAAATTCAACTGTCTTCTAAAAAATTCATCTTCTTGGTTTGAAGATTCGACAATTTGATGAAAAATGCAACTGTTTATAGCAGAGAACTTTAGTTGAAAATTCAACTATTTTGTTAAAATGTTATTATTTTGTTCAAAATTTACTAGTTTTGTTGAATATTCGTGTTATTGGATAGAAAATTTGTCCTTTTGGATTGGAAATTCAACTATTTGATTGAAGCATTAAATATTTGGTTGGAACATCAATTATTTTGTTAAAAATTCAAATATTTTGTTGAAATATCAATTACTTTGTTGTAAATTGCAATATTTTGTTGAAAAGTCATCTTTTTTGTTTGAAAGATTTACTCTTGGTTAAAATTTCGTTTTTTTTTTTTTAATTAAAAAATCAATTTTTTTATTGAAGATTTATTTTTTTTGGATTGAAAATTCATCTTTTTTAATAGAAAAGTATTAGGTTGAAAATTCAACTCTTTTGTCAAAATTTAATTATTTCCTTCAAAATGTATCAGTTTTGTTGAATATTCGTCTTTTTGGATAGAAAATTCAACTTTTTTATTGCAATATTAACTATTTAGATAGAACATCAATTATTTTTATAAAATTAAACTATTTTGTCGAAATATCAATTATTTTGTTGTAAATTTCAATACTTTGTTGAAAAGCCATCTTTTTTGTTTGAAAGATTAACTCTTGGTTAAAATTTCGTTTTTTTTTTTAATTAAAATATAATTTTTTTTATTAAAGATTTATCTTTTTTGGATTGAAAATTCATCTTTATTAATAGAAAAGTATTTGGTTGAAAATTCAACTATTTTGTCAAAATTTAATTATTTTCTTCAAAATGTATCAGTTTTGTTGAATATTCGTCTTTTCGGATAAAAAATTTGTCCTTTTGAATGGAAAATTCAACTTTTTTATTGAAGTATCAACTATTTGGTTGGAACATCAATTATTTTGTTGATAATTTAACTATTTTGTTGAAAGATCCATTATTTTGTTGTAAATTTCAATATTTTGTTGAAAAGGCATCCTTTTTGTTTGAAATATTAACTTTAGGTTTAAATTTCGTGTTTTTTTTTTAAATTAAACACTCATTTTTTTTTTTATTGAAGATTTATCTTTTTTGAATAGAAAATTTATCCTATTTAGTAGAAAAG
>JAABKJ010075445.1:17257525-17503125 GCA_011634705.1 Andricus grossulariae | reverse complement strand
AGTAATTGGTTGAAAATTCAATTATTTTGTGGAAATTTGATTATTTTCTTCAAAATTTACCAGTTTTGCCGAATTTTCGTCTTATTGGATAAAAAATTCGTCCTTTTGGATTGAAAATTCAACTTTTTTTTATTGAAACATTAACTATTTTGTTGGAACATCAATTATTTTGTTAAAAATTAAACTATTTTGTTGAAATATAAATTGTTTTGTTTCAAATTTCAATATTTTATTGAAAAATCATCTGTTTTGTTTGAAAGATTAACTGTTTGTTCATAATTCGTTTCATTTTTAAATTGAAAATTGTTGCTTTTTTTATTGAAGATTCATCTTTTTAGGATTGAAAATTCATATTTTTCAGTAGAAAAGTAATTGGTTGAAAATTCAACTGTCTTCTAAAAAATTCGTTTTCTTGGTTTGAAGATTCGACAATTTGATGAAAAATACAACTGTTTATAGTAGAAAATTTTGGTTGAAAATTGAACTATTTTGCAAAAATTTGATTATTTTCTTCAAAATTTACCAGTTTTCTTGAATATTCGTCTTATTGAATAGAAAATTCGTCCTTTTGGATTGGAAATTCAACTATTTTGTTAAAGTATGAATTATTTTTTTGTTAATTTCAATATTTTGTTGAAAAGCCATATTTTTTGTTTGAAAGATTAACTGTTTGTTGAAAATATGTTTTATTTATCAATTGAATAATGTTTTTTTTTATTGAAGATTCATCTTTTTTGGATTGAAAATTAATCTTTTTTAGTAGAAAAGTAATTTGTTGAAAATATAACTGTCTTTTAAAAATTTCGTCTTCTTGGTTTGAACATTCGACAATTTGATGGAAAATGCAACTGTTTATAGTAGAAAATTTTAGTTGCATATTCAACTATTTTGTTAAAATGTTATTATTTTGTTCAAAATTTACCAGTTTTGTTGAATATTCGTGTTATTGGATAGGTGAAACAGGTAAATTCTACACAACAACAAAAAATTAACTAAATAGTTGAAGCTTCAACCAAGAAAGAATTTTCGGTGAATAAAGAAGTGTAATTTTTAATTCAAAAATATGAATTTTCAAGAAAAAATATGAAATATTAACGAAATAGTTGAATTTTCAAGCTGGTAAGGATTTTTATAGATCAAAATCCCAGTCTTACGTTTCCAGATAATTTTGTACCCAATGGTGTAGTCACACGGAAATTTTTTCCAGTTATGGGCCATCCGTAAACTAATTTACCAATTTTTGGCTTTTTTCCAACTCCACCGAAAGTAACTTAGCCGTTAGCGAAACACGGTTTTTTATGTTTATAAATTCTTTTAAATAAAATGATAGTAGATAACATATTGAATTCAATACGAAACACTTTAAATTCCTAAAATTTCCAGCCGAAATGTATTGCATTTTCAACAAAAAAGGTGAATTTTCGACCAAAAAGGACTTTCTACCCAAAGAGATAAACTTTCAACACAAAAAGACGAATTTTGAAGAAAAAAAATTAATTTTCAGCCAAACAGTTGCATTAACAACCAAATAGATGAACTTTCCAGTAAAAGAGACGAGTTTCCCAAAAATAAGTTAAAGATTTAACCATATAGTAAAATTTTAAAGCCAAAAAGAATTTTTTTTTCGAAAACAGTGGGATTTTTAACAAAAAAGTTACTTTTCTACCAAGAATGATAAATTTTCAACCAAGAAGATTGAGTTCTTTAGCATAAAAGATGAATTTTCAATCCTAAAAGATGAATTTTAAACAACATATTTGAATTTTCAACAAAAAATGATGACTTTAACAAAATAGTTTAATTTTCCAAAAATAATTAGATTTTTAACAAAATAGTTGAATTGCTAACCAAATAGTTGAATTGCTACCCAAATGGTTGAATTTTCAGCACAAAAAGATGAATTGTTAATAAAATTTTCGAATTTTTAAACAAAAGGATTAAAATTCAATAAAATATTTGAATTTGCAAGACAGAAAGACAAATTTTTTAGAAGACAGTTGAATTTTCATAAAAAAAGTTCATTTTTAACGAAGAAAGATGACTTTTCTACCATGAAAGATGAATGTTCAACAAAAGAGTAAAGCTTTTGAGCTAGAAAGTCAAATGTTGTTGAAAACAGTAGACTTTTAAATCGAAAAAAGTGAATTTTTAACAAAAAAGATAATTGTAAATCAAGGATGATGAATTTTCAACAAGATAGTTGATTTCTCAACCAAAAAGTTGAACTTTCAACAAACAAGAATAATTCTCTATCCAAAAAGACGACTCTTAAAAAACATATATCCATGAATTTTCTACCAAATAGTTAAATTTTCAACAAATTAGTTGAATTTTCAACAAACGAGATTAATTTTTTTACCCAAAAAGATTACTTTTCAACAAAATACATTAATTTTCTACGAAATGATTGATTTTTTAACTTCTAAAATATACAGGATAAAGTTTCAACAAAAAATTGAATAGTTAAATTTTCAGATAATAAGTCTGATAAAAAAAAATAACTTTGGCCAAAAAAAGGTAATTTTTAACAAAATTGTTAAATTTTCAACCAAAAAGGTGAATTTTCGGCCAAAAAGATTAATGTTCTATCAAAAAAGACGAATTTCCAGCTCATCCAATATACAGGATAAATTTTCAATCAAACATGGAATTGTTAAATTTGCAGATAAAAAAATTATAATTTTTAACAACAAAAAAATGAATTTTTAACAAAATTTGTTAAATTTTCAACCAAAAAGATGAATTTTCGATCAAGAAGATTAATGTTCTACCAAAAAGAAGAATTTTGAATAAAAGAAATGAATGTTCCACATAATTATTTAATTTTAAAGCCAAAAAGATGAATTATCTACCAAAAATTAAATTTACTATATTGAATTTTTGTTCGGAATTCATCTATTTTCGGTAAAAACTATTATTTGGTTGAAAAATAAATTATTTTGTTAAAAATGCAACTATATTGTTAAAAAGTTATCTTTTTTATCAAAATTTCAACTACTTTGTTAAAAATGCAGTTTTTTTAGTTGAAAGTTTATTTCTTTGGTTGAAAATTAAAGTTTTTGGTAGGAAAATCATCTTTTTGGATTTAAAATTAAATAATTTTGTTGAAAATTCGTCTTTTTGGTAGAAATTTAATCTTCTTGGTTGAAAAATGCAATTCTTTGGTTAAAATATCAACTGTACATCTTTTTTGTTAGAAGAGTCGGTTTTTTTTACTTAAAGTTGAACTACTTTGTAAAAAAAAAAATTCTTCCTTATTAAGGATTTATAATTATAGTTGAAAATTGAACTGTTTGTTTTTAAATTATCTTTTATTTTACAAATCCAACTGTTTTGTAGAAAATTCATCTTTTGGACTTGATAATTCAACAATTTGGTAAAAAATTAAACTATTTGGTTGCAAATTAAACTTTTTGGTTGAAAAATCATATTTTTAGCGTGAAAATTCAACTTTTTATAGATAATTCGTCTTATTGGCTTTAAAATTAAATAATTTCATTTTTTTAGTTGAAGGTTCATCTCTTTGGTTGCAAATTAAACCTTTTGGTTGAAAAATCATATTTCCGGGTTGAAAATTCAACTTTTTTGTAGACAATCGTCTTTTTGGCTTTAAAATCAAATAATTTTGTTCAAAATTCATGTATTTTGTTGAAAATTCGTCTTCTTTGGTAGAAATTTAATCTTCTTGGTTGAAAATTTATCCTTTTTGGTTTAAAATGCAATTTTTTGGTTGAAATATCAACTGTACATCTTTTTTTGGTAGAAAAGTCGATTATTTGACTTAAAGTTGAACTACTTTGTAAAAAATTAATTCTTTCCTATTAAGGATTCAAAATTATAGTTGAAAATTCAGCCATTTTTTTTTTAAATGAACTTTTATGTTACAAATTCAACTGTTTTGTGGAAAATTCATCTTTTGGGCTTGATAATTCAACAATTTGGTAGAAAATTAATGTAATTGGTTGAAAATGAAACTTTTTGCTTTAAAAAAATATTTTTTTTTGCATGAAAATTCAACTTTTGTATATGTAATTCTTCTTTTTGGCTTTAAAATTAAATAATTTTATGGAAAATTCACGTATTTTGTTCAAAATTCATCTCTTTGGTTGACAATTAAACTTTTTGGTTGAAAAATCATATTTTTGGGTTGAAAATTCAATGTTTTTTTTAGATAATTGTGTTTTCGGCTTTAAGATTAAATGATTTTGTTGAAAATGCATGTATTTTGTAGAAAATTCGTCTTTTTTGGTAGAAATTTAATCTTCGTTGAAAATTTATCTTTTTTGGTTAAAAATGAGATTTTTTGATTGAAATATCATCTGTACATCTTTTTTGTTTAAAAAGTCCATTATTTCACTTGAAAGTTGAACTACTTTGTAAAAAAAAAATATTTTTTCTTATTAAGGATTCATAATTATAGTTGAAAATTCAGCTATTTGCTTTTGAATTCTTATTTATTTGTCTTAAAATTCTTTGGAATTCTCTTGAATTTTTTAATTTACTTGAATTCTTCTACATTTACTCTATTCAACTTAATTCAATGGATTCTTTTTTGAATCTTTAAAAGTTTTCATTTAATTGATCCTGAGGATCAATTCATAAAATAATCAGAGGAATTGAAATATTTTAAAGTATTTTTTTTAATTCCTTGGCTTTTTCAAGAGCTTTAAAAAATATCAAGGGATTTCAAAAGATTTTCAAGGATTTGAGATATTTTAGATTAATTAAAAAGATTACAAAGACATTTTTAATTTGTTTGAGTAATTTAATGGGATTTAAAACGATTTGAAATATTTGAGGGTATTGTAAAAGATTTTCAGGTGTTTTTGAGGGCTTTGAACAGTTGCAAGGGCTTTCAAAAGATATCAAAGGACTCGAAATATTTTAGGAAATTTAAAAAGATTCACAGAATTTTTTTTATTTATTTCAATTGTTTGAAGGCATTTCAAAGGCTGAAATATTTTAGGGTATTTTAAAAGATTCCAAGGAATTGTTTTTATTAACTTAATTAATTTAAAGTGATTTTAAAGCGTGTGAAACATTTTAGGATAAAGAATTTTCTAGAATTTCGGAAGATATGGGACGATTTTATAGGGCGTATAAAGTTTTAAAATTTTTAAAAAGATTTCACGTTATTTTATCAGATTTCCGAGGATTTCAGAAAATATCATCATAGAATTTCACGAGATTTTATAATATTTTAGTGGATTTTAAAGAAATTTATTCACGAGAAGTGAAGTATTTTGTATGGTTTTAAAGATTCAGAATTTTGGAATTCACCCTGAATTCTTATTTATTTGTCTTAAAATTCTTTGGAATTCTCTTGAATTTTTTAATTTACTTGAATTCTTCTACATTTATTCTACTTAATTCAATGGATTCTTTTTTGAATCTTTAAAAGTTTTAATTTAATTGATCCTGAGGATCAATTCATAAAATAATCAGAGGAATTGAAATATTTTAAAGTATCTTTTTCAAATTCTTTAGCATTTTCAAGAGCTTTAAAAAATGTCAAGGGATTTCAAAATATTTAAAAATATTTGAGATATTTTAGGTTATTTAAAAAGATTACAAAGACATTTTTAATTTGTTTGAGTAATTTAATGGGATTTAAAAGGATTTGAAATATTTGAGGGTATTGTAAAAGATTTGCAGGTGTTTTTGAGGGATTTGAACAGTTGCAAGGGCTTTCAAAAGATATCAAAGGACTCGAAATATTTTAGGAAATTTTAAAAGATTCACAGAATTTTGTTATTTATTTTAATTGTTTGAAGGCATTTCAAAGACTGAAATATTTTAGGGTATTTTAAAAGATTCCAAGGGATTTCCAAGGGTTTTAAGTTTTACGGGAGTTTAATATTTTAATAGATTTCAAAGAATTTATTCACAAGAAGTGAGGGACTTCATAGGGTTGAAAAGATTTAAAGAGATTTTCAAATATTTTTAGCAATTCATTTGGAATTCGCCCTGAATTCTGATTAATTTATCCTAAATTCTTTTAAATTCTTTTGAATTCTTCTAAATTCACTCAGTTCTATTCAATTCAATCAATTTTTTCATATTTTTGCATTGTTTTCAATTCACTTGATTGCTTTTTAAATTCAGCTTTATTTTTTTATGAATTTCATCTAATTCTTCTCATTTCCCTTAAAATTCTCTAAATTCACTCAAAATTTATTGTAATCAATCGTTTTTTTTCGATTCTTAAAATTCAGTCCTACCCTGTACATTTAATTGATCTAAATTCATTATAATGTATATTTTTAAAAAATTGGTTTATAAGTTTGTAAATTTGATAAATTTTGCAGTCAATAACATAGTTATATAAATTTTGATTTGATTTTTTTAAAAACACAAAAATCAAATCAAAATTTATATTAATTATATTAAGTTTCAACCCCTATCCGTGGTTGAAATGCACCATATTATTGACTGCAAAATTTATCAAATTTACAAACTTGTCAACGAAATTTTTTGGTTTTAAATATAAATTATAATGAATCAATTAAAATGTATTCAAAACGGTATCTTTCGAAAAAACAGCCAAGATGTCATCTATCTTTATTTTAAAAATTCCCTGACTTTTTCCTTTCTTGATTTTTCATTTTCCTTGACCATTGATATTTAAAAAACAAAATTCTAATCTTGTAGCAATTATAACATAGAATGTTTTACAAATTAAATAATACAAACTTATAATTTATTATTCTCAGGACTGCCACAGCCTAATTTATTTGGAAAAAATCTCAAAAAATGACATATTTAAATCGAAAAAGTTTTTCAAAAGTGACTAATTATCCGGGAAAAGTTAGGGAATTCTTATATACCTGGAAAAACCTGGAAATGTCAGAGAATTTTTTTCGAGAGCGCGCCTAATTTTTTTTTTTAATTGCAACATAAAATTGAATAACAATGATTTTTATTGGTAAAATCAGCTTTATATTACTGTATTTAAATACTTTGTTGAAAATTCGTTTTGTTTTTGGTATGAAATTAATTTTTTAAACTAAAAATTTAACTATTTTATTTTTGGTTGGAAATTCAAGTTTGTTTACAATTTTTTCTCTCTCTGGACTGAAAAATCTTGTTTAGCTGAAAATTCAACTCATGTTGAGAAGTCATCTATTTTGGTTGAATTGGATTATTTTTTACTAAAAATTAAATAAAAATATGTTTAGTTGAAATATCAATTGCTACATTTTTGGTTCATAAATCATCGTTTTTTTAAATAAAATTTAATTACTTGGTTAAAAGTTAAAATTTGCTGTTAAAAATTAATTATTTTGATTACAACTTTAACTATTTTGTTGAATTTTTTTTAATCAGTAGAAAATTTAATTATTCTAGTTCAAGCTTCATCATTTTAATTAAAAATTCATCTTTTTTGTTGGTTTGAAAATGTAACTATTTTTGAAAATTAGTTTTTTTTTTAAACTGAAAATGTAACTATTCCAATTGAATGCATATTCAATCATTTTACTTGAAAATTTATTTCTTTGATTGTAAATTAATTGTTTTAAACTAAAAACTTAACTATCAATTTTTTGGCTGACAATTGATCTTTTTTAGTTGAAAATTCATGTATTTTGTGGAAAATTGTCTTTTTTGGTAGGAATTAATCTTCTTGGTTGAAAATAATATTTTTGGTAGAAAATTAAACTATTTCAGTTGAAGATTCATCATTTCGGTTGAAAAATAATCTTTTTTAGTTGAAAATACAACTATATGGTTAAAAATTTGTGTTTTCTAAATTTGAAATTTAACTATTTCGTTGAAAATTAGTGTATTTTGTAGAAAAATCATCTGTTTAGTAAAAAATTAATCTTCTTTTTTTTAAATTATTCTTTTTGGTTGAAAAATCAAGTATTCCGTAAAATATTTATTATTTTAGTTGAAAAGTCATATTTTTTATCTAAAATTGATCTATTCCAGTAGTTCTATCAAAAAATTGTCGCTGAAAAATTTGTAGCTATTTTTCGGATGAGCGACTACTGTCTATTCATTGAAAAGTTAAATATTTGGTTAAAAATTAATGTATTCTGTTAAACATTATTCTCTTTTGGTAGAAAATTGATCTTCTTAGATTAAATTTTATTTCTTTAGTTGAAAATAATTTTTTTTCTATTGAAAATTAAACAGAGAATTGCCCTTAAATCTTCCAGATCTTTTGCAAAATTTGTAGAAATCTTTTGAAATCTTCAAAAATTTAGCTTTTTTTTTTTAATTTTTTGGAAATATTTTCAAAATTAAAATTTTGAACTGTTTCCAAAACCTTTCAACCTTCAGGATGTCTTTTAGAATGATTTAGATTATTCCACATTTCTTTTACAAATTCTGCAAAATTACAAAAATTGTCTTCAAATCTTCCAGATTTTGTTATGAAAATTTTAGAAATCTTTTGAAATATAAAAAAAAATTTAAACCTTTTATTGAAATTAATTGTTCAAAGTAAAATATAAGTTTAAATTTTCCCATGAATATCAAGAAAATTTTTTTATTATCATGAAACTTTTTAAAATCCTTAAGAAGCTCCAAGATTTTTATTTCGAAATATTAAAAAATGTACATTTTGTCAACTTTCTAAAAATCTTTTTAATTTTTTAATTTGTTTTAAAACCTTTGAATATCTCTTAAACTGACTTTTTTTTTAAAAACTTCATAATGTCGCTAATTGAAAATTTTTGCTTTAAAATCTCAAAGAGTTTCTTTATTTTTGAAATGTTAAAAAATCTACACATTACTCTTTGTATATCAAAGTGCTGAACAACTTTGTTCCATTGATTATTTATTATTGAATATTTTATTTAAATTTCTCATAAACTTGAAATTTGCAGAATTTTTATTTCAAACGGGAAAAAAGAACGACAGCTCCAACCAATCATGAACACGAGTTTCCGGACAACAATAGTTACAAATTGTTTCAAATTATTTCGAGATGGTTTCGAGAATTAATCGAAAAGTGGCGCCATGCGCTTTTTAATAATTGGATATTGAATTGAATTTCCCTGTCTTTTCAGTGGTGTCTCGACAACAATAGATCCTTTTTGGGACATATCGTTGGACCTGGGTCCAGCGGCAGGAAGTTCAATAAATGATAGTTCAGGTCCTCCAACGTCTTTGCTCGATTGTTTGGAACGATTCACCCGAGCCGAGCATTTGGGATCAACTGCTAAGATCAAGTGCAGCAATTGTCAGACATATCAGGAAAGCACGAAGCAATTGACGATGAAGCAGTTGCCGATAGTAGCAAGTTTCCACCTGAAGAGGTTCGAGCACTCGAGCATCCAGGACAAGAAGATCTCGACCTTCATCTCGTTTCCGGAACAACTGAACATGACGCCTTTTATGTCGCACCGACGAAACGGAAACAACAATAGTTCGTTGGAGAACCTGCCGAAAAATGGAGAGGATCCGGCCTTCAGCGACAACAGGTATTCCTTGTTTGCGGTCATTAATCATGAAGGATCTCTCGAGACTGGACATTACACGGCTTTTATTAGACAGCAGAGAGATCAGTGGTTCAAGTGCGATGATCATTTAATCACGAGAGCACGACTCACGGATGTTCTTAACAGCGAAGGGTGAGAACTGCTTTTTTCTTTTTTAAATTTAAACTTGAGAAATTTAGAGTCAATCGACATCTAAATTCCACTTTCCTTCATATGAAAGTAGATTTCTCATTTTATCGATCATCGATAATTATTTCGATCTATGTATTTTTACTATTTCCTTCAGTGTATGATATTATTAAAGATATTATATCTTTGGTTGTTATGCCTGACTTTCTCAACACATGGCGTAAAATAAAATGCATTACAGTCATTTTTGTACATTTTCAATACAGTCACAAATGTTCTTCTTTATCATGATATGCGCCTTATATTTCGGCCAATATTATTGTATGTACTGTACTATATTCTACTAGATTAGATTAGATGAATGACAAAATAGTCTCCGTTCGTGGCGCCACCACAGTGGCATATTATAAAGTACAATCTCTTAATACTCAAAATTGAAAAAATATCAAGTAAAAATTAATTGAATTTTTCAATGAAAATTATAGATTAATGCTTAAATGAGTATCTGAATTCAATTTGCACAGCTATATCTAAATATTATGTTAAATTTTTTTTTGAAAATTAGTATAAAAAGTTAATAATTCAAATTTTCAGAATTAAAATTTCATGTTTAAAAAAATTAAAATAAAAAATTATTGTTTGATTGTTTCAATGAAAATAATGGTTTCATGCTTTTTGTGTTGTAAACGGTTTTATTAATTATTAGTCGATTAATTTGGTTAAAAACTTTAAATTAAATCAAGATTGAAATTAAATTTTTTTAAATTAAGTAACATAAATTGACTATTTACTTGAAGGTTATGTAACTGAATATGGGATATTATTTTTATAATAAAAGTTTATTTTTCTATCTGAATTCAATTTTCAAAATTATATGGACATATGTTCGAATTTTTTCTGGAATTAGTAAAAAAATTTATTATATTGAAACTTAAATTTTCTGCAATTATATAAAAAGCTTATTAATAAATAAAATATTCATAAATAAACGTTAACATTTAAAAAAAATATATAAAGTGCAAATTATTTGAATGTTTCAATGAAAATAATAGTTGGATGTTTCAATGTTGTAAACAGTTTAATTAATGATTAGTCGATTAATTTTGTTCACAATTTCGAACTGAATGAAGATTGATTAAAATTTTTTTTCAAATAAGTAAAATAAATGGAGTATTCACTTTCGGATTTTGTAATTGAATGTGGGTTTTCATTTTAATAGTGAAAGTTTGATGTTTCTTTAAAATACGTCTATTACAATTACATAATCTTTTCAAATGTCCGCGATGTTGTTAAACAAGTATCTAAATTGAATTTTTTTAATTATATGTACAGATATTTTTATTTTGTTTGAATTATTAAAAAACTTTATTAATAAATCAAATGTATAGAAATGCAATTTTTTATTTAAAAAGAAGAATATAATGTTAAATTTTTTTGGATGTTTCAATGAAAATAATTGTTAAATGCTTTCTATGTTGTCAACTAATTAATTAATTATCAAATAATTGTATTGAAACTTACATGTTCTGGGATTAGTTTAAAAGGTTATTATTAAATCAAATTTTCATAAATTAAAGTATAAACTTTTTTTTAATATTATGTAAATATTATTTAAATCTTTTAATGGAAATTATAGTTTAAAGAGTCTTATTTTGTGAAATGATCTATTAATTATAAGCTGATTAATTTTTTTCGCGTTCATAAATTAAATGAAGATTAAAATTTTGTTATGTAACATAAATTCATTATTAACTTAAAGGTTATATAATTAAAAATTGGATATAATCTGTATCATTAGAGTTTATTTATATTTGAGATAACCCTATTGAAAATACATAATTTTTCACATTTATAATTTATTATTGAAACCAAAATTATTCAATACAGTATTATTTATTTATACTTTTCTAAAATTTCCAATTAATCAACTGTTAAATATTTAAATTAATCAACAATTAGTAAAACTCATTCAAATAATTCACATATATTAATATTTAATATTATTGAAATCTTTGATCGATTCACATTTCTTTAATATCATATTCATTGTTGTGCTTGTGATATTATTTCGTTTTGAAATTTAATTTTTTCAAAATAAAATAAATTTTCATCATTTTTGTATATTTTTTCAGGAAAATACGAATGTTTTTGTGAAAAATATATAAAAGTGAGTATAAAGTGATTATAATCCAGTGAAGAAACCAAAAAGTTAAAAAAATGGGTAATTTTTCGAGCTGGAAAAGGGGGCAGGGTGTGACAGAACTTCCCATTCGAGCTAAAAAAATTAGCATTTAAAATTTTATAAACATTTCTAATTTATTATTGACAACAAAATTATTCAATATAATATTATTTATTTAAACTTTTCTGAAATTTTCAATTAATCAACTGTTAAATATTAAAATTAATCAACAATTAGTAAAATTCATTTAAATAATTCAAATCTATTAATATTTAACATTAATGAAATTGTTGTGATCTTATTTCGTTTTGAAATTTATTTTTTTCAAAATAAAATAAATTTTCATCATTTTTGTATATTTTTTCAGGAAAATACGAATGTTTTGTGAAAAATATATAAAAGTGAGTATAAAGTGATAATAATTCATTGAAGAAACCGAAAAGTTAAAAAAAGGGTAATTTTTCGAGCTGGAAAAGGGGGCGGGGTGTAACAGAACTTCCCCTTTCAAGCCCAAAAAAATAGCATTTAAAATTTTTTTAATTCTATAAACATTTATAATTTATTATTGAAACCAAAATTATTCAATACAGTATTATTTATTTATACTTTTCTAAAATTTCCAATTATTCAACTGGTACATATTTAAATTAATCAACATTTAGTAAAATTCATTTAAATAATTAAAATCTTTTAATATTTAACATTAATGAAATTGTTGTGATATTATTTCGTTTTTAAATTTAATTTTTTCAAAATAAAATAAATTTTCATCATTTTTGTATATTTTTTCAGGAAAATAAGAATGTTTTTGTGAAAAATATATAAAAGTGAGTATAAAGTGATAATAATTCATCGAAGAAACCGAAAAGTTAAAAAAAGGGTAATTTTTCGAGCTGGAAAAGGGGGCAGGGTTTAACAGAACTTCCCCTTTCAAGCCCAAAAAATATGATTAAATTTGTTTTTTATTTTATAAACATTTCTAATTTATTATTGAAACCAAAATTATTCAATATAGTATTATTTATTTATACTTTTCTAAAATTTCCAATTATTCAACTGATAAATATTTAAATTAATCAACAATTAGTAAAATTCATTTAAATAATTCAAATCTAATAATATTTAATATCAATGAAATTGTTGTGATCTTATTTCGTTTTGAAATTTAATTTTTTTTTAAATAAAATAAATTTTCATCATTTTTTTCTATTTTCAGGGTAATAAGAATGTTTTTGTGGAAAATATATAAAAGTGAGAATAAAGTGATTATAATTCAGTAAAGAAACCGAAAAGTTAAAAAAAATTGGTAATTTTTCGAGCTGGAAAAGGGGGCAGGGTGTAACAGAACTTCCCTTTCCAGCTTAAAAAATTAGCATTTAAAATTTTATAAACATTTCTAATTTATTATTGACAACAAAAATATTCAATGTAGTATTATTTATTTATACTTTTCTAAATTTTCCAATTATTCAATTGGTAAATATTTAAATTAATCAAAAATTAGTAACATTCATTTAAATAATTGAAATCTATTAATATTTAACATTAATGAAACTATTGTGACTATTGTGGGTAATTTTTCGGACTGGAAAAGGGGGCAGGGTGTAACAGAACTTCCCTTTCCAGCGACAAAAATTAGCATTTAAAATTTTATAGACATTTCTAATTTATTATAGAAAACAAAATTATTCAATATAGTATTATTTATTTATACTTTTCTAAAGTTTCCAATTAATCAACAACTGTTAAATATTTAAATTAACCAACAATTAGTAAAATTCATTCAAATAATTCAAAGCTATTAAATCTTTGATCGATTCACATTTCCTTGATATCATATTCATTGTTGTGATATTATTTCATTTTAAAATTTCATTTAAAACAAATAATAAGGAAAATAAATTTTTGTAATCATTTTCGTGTATTTTTTCAGGAAAATACGAATGGTTTTGTAAAAAAATATATAAAAGTGAGTATAAAGTGATAATTCATTGAGTGTGATAGAACTTCCCCTTTCCAGCTCAAAAAAAAGCATTAAAAATTTTTGGATATTTGTAAACATTTCTAAGTTATTAGTGAAACCATAATTATTCAATATAGTATTATTTTAATGTTAATTATAGCTATTTATAATTTTATTATTTGATAAAGTTTCTAATTAATCAACAACTGTTAAATATTTAAATTAATCAACAATTAGTAAAATTCATTCAAATAATTCACATCTATTAATATTTAAAATTAACGAAATCTTTGATCGATTCACATTTTTTTTATATCATATTCATTTTAAAATTTCATTTTTTTATAATAATAAAATTTGTTTAAAATCAGTTTTGTGTATTTTTTCAGTAGAATATGAATGTTTTTGTGAAAAATATATAAAAGTGAGTACAAAGTGATACTAATTCAGTGAAGAAACGGAAAAGTTAAAAAAAAAATTGGTAATTTTTCGAACTGGAAAAGGGGGCAGGGTGTAACAGAAATTCCCCTTTCCAACTCAAAGAAAGGATTTAAAATTTAAAAAAATTTATAAACATTTCTAATTTATGAGTGAAAACAAAATTATTCAATATAGTATTATTTTAATGTTACTTATAGCCATTTATAATTTTATAATCAACTTTTAAATATTTAAATTAATCAACAATTATGAAAATTCATTCAAATCTATTAAATCTTTGATCAATTCACATTTCTTTGATATCATATTCATTGTTCATTCAAAAGGGGCAGGGTGTAACAAAACTTCCCCTTTCCAGCTCAAAAAATTACCATTTAAAATTTTTAAAAATTTATTAACATTTCTAATTTATTACTGGAATTAAATTATTCCACATAGTATAATTTTTATGTTAATTATAGAAACGTTGGAAAAAGTGGTAATTTTTCGAGCTGGAAAAGGGGTAGAGTTAACAGATCTTCCCCTTTCCAGCTCAAAAAATTAGCATTTAAAATTAAATTTTTGTATAAAAATGTATAATTTATTAGTGAAACCAAAATCATTCAACATAGTATAATTTTAATGTTAATTACAGCCATTTTTAATTGTAATTAATTATAATAATAATAATTAATATAATAATATTTGATATATATTAATATCATAATAAACAATAATAATAAATGATTTTATCATATATATATATATATACATTGAACTAAAGAAATATTTCTTTGGATGCGAAAGCGAGATTCAAGGAAACTAGGTTCTTAGTTTTAAAGATATCAGTTCCTTGAGTTAATTATCTCATATTCTGATACCGAATGAACGCTTTTCATGGCTCAAATAAATCTAATCAAAGAAATGCATTTCTTTGGATTCAAATTTTTTTTTTGAGTGAAGGATTGCAAGGGATTATAATGAAGTAACAACAAATAAAGCATCTTGCTTGCATGCAGGGTCTTAAATTCATAAAGCATCTTGCATGTTTGAAGCATCTTGCTTGCATGTAGCATCTTGGTTTCATGAAGCATCTTGCTAATATGAAGCATCTTTTTTGCATGTAGCATCTTAATTTCATCAAGCATCTTGCTTTTATGAAGCATCTTACTTGTATGAAGCATCTTGCTTGCCTGAAGCGCCTTGCTTGCATGAAGGATCTTGTTTGCATGCAGTGTCTTGAATTCATAAAGCATCTCGCTTGCATGTTGTATCATGCTTGCATGAAGCATCTCGCTTTAGTAAAGTATCTTGCTTGAGTGAAGCATCTTGCTTGCATGAATCATCTTGATTTCATGAAGCATCTTTATTTCATAAAGAATCTTGCTAATATAAAGCATCTTGCTTGTATGAAGCATCTTGATTTCATGAAGCATCTTGCTTGCATGAAGAATCTTACTTGCATGAAGCGTCTTGCCCTCATAAAGCATTACGCTTGGTTTACTCTAGCCGTGTGCAAAGACAAAACTCAAATTTTCTAATTATATAAGAACAATGTACAATGTACAATTTCCTCCTTTTATAGAATCATTAACAATTTGTTAACTAAGGAAGGTCTTGTAAAGTCCTAGACACTAACACTAAAAGTGATGCCGCGAATGTGCAGATAAATTTTGGTAATCGACAAAGATAATAAGTTCAATTTTTTAAAATTATTTTCTAGATTGAACGTTTTACAGTTTTGACTTTATTAAGATCAGTTCTTCACAAGATTCATACAGTTTTGTATATTATGGCTCTCAGTCAATTTTGATTGAAATCGGTTAAGAGTTGCATCGCCAATCCAATAAAAGTCGAATAGCCATAGTTCTGTTTTAAAAAAAATAGATTTGTAGTATTTTGTTTTCATCATTCATAAATACTAACGATTCGCTACCACAAGTATTCGGCTGTGCGTGGTCGATATAAAATAAGCGCAATTTTATTCGTAATTGAGTTTTCAGGTTTCATTTAAAATAACTAATACTTGTACACAGTGATATTTAGTATATTGATGTTTCTTATGAAAATATTTTATGACTGAAAAAGAATCAAATGCATTTAGAAACTGTAATTAGAAGCTAAAACCCAGAAAGTGCACTTTTTTGGTTTGGCGCTTACTTTCTTTTGACCGCACACAGCCCTATTGTATTGAAGGGTTCGGAAAATTATCGGAAGTTATGGGTGCTCGCTGCCTCAGACAGAATCTTTCAGTATACATCTTCTTTAATAGCACATTATTACTTGGACACGTCGATCCTGTACTGCCCCTTTTCACTTGGATAAGAAGTCAAATGGATTCTTGAGTCAACCCGGTAGGGATAAACTCCCTACGAGAGGAATAACAACTCGCTGTCGATAGGGGATAGAGTTGGAGTCAGAAGGCAGATTGAAAATAGCAAATAGCAGATAGAGAAGGAGAAGGATTGCGAAGTGGTCGAGGAGATGGAGGGAGACAGAGAAGAGAGATCGATGGTGCCTCCCGAGGTTATGCGGATCTAGATTCTAGACGGTCTCACCGTTCGGCATTCTCCATTGGTCCACGTTAATGGTAGCGACGCGTGTCCCTGTGGGTCTCAGAAAGGAAAGTCACAAAAATCACACTTGCATTCTGAAGAGCAGACCGACGTAATGTCCCGCATTCCTTCTGAAAACGGGTTCATGATCCAGGAGAGTATGTTCTCGGTCCTCGAACTCTATCTATGCAGATAAGTCGTCAAGGTTCATCCATCTAAACGACGAAAAAGTATCTTCGACTTATAACGCCTTTAGCCCCAACATGAAAAGCACAAACCCACGGGAATGCTAGAAATGCTTTTTCTTCTATTTACGGCCTTATTGATGTCACGTCAGTCAAAGACATTCGGATAAAAAGAACTAAAAACGAAAATTTTATACACATAGATAGCTACTAGTTGAATTGAGCAGTTGGTACCAATCTTATACTAGCAGCCATGATTCGCGCGCTATGTATGTGAATAGTTTCTTATTATCAGTTAAATCCTCAATATGAATGCTTTAGAGTCACCTCTAAAAAACAAGTTTCTGGAAATTGTCACGTTAATAAACATTTTTCTAAATCATACGAAATTTGAAACTATTGTTCATGAAAAAATGTTGAGTTCGTATATTAAATACTTAATCCGAATTTTTCTTAACTAAGAGTTCTTTTTTCTTGTATGAAAAAGGCTAATTTCTTTTCTTCAAATATCTTCAGGTTTAAAAAATGGATATATTATTCTACCTAATTTTTCAAAAAGAGTTGAAAATGTTTGGAAGATTTGAAAGTTTATCAGGGATTTGAAAGGATTTCAACAAATATCAAGGAAATTTATTGAATTCCCAAATATTTTCATTTTATGAAGGAATTTTTAAAACTTTCGAACGTTTTCAGGAAATTTAACAGATTCTGAAGATTGTACATTTTAGGGTATTACACAAGAATTAATTAAGGGATTTAATATTATTGCAAAGATTTTAGGCACTTTTCGATAATTAAGGCAGATTTTATGGGATTGCAAAGAATTTCATAAGAATTTAAAAATATTTCACAGGATATGAAAGGTTTTAGGGTATTTTTGATGATTTCAAGGGACTTCATAGAATTCCAATCATTCAAAAGAATTTTTATGGGGTGACTTTGAATGGGTTTTAATCGATTTCAATACATATATAATTTTAAGTCTTTTATAATTTTTCCATGAACGGCAAAGAATTTAACAAAAAGTAAGAAATTCAGTAGGATTTCAAAATATTTTGAAAGCTCTTAATAATGTTTTTTGAAAAATTTCCGAAGATCTCGAAGGACTTCATAGGGCTACAAATATTTAAAGATATTTCAACATAATCAGATTTCGTGTATAATATTTTATTGGATTTCAAATGATTTATTCACAAGAATGTATGGATTTCCATGGATTTTAAAAATTTGAGAGGATTCTCAAATATTTTGAATAAATTTTGAGAATTTGAAAGGCTTTTAAGGGATTCCAAAGATTGTTGGGGATTTCAAAAAATTCGCGGGAATTTCCGAACGCCTGAAAGAGTTTCAGGGTATATTAAAATATTTTTAATGATTTGAAATATTGTAGGGTATTTTCAAATATGCCAAAGAATTTTTAAGAGGTTGAAAAAATGTAAAGAATTTTCCAAGGGGTTTAATGATTTTAAGGAAACCAAAAAAATTGTATGCGGTTTTAAAGAATGTCGGAAGATTCGGGGAAGAAGACATTTGGTTTAAGAACAATTCAACCCCCTGGAATCGAGTAGTAAAAGCGTGGAAAAATACCGCGGTGGCGCGATTGCGTTTATTGCGAGATGAAAGCAACGTAAACATTCAACAGTACACTACGCTGTATAATCATTTGAAGGTGCCACAAGGATATACTTTGTCGAGTATCTCAATTTGATTGCCGTCATTTTGTAATCTTTGATTGTCATTACATCAGTTTCATTTTTTATTTAGTTGAAAATTGATTACGAACATGTTAACCCCGATTCCCGCTTAGCACTATATCAGGCTTGGTTCAAATTATCATCTTTCATTGAACAAAAAGTAAAAGAAACATTTTGATGAAGGTACGCGTATAGATAATGGTGATTATACGAAGAATGTAATCAAGAAAATTACAATTTTTCTGTTTCCAGTTCATTTTGTATTTTCTGTTTTATGTTCTTCTTTGCTTTTAGTCAGGTTATTCTTCGATTACTGCTGTTTAGAATTTTCTCTGTTTTCCTCCAATTTTATTTTATCTTCTTTCAAATCTTCTCGCTTTTTCTCGGATTTCAAATTGTTCTCAATTTTTTTTCTCTGATATTTTTGTGAATATTTGACTGGCAACTTTTTTTTTCACTGCAGGAACACACGTTTAAATTTGTAATTTCAAATTACAGAGTCGAGACGAATTGGGAAATAAAATTCAACGTCGCAGAGACCAACTACTAAAACCTAAACTGACTCTGCAACCACAGGCCTTGATAATTATATATTCCAAAAGCGTCGTCAAACAGCAGTATGTGATGCTCGTCGACACCATACTGATTCTTTTGAGGCAACAGATTGAGAAAAAAAACTCTCAAAAAGTCAATTTCCGAAACGTTCTTAAATTTTTCTCACACTAGGTTCGCGGTTTTCATTTCTGATCGAAATGCCTATTTCTTGCGTGTGTAAAAAAATGTTGCTTATATAAATGCTTCAGGAAAACATTTCAAAATAGAGCATTTCCTTGAGAGAATTGATTACGAGTGCATAGAATGTAACTGTTTGACTAGACAATTTGACATTTCTCGTTCCTTAAAAAGAAATTATTATTTGCATCACGAAACTCCGCCTTCTGCAGTCAAGAAAAAAAAATGCACATCAGTTGATAACAATTAACCAATTTCTAGAGAAAGCGAAAATTTAGGAGAAAATTCTGATAATTTATACACACCTGTTGATGTATTCGGCGGTACAGAAAACAAAGGTCACAGTGAAGGAGTTCCCATATCTCCTAAAGTCGGTTTATTTTCTCCCAAATTATCAGAAAAGTTCAACTTGTGTCGTAATGAAGCCCAAAATATGTACGAAGAAATTATGACATTTTTTTGGATGGATTGTTTGGTGGAATTGAAAATCGAGTAAACTTGACTTCCGATGCAAACAATAATGACTTGAAAAAAGACATACATTCTATTAGTAAAGAGTACAAGGAATCGCTGGAAATTTTTTCAACTAAACATAGATGCTTAAATTTATTCAAAAAGAGTAACTTCTATGTACCTCCAATTAAAAAAAAGGTTGACATTATTATTTTAAATTCCTGGCAATCTGAAGTGTGTTGTCTCTTACATGAAGTCATTATTGGAAAATCCGACTGATCATATTTGTAATTTCATACAGACAGAAACGTGAAAAAGAACTCTGCTGTGATATCTACCAGAAGACATGGTAATTCCATCAATGTTGCACTTTAATGATTTCGAACCAAATAATCCCTGTGGTCCTAATCCTGGAAAACTTAGGGCATTATACGTGTCCGTACTAAGTCTTTCACCGAAATGTCAATTTTCATCTGACCATATTTTTCTTGTTCATTTATTTGAAAGTTATTTGCGACAACTTTATGGAAATGACAGAGTTTTTTCTTCGTTCATTGAAGAGGTAAATTTCCTAGCGAAAAATGGTATCACAGTGAATAATAGAAATGGAGAAACAAGAAATATATACTTTGCAACTTAATTCGGCACTAGCGACAATAAAGGCCTCGATGGTATTTTCTTTAAAATAAAGAAACATTTTTAATAACATCCATAATTTTCATATGACTCGAAAATGGACATTAGACTCTATGCACTATGTCTATTTCTATGTCTTCAAGTGTATACTTTTCAAATATCCTGCTTCATAAAGTATTTTGGCCTTTTAGTTGAAGACTTAGTGACTATTAAAGATACTTTTTGGCAACTTTATAAACTATTACGCAAAATTCTCAGTATTATCTCAGTGAAGACCATGAATAAAAATCTCTACAAGCTCTTGAACATGCTGGTATTTAAACATAACGGTTCATACGTAAAAATAACAAAAGAGTTTCTAAAAACCAAAATCCATAATTTGATTCATTACAGTAATTTTATCAAGGAATCGGTGCCTGTCAGTCAATATCCATGCTTCAAGTTTAAAGCAAGACATACATTTATAAAGAAATATGATACAGTAAACGCGTGTAGAACAAATTTGGCATACTCAGTAGCTGTGAAGCATCAATTGCACATTTGCTACAGATTTATGTCATCAATTTCAATCAATTCGTTAACACTTATTGGGCCTGATACAGAAGTTCACAACAAAGATATCGATACGTTACACGACTTTTTGCCTGCAAATGTACGAAATTGCGATGATTCTTTTTTTCATAATCCTAATTGGATTAATTGCAAAAGTCAAATCTTATAAAGATATGATTCTTATAATCGATTTCAACGGTTTTTTTTTTCACGATCACCTTGGAGCGTACGCCATACTTTTGACAAGCAAAATAAATTTGATAAATTTAAGTGATGTAACAGATCCGTTTATTACTTTAAGTCTGAACTGTTGTTTAGAATGTCTGTAATTTCACGTAATAAAATATGAAAATAATACGGCTTTTGTTATTTAACGTATAATGAGATCCATCATTTCTGAAATTGTTGTTCATCATTTCATAGCTTTGCTCCCTCAGCATATTAGGTTAAGTGATATAATGAACCTACATGCTAGGAGATTTTTACCTTTTGCAACAAATCAACATGTTATCGTAGCAAATTTGGGTTTGCTGCATCAACACATTCGTTTAATGATTGAGCATTATAGCAAACCGGAACTAACTGCCACAGCTTATCAGCTCAGTTGTAACAACATAGCTAATATGCTGTAACGGACGATCTTTACCAACATCGCAAGGTTTGCTGACATAACATATCAAGTTTGTTGTGTCTATATCAGCAAGGTCAGATATGTTGAGTGAGCAAATAGCTTTGCTGTACAAGCAAAGCTTTCTTTCCGCACAAATAAAATATACACAAATTTATTATTATTCACTTTTTGCCATAGTTTTTGTTTTAATCGTAAAAAACCCTTGAAAATAAACAAATTAAGTTTTTGAAAGAACGACATGCAGTGCAGTAAAATTTTAATTCACATATTTTTTTATAGAATGCACACTTTTCTTTTAATTATGGAAACAAGAAGCAGAGTCCGCAAGCCAGCATTTGAGTAGTGGGGATGCGTCTACGAAAAGCACCCCCTCCACTTACCACTACACTTGTAGGCACGAGTCAGTGTAGCTCCCGGACATGTCGCGTATAGCTGTAGTGGTAAGTGGTGGGGCTGGCTTTCGTAGGCCTCTCGTTCGATCTCCGCGTACGCTTATCGTGCCTATGTTTGTAGCTTAATAACAAGAAAAGTAATTAACTTAAACAATTTCTAATTATCGGAAATGAAAGAATAACTCAGAAACTATCGATTGTCATTGTAAAATGTAGTGCAATAGATTAGTTTCATTTAGATTTAATTTGCCGTAGGTATCATATATTTTATTTGGTTCAATTGTAAACTTAAAAAAAAATCCTAAACGTAGCTGATTTTGGCGAGAATAGGACTTCTGACCCATTTAAAGTCGCAAATTTATCTTCGAAATGGAAAATTTCAATTGACGAGGAAGCCAAGTGGCCGGAAATTTTCAAGATCGAATCCGACGAGGGTGAGTCGTAAGCCCTCGAAAAACTCCCTGTATCGCTATTATTGATATCCAGAAAATTTCGAGTAATATTTCCAAAAATATACCATGTATCTACACTAGGGTAGCTAAAAAGGAAACGGTTTTTTTATTTTTCCAGATTTCGCCCCCCTCATTTTATGTTATTTGATAAAAATTTGTTTAGAAGTTTCTCTGGGTCCCAAAGCTTTAAAAATTCAGTAAATTGTTCAATTTCGAAATGAATTTTGTAAATAAATGCACCCCTAAATTCGTTAAAAGTAAGCTGTTGATATACTATAACGCAATTTAAAAAAATTATTATATAAATATGGAAAATACTATCTTTACATTGAACATTTCTTAACATTTTAGCGAATTTGATGGTTAATTTTTTTACAAAATAAAATTTGTGTGGCTTTTATGAAGCATTTACGATTTTTTCTTGAAATTAAACGGTTTATTAAATTTTCAATGCTTCGTGGCCGAAAGCTACTTCTAAACATTTTTTTAAAACATAAAAAAATGAGGAAATTTTTTGTTAACAATTAATACAAAAGGAAGGGATGAAATTTAAAAAATCTAAGATTCGTTTTTTTCACCTCCCTGATCTACACGTATTGTAAATCATTTTTAGTTTCTCTAAAAAAATTCTCTTCAAGGAGTTCATCTTATAAAAATTATTTCAATTTTTATTTGGTTTCGAAGACAAAAATAAATTTTGTCGTGGGAAGTAAGATATGATCATACTTCTCACGAGAATAAACAGGATTCATTTTTTTTTTTTTAAATAAATCTCTTTTTTACATTCAGGATTAGGAGAAACCGAGACACATGACTTTTTGATCAAAAGTTAAGACACGATACGTGTGAATAAATTAAGTTTAAAATTAATTATTGTACCTATATTTGCGCTATAAATTAATGATTATCCACTGTAGGGAGGTTTCCCCTATTATTTCAGAAAGGATGAAATACCTAAAACTCAAAATATTTTATTAGAAAAGGGAAACTAATTCACTTCAAATTTATCCTTCAGATTCATTTAATCTTTCCCGGTCAATTATTTAAAACTGCATTCTAAGATATAGAGCTAAATAGTTTAACGGCACTTTTTCTGCTTTTATCTGCTTTGAACCAATCAAATACGGTCTTTTAAATACTGCGTATATATTAGATTGAAAAAGTGTAAATTTTCTGACCCCAACGTTCAATTTGCTTCTTTTTATCTTCTAATAAGTTGCGTTCCATTGAAATAATTTTTCGGAATCGCTAGACTCATTTCATTAATTGAAAACAATTCAGAAGACCAAGAAGCTCAAGTTTTATAAAAAAAGTTTGCTTTTTCGTTTGGGATCAAACATAAACTAAGTCACCAATTTTGGGACCCCCCGAAAGTAAAAAATAAGTTTTCGATAAAAAATGGAATGGTTAAAATTTTCAGTTTGCAAAATTAGTTTTGAACAACAAAAATTAATTTTGAGCCGATTGAATTCAACTAAAAATCACGAATTTTTAACAAAGTAGTTGAGTTAATTTTTTAAACAAATAGTTTAACTTTTAACGAAATAGTTGAGTTTTCAACTGAAAAAAATAAACGTTCAACTAAAAAAGATAAGGTTTCAACCAAAAATAGAATAGTTACATTTTCAGTTGAAAATTTTAATTTTCAACAAAAAACGAATTTTCCACCAGTTAAATATGAACCAAAAACGACAAATTAAAAAAAAGTTGAATCCAGAGCCTAAAAGATGAATTTTCATAAAGGAAGATTAATTTTCTACAAAGTAGTTAATTTTTCAAATAATTAGTTTAGCTTTTAACAAAAAAGTTGAATTTTCAACTAAACAAAAAAAGTTTTTAACTAAAAAAGAAAAGGTTTCAACCACAAATGGAAGTAACATTTTCAGTTTGAAAAATTAATTTTTAACAAAAAAACTAATTTCCCACCAGTTAAATTGAACCAAAAAAGACGAATTTAAAAAAGAAGTTGAATCCACAGCCTAAAAGATGAATTTTCAAAAAAGAAGATTAATTTTCCACCCAACAAGACGAATTTTCAACCAAATCGATGAAATTTCTACAAAACAGTTGCATTTTTCACCCGACACTGTGAACTTTCAACAAAAATGTTAATTTTCTACCATGTGGTTAATTTTTCAAATAATTAGTTTAAATTTTAACAAAAAAGTTGAATTTTCAACTAAAAAAAATAAGTTTTTAACTAAAAAAGAAAAAGGTTCAACCAAAAATGGAAGTAACATTTCCAGTTTGAAAAATTAATTTTTAACAAAAAAAATAATTTTCCACCAGTTAAATTGAACCAAAAAAGACGAATTTGAAAAAAAAGTTGAATCCACAGCCTAAAAGATGAATTTTTTAAACAGAAGATTAATTTTCTATCCAAAAAGACGAATTTTCAACCAAATAGATGAAATTTCTACAAAACAGTTGAATTTTTCACCCGACACTGTGAACTTTCAACAAAAAAGTTTATTTCCTACCAAGTGGTTAATTTTCCTAATAGTTTAATTTTCAATCAAATAGTTGAATTTTTCTATCAAAATCGTTGAATTTTCAACCTAGAAAATGAACTTTCAACCAAATAGTTGCATTTTTTTTACCAAAAAAGACGTATTTTCTGAAGAAAAAAAAACGGTATTTTCAACCCTAAAATAAGAATTTTTTACAAAAAAGTTAATTTTCAATTATATAGTTCACTTGTCTATCAAATGGTTAATTTTTGAAGCGAGAAAGACAAATTTATTAAAATGCAGTTGAATTTTCAACCCGAAAAGATAAATCAACGAAACATCTAATACTTGATATTTCAACCAAAAACTATTTTACCAAATACCCAAATAGTTGAATTTTCAAATAGAAAGTATAAATTTTCAATTAGAAAATATAATTTTTTTAACCAAAAATCGAATAATTATATTTTCAGTAAAAAAAAAACTGGTTAAATTTTCCTCTCTAATGAACTTTTTTTTGACCAGCTTCTCTGGATTCTGACCCACTTTTTGTTGCTGGGGTGGCCGACAAAAATAAAAGTTTCGAATTTTTTCGCCCTAAGTTGTCTTTTTATGTAAGTACTTTGGTGAGATATTTCTAGAAAATATTTATGTGCGTCGAAGATAATACAAATTTTTTCAATTCATATTATCTATAAATATTATTATTCCTTTCTTACATAAAAGAATCACTTTTTTCAATAAAACACAATCAATTTATTGATTGCCCCATTATGGTTAACATAATAGGTATAAATGAGAAAATATTATAATACGGAATGCCATACGTTGTAAAGAATCTTAAAAAAAAATGAATATTGTTAAATGATAAACAGTCTTTTATTATGCCTCTTTATGAAATTTTAAATTCCATAGAAAGACAATCTAGAAAGATCAAGAAACATATTTTAATCTTTGTTTTTACTGCCTGCTATAATGGGGTCTATTAAAAAAATGATGATATTAATGTCATTACACACCTCACATTCATAGGTTTTTCCTCATTTGAAATGTAAGTGAGGTTGTTTGGAAGTTTATTTTTTTAATTGTTAATCTTTTTCTTGCTCAATCTTAATTAAACAATTTTTAAATTGAGACACTAAACTCATGATTCTTTCCAATCTGCAGGGTTTGTTTATGAATAATTTAAGATTTATTTTAATTGAGTTTACATATTTCACCTCAACTTTCTTTGAAAAAGTCTTTCTTTTTTATTTAAGTTATTGTAAAAAGAATGTTTTGAATTTTAGCAATTTTTGGAAATGCATTTAAATATTTTGGATTATTTTCTTTTCCTGATTGGAAAATTTAATAATCTAAATAGATTGGTTTCAGAATCACCCACAAAGGAAGTATTAGATTTCTCGCATCAGAACTTTACGTGAATTTTGGTTTGAAAATTCGATGTTTCGTCAATTTTACTTTTTATTTCAAACCTGCATAAAAAGGAAATTTATGACCAATTTTGAAGTTTAATGGTTCAATTGATTCGTTTTAGAAAGAAGTTTTATGAAAAATGTTTGCTGTATACTTATGTTAGAAACTAAAAAATTAAGGCCTATCTTACCCTAACCCATTCGATCCTACCCTACCCTACTCGATCCGATCCTACCCTATTCTTTCCTATCATATCCGATCAACTTATACTTATCATACACTGCCCTATTTTATCCTATCCGTCCACTTCTACCCTACCATACATTACCCTATCCGAGTCTAACCTATTCTATCCTATCCGAACCTATTCTACCCTACCCTAGGCTATCCTGTACGATCTGATCCTACCCTTCCTTATCCTATCCGGTTCCATCCTACCATAGCCTATCCAACCGTACCCTATTCCATCATATCTGATAGTTTTCTGCTCTACCCTATCCGATCCTACCCAATCCTACCCCACCCTATTCTACCGTGTCCGAACTTAGTTTCAGCTACTCTACCCTTTCTGATCCTGCTCGACCGTATCCTATCCTATTATATCCTGTTCCGTCCGATCGGATCCTATCCCAAAATATCCTGTCCGATCTTACCCTACCATATCCTACCCGAACTTACTCTATCCTACCCGACCCGACCGTACCCTATTCCGTCCGATCCGATCCTATCGTATCTTGTCCAATCCTATTCTGCCTTATCCAATTGTTACATATCCACTATCCAGTGCGATACTACCCCATCCTTTTCGATTCCGACCTATCCGATCCGATCCTAACCTATACGATTCGATACTATCCTACCCGATTAGTCCCTACCACACCCGATCCAACCCTATCCTATCTGATCCTATCTTACCCCACAATACCCTACTCTAACGAATCCGATTCGATCCTACCCGACCCTTATCCGATCCGATACTACCCTAGACTACTCTATCCTATGCGATCCTATCTTACCCTACCATTTCCGATCCTCACCTTACCCTACCCTATCATATACTACCATACCCGATGCATCGGGGTCACAAAAGAGGAAGGAAAAAGTAGACCGCGAAAAGGGGGCTTCAAAAGCTTATCTTCCTTTGAGCACATTTTAGAAGTTCCCTAGTTCTGAAACTGAAGCTTCATCGAAGCTTTCTTCAACATCAAGTTCTTCGGTACTTCATGAAGACTCTGCCCACTCATTTTGTCTTACTCTTTTAGAAACAGCTTTCAAGGATAATGCCAGTTATAATTTGTCTGCAGCTTCTTCTCGACTCTCACCTTCATTACTACCGATTATGGACTCATATTTTGATATAGGACCACCCACTTTGAAAATTGACATAGACATTAAAAAGTCGCGTGCAAATTTACCTAAGTTTTTTCTAAAAGATTGTATAGGTGGTGAGCTACTAACCTCTATTTTTAAGAAACTTGATAATATAGAACCCCAGGGCTTGGAACAGCTCTCAGCGGCCCTGCTCCCATCACCGATGGAATTGTGATTGGCCTCTATTTGTCAGGCTCGTCCTCAAACTCTCTTTTTGGTATGAATATCGTTCTAGAGGCAAGTAAGCATTCAGGAAGTTCTTCACGCCACATGAAAAGGTTGAACAGACAAAGCAGCATTCCTTTTGGAAATCTTGCCATGTTTCTTTCTGTCAAGCCATTCGACCCTGCTACCGTTTTCCTTGATATACGGATTCGTTCAACCACTTTAATAGTGATTGGGGACCGTAGGTCCGTTCTCTCTTCCTGCGGAATCTAAAATGTTGGCTCCAAATCGGAAGCCTGTGTTAGTACACTCAGCCAAAAGGGTTCCATCTGTTGAGGACTGGTTGGTGTTTAAGGTGTCGTACAAGGTGTTATCTACACACCTCTTTCGATTCTTCGTCCAATAACTTTGAGTATTCGCATACTCACCCTTACGTATTTTCCTTCGAGAAGACGGTGGTCCTGGTTGCTTTTGGACAATAAACGGTCGAGGCCGAACCTTGGACAGTATCTTTTTCACGTATAGGGATAGTCTCGTCTTTGTCGTACTCTTTGGATCTACAGATGTTTCTTTACAAATCATATAAAGCTCTTGTTAATGAAGGATATCAAGTTCGTAGGGGGGTGGCTCTAGATCTTTGAAGAAAGTTACAAGTGGGTCAATCGCTTGCTCATCTTCTACCTCATCAGGCGGATCGCGAATAAGCGATCGTCTTCCCTGGCGTCTCATGGGTCTTTGATTCTCGCCACCTTCTCTTATTTCCTCAATTATCCTTGCCATCATCTGCCGATATGTATCCTTCTTTCTATGATTCTTGATAGATTCCTTTGTTCGATGATTAAACTCGTCTTGTAGTGCTACGTTGATGTTGAATCTACGTCCATCCTCTTCATTTTGCACCACCAGTTCGACCTCTCTCCATGCCAACATTGCTGTTTCCGCCAAGGCCGGTCTCCGTTGGAAAAATTTGATTGCAATCTGAGAATTCGCAAGAGAATTCTATCGGTTGCAACACCACTTACTCCACCGGGTGCATAACCCTTTCGTATATTACAGGGGTGGATGACACGTAATTTAGAGTTTACTTAGAATAACACTGATGATTCTTAATAGAATTTAATATCAAAACAAGGTGTTTACAGCAACAAAGTCCAAAATCTTAAACTACATGTATGTCATATGGCAAAGCATTCTAGGTGTAGATTTACTAAATGATGATACTCCACAGGGTAAGTGTTTTTACAACTCGCGCTCAAATTGTGATACAGCATCAATTAGAACTATTTCATGTAAAAACAATAAACATAAAACAACGTTACATCTTAAAGCACTGAAATACTTAAAAATGTAGAAGGGGTGATTTCAACCCCTGAATGTGAACGTTTGTTCAAATTTTTTTTCTTTTTATTCATGGTTTGGGATCCTCTTTCCACCTGCAAAGTAACAAAAAATTTGGCGCTGGACATCAACCTAATCCTCCTTGTCAGGTAGCCATGACAGAACTCCAGGTTAGGTTTTAAATACAACAATAATATTCAAAAACCCTTAAATTCATTCCTAGTTCATTGAATGAAAACTTTGCAAAGGTCTGCAAGTGGAAAAGGCAGAGAAGTTTTTAAGCGAAAAGAATCGATCAGATCACACTCACATAACTTCAGGCTTAATTGTAAGTCCAACAATAATACTCAATAACACTTAGAGTCCACCCCTGGTTGTTTGAAGGAAAACATTCTAAAGGTCTGCAAGTAAAAAAGCCAGAAAATTTTCTAAGTGAACATAATCACTCAGGTCACATTCGCGAAACTCCAGGTTAAGTGTTGAATCCAGCAATGATATTCTGCAATACTTGCAGTCCACCCCTAGTTGTTTTAACGAAAGCGTTCCGAAAATTCTCCAAGAAATAAAGCCAAACAATATTTGAGGTAAAAATAATCACTGAGGTCACCTTCACAAAGCATTGGGTTATGTTTTGAGTCTATTGATATGTGAACAAATTCAGACGAAAATAATGCGCCCATATAAAGTTGATTTTGGATAATGTGGGGCCCAGCGAAACGTTTCGCTGGCCCCGCCATAATGTTTGCCGCATAGTGGGCTGTTTTTAGTTTTCACGGAAATTTCAAGATTTGACACAGATTTGGCATACTTTAAATGAGGTTAAGAAATTCACAAACATTTATAAATATTTCAAGGATTTCGCAAACATTTCAAATATTTTAATATTTGTCAAATTCTTTAAACTACAGATTACTTGATATGCTACCTATCTTTTTACACTTTCGTTTCATATTTCTGTCCTTATAATGGGCACAATAAATTTTTAATAAGAACAAAGCAAAATACTAATAGAGTTGAGATGGATCTTTGAAAAAATCGTAACATAGTCGTGTCTTATATCAAATTATGCAGTAATGGAGACGAGTAATACCAAGACAGCAGGTATGTCTCGTCCGGTCTTGTACATCGGGATTTCTGGCGCGGCGGCAGCACTACCATGACCTCATAATTTTGACGACCTAAATATACACGTGGCCATTTCATGAATATAAGCTGGAAAGGGGGACTTTGTGTTCGCTCCACAGGTCTGAGAAATTGCCGCATTCATGCATGTATTACATAAAATATAATAAGAATGATGGATATATTATGTTTGTATATTCACCAATAGAATTGAAGATGATCACCACAGTGAAAACGAATTCATAGACCATCCTCATTTTCGCAATGTAGAGGAAAAACTGATTATTGCTTCAGTAAATGACTGGGTTAATAAATCTAGCTAAAAAATATTCTATTGCATCATCAGTGTACAAATATATACATAAGTAGTCGTTATTTCACGTATATATGCGACATGACGACGTTATTAGTTTCAAGATTGTCCTTCGGAGATCTAATTATGAAATTTTTGTCTCAGATGAAAGGCATTCGTGTAAGTTGGTTATAAACTATATATGTAACAAACAAAAATTGTTAAGCAGTAAAGTTCTTTGAATCATTTGAAACAACAGAGAAATGTCAATGTGAAATAAAGAACAAACAATAACATGATAAAATACGTGTGGTCTATTTTCTGCCCTCCAAATCAAATCAAATATTATAACCGAAAAATAATGAAATCTTACAGTTTTGTAGGTTTTTATCATGAATTGGAAAAAGTATACACGTAATAAGTGTAAGTAGTGGACCATAGCCTACTGTAACACATAAGATTCAAAAAGATGCGTACCTTAGTTTACTTTTAAAATAAAACCACTAGACGTCATTTTCGTCAAAATCCTATTCAAAAATAAAAAATTGTTTTTTTTTTTCAAGGAAACTGCACGCAGTATGTCAACACATCGAAGAGGAAAATCTTAAAGAAAAGGAACCGGGCTACCATTGTGTGACTGTTTTAACTTATTTGAAAAAATTGACTTCTTGAAGATCAAAGTTCAAATTCGTTGCCAAAAATTAATTTTATTAATTGATGATCCACGTGTTTGGTTGAAAATCAATCATTATTCGTTAACATATTAGCAATTTTGTTCTGAATTCATACATATTGTTCTAAATTCTCAATTTTTGGTAGTGAACTAATCTTTTTGATTGAAAATTCGAATACACGCTTAAAAGTTTACCCACTTTGTTGAAATTTAATTTCATGGATTGTGTAGAAACTTCCAGTTCTTTTCGTATCTCTGGCACTGTGTGTATCGATAAATATTCAGCATTATTTCATCTCAGAACTGATACCCTATTATTCGTTATAGATAGTTGTTTTTCAGGGCGATTTCTTTGAGACAAGAAAGTACTGATTAATGAGCAACATATTAAGATAGATTCGAAAAAACTGGAATTTTCTACATTATTTCTAGAACAAGGAGCAAGTGATAATAATTTTCTGAATAATGATATTCGTAAATTTTGTAATTAGTTTCAGAAAACTATATCTTTTAATGATTTACTGAACAAAATATTTGGTTTGAACAAGAATAATTGTTTTGATAATTTTGAATCTCATTATTATTTGAAAGATGTTAGGATGTTATTAGTTGACAACTTCCGAGTTTTCAAATTTTTAATTCAGATAAATTTCGATATTGAAATGATGACATTTGACAAATTGATAGAAAAATGTCGCGTGGATTGAGATCTGGTGCGTTTTTACCAGAAATAACGATTTTTACGAAGGTATCTGTCTGTAGTATCGTTCCGTGACATTTTTACCAGTTTTTTTTAAATTGTCGGATTTATTGTCTCCGTCAACTTCTCTGTTCCTCCCTTCGCCTCTCTATCAGCTCCCTCTCGGTGTGGACTCCCTGTTTCGCTGCAGAAGGTGAGGTGATTGCGGGTAAGGTAAAACACTCCGTAATCCCACAAACACGATATTTAAACACTTCACAAGCACGTTGAACAGAAGCACACACTTTTATAGTTCGAAAGGAAGATAAGAATTCCAAAACAAAGGCAATCAATGATAAATTAAAAAACAAGTTTCTGAATAGTATAATAAGAAGTTAGTTTTTCGACGTAAAATCAGAGACATCCGCTCTGTTTAACCCTACAGTACAGTCGCTAATGACCCTGGCAGTTGATGCGACTATAAACATTCAACTAATAAAAAAAAAAATTATGAAAAAAATTATTCAGAGGATCGTTCTCATATATTGTTACAATCTTTTTGGCAATGTTGCCATTTATCCGTACTTTCACTCTTCCTATGCCATGAAGATCCGGTCTAGGACCCACAAGTGGGAATATGAGCATATGGTCAGCTAGGAATAACCCAATGACGTACTCGCTCCTGTCATCTGTTGCCATATGGCAATAGTTTAGCTCTACTTCTAACTCTAGATCAGGGTAAGATAATATTTCGTAAAATGCAATATTATAAATATGAAGTTCAGAAGGATGAACTGCATCAGGTTTATGTGGCCGAGTTAATTCTGCAAAGAAAAAGTTTAAGTAGGAAATTATTTATTGTATTAACTAACTAAATAATTAGAAAATATAAATTAATTAATCGAATTAGTAATTTCCTACAAATCATTGAATGGCAAAGATTTAGCGAACACTGTGCTTTGGGAGTAGAAGAGTCCTTCCAATCTAATTGATTTCAAAAAGGAAATAAATATACTGCTATTGATAATGCACTTAAATTATAGATATGATTATATCTACCCATAGGGTTAGGGAAAATCATAAAGATGAAGCACAGAATACTGAATACTGTTCTCATTTTTTTTAAATAAAGAAAATACACGTTTAAAGAATTCTGATTAGAGACTAACTAATGAATATTCTTCAATATGTTCCAGTGTTAGAGACACTTGTCGCAATCTGATTAGTCCATCCGAATTATCTTCATTCACATAATCTGTTTCTCGCGCGTCTCAAAAATAGTTCAGATTTACGACATTGTTATGTATAATTTAGAGGAATTCGAATAAGATATAACGCAATATAAAAATCAGAATTAGTTCAAATACGTGATAAGGTTGTTTCTTTCAACCAAAGGAAAGAATAATATTGTGAGTAGAGAGTACCCACAATCAATTTTAAACTCACTAGGCACGATGATTCATTATGATAAATTTGAATTTACAACTTCAAGCTTTTTCGGGTTTCAATCGTGTGCAAAACTACAATGCAGTTTAATGTTCAATATTATGTGATTAACCTTTTTTTATATACTTATATATCTTTAGATCTTATAAAACTTTTGATTCATTGCAACATTTTTTAATTCAAATTTCTCCACCCCTCATGATATCGTGGAATTTTTGGTAAATAATAGATCAAATCTATTTGCTCATCCTTCAAAAACATTAAATGTTCTAATACAATTTGCGAAACGATAATGATTCAATTTTATATTATATAATTTCTTTTGGACTGTAGTAGTGTTTTTGAAATTGCTCAAATGTCACCCTTTCAAGTAAAAAATACAAAATCTCCTTCTTTCCACCGTGACTGATGAGATTTGGACGTTATAAGTTAATTTAGTACGATGTCTGAAATCTTTGCGATGATGTTGTAGGTAGAAAATAGGAAAATGGTGTAGTTTGGAGTTCACCTTTTACCGCTGTTATCCTTACACAGCGGCCGCTAGCGTTGAAGATTACAAAAGTCGCCTCTGGATGCTTTCTCAGAGCTACCACGGACCACTCCAAAGTCGCTTACTTGCTGATGGTCTAGAAAGATTCTTACAATTCGACAGGTGTTTAATAGAACCACCTTCTGAGCTGCTGCCAGTACCCTACTGACTCCTAAATGTTCAAGATGTTCAATGCATCATGCGTGCACATTGCCTGTATCTATAGAAAAGCATCCATTCTGTTAAGAGTCTTAGGTTCAGGGCAAGTTGTTGATGTATAATACCCGCCGCATCATTCTGCCTGTGTGTATATTCTCTTTGAGCCATTACGCGACAAACAACAATAATTTGCTTGATGGATTCGTTGGTATCTCCACATAATCGGCACCGGTGAACCATGTCTTGTTGTAACACGTATTTGCGATAATTTCTGGTGCTGACAATCCTACCCTGAATCGCCATGACGAATCCTTCCACTTCTGGATACAGAACGCCTTTTCTCAGCCAAATATTGGATGCCTCACTATCCACTCCATGTTGATCTAACGTTTTGGGGTGTTCGCCGTGGATGGCTTTCTGTCCCTATTGCATTTCTAATTCCTCTATGGTTTCTGCCTTGATATTCAAGGCCTCCCCTGAGCATAACATCTCGCTTACTGTTCAAATAGTGTCGCAACTGTATAACTTGTGACTTACACAGTTTCTTGACTTCTGCAACCTTTCAAGGTCGGTGTTAGACCATTTGATGATCCCAAGGGAGTACGCGCGGACAGGGATGGCATTGGTGTTGATTTCCCTGATTTTGTTTGCCGAGTTAAGAGAACTCTTCAGAATCAATCGGAGTCTTGTACATGTACTCATGAACTGATACTTCTCTACTAAACACAGTCGCAAAACGCGGCAAATGATTAGTAGATTCGTTGGTCTCAGTCATTATTTCGGAATTCTGTATTCTGGTTGCGCATTCTTCATAATTCGAGCGTATACCCACTGAAGAGCCCATCTAAAGGGATCCGACAATGACATTGGAGAGCCCTATTTGGATCCACCATTCATCCTACGAAGCCCCTTTATAGGGGTTCCAATATTCATCGAGGAGAGCCCGTTTATAGGGCTCCAACATTCATAATGAAGAGCCCGTTTACAGGGATTCAAACATTCATAATGAAGAGCCCGTTTACAGGGATTCAAACATTCATCCTAAAGAGCCCTATAGGGCTCCAATACTCATACTGGAAAACCCATTTATAGGGATCCATCTTTTTGATAAACGCTAGTTCCCACGCCAATGACTGAGATCAACGATTAAAAATATTAATTTTATTTTCATTAAATGGTGAGAGACAAACACAACTTCACACATGCACACGGACATACAAATATAAAAAAATGGTCAACAATTAAAAGTCAAAAATCTAAAATGTTTAAAATTTGTGTTTAAAACAGTCATCTTCCTTGTACGCGGGATGACCACAGAAGGCGATTTTAGCCGCTATCATTGTTCACGCCCAGAAAACTTAGGATGATGCGGCACGTATTCACAAATCCTGCCTTCTGAATTAGATTTGGCGAATTCGGGCTTCCAGCTCTTTCAGAATTTGTAGGCACCTCGGTTGAACTTTTCCAGTGAAGGATATCACGACCGGGTGGATGGTGACCCTGTTCAACCTCCACAAGATCAGGATCCGCTACTTTAGCTCAAAATATTTCTGGATCTTCTCAGTATCTCGAGGCTTATTGTTATTGTTAAGAGGAACACTTGTGTCTCTTATTTGGACTGGTTTTGCACGTTTGTCTAATCAGAGGACATCTGGACGATTGTGTCTGACTAGGTGGTCAGTCAAAATTGTCCTGTCCCAGTAAAGGTGATAGTGTTCCTTCTCTAGTACTTTGACTGGGCCATAGTTGCAGTAAGGATCAAATCTCTGTAGTGAACTAGTGTTCAGGGTTTTACAACGTTTTGGTTGTTTTCTTTATACTAAGTGTTGGTTCTCGGAAGTTTGAGAACTTCAAAATTATTATTAGACATGACCTAGAACTGTGCTTAAGGATGACTACCTTGATCTTTTAAATCTTATTGTCATTATACTTTCTATTACTATTATTATATTTTACAATATTTATTTGCTATAATTTTGTCACAGATTTCCTCGATGAGGAGAAGAGTGTGTTCTAGAAACTTTGGGGGTTTTCACTGAATGAAGTGTCCTTTTCGGACAATATATTCCGTTGAAAAACAGAACGTTTCTAGAACACACTGTTCTCCTCATTAGGGAAGTTTGTTACAAAATTATTGGAAAAAAAAAATTCGTAAAATATAACAGTAGTAATAGAAAGTACAATAATAATAAGGTTCAAAAAATCAAGGTAGTAACGTTTAGGCATAGTTCTATAGTCCATGTTGATTATTAATATAAAAGTTCTCTAACGTCCGAGAAAAAATACTTACTATGAAAAAAACAACTAATGTTTCTAGAACACACTGTTCTGCTCGTCAGAGGAACTATAAACGTTGATTTTTTCCACTGAATATATTGACCAAAATAGTTGAACAATATTTTAGTTCTTTTTTTATTAGGTATTGGTTCTCGGATGTTAAAGAACTTTTATATTATTGATGCACATGTACTAGATCTGTGCCTAAACATGACTATCTTGATCTTTTAAACCTTGTTGTTATTATACTTCCTACTACTATTATTGTATTTTAAAAAATGTTTTTGTAATAATTTTCTTACAGATTTCCCTGATTAGGAGAAGATTGAGTTCTAGAAACTTTTGGGGTTTTTTACTGAATAAATTGTCCGATAGATTTGTCAAACGTTTTAGTTTTTTTCTTTTTACAAATTATCTTACATTCGCAATATCTCAACTCTATCGAACAATATATTTAGTGAAAAAACCTAATGTTTTTTCAAATTTCTTACATATTTATTTGAAATATTTTTAAATTACTTGAAATTTGAAACTTTTTGAAGATTTCGAAAATGCCTTGAAATCTTTTAGAACACTCAAAAATATTACAAATCCTCTGAAATGAATTACTGAAATCAATTGAAAATTCCTTGGATTTTTGAACTTTTTCTAATCTCTTGAAAATCGAATAAAATTTTTTAAAACAGCCTAAGATATTTCATATTCTTTAAAATTCCTTCAAATTATTTAAAGAAAAAAAAATTATTTAGAGTCATTAAATATTTCAAGACTTTGTAAAACTGTAAAAATTACTTTAAACGTTTTAAAGCTTTTGAAAATGCCTTGGAATCTTTTAAATTACTCTAGAATATTTCAAATCCTCTGAAATCAATTAAATTACTCAAATCATATTAAAAATTCTTAGAATCTTGAAGAAAACTCTAAAAGTTTTCAAATCTTCTACTTTTTTTGAAATTCTCTGACATATTCCTAATCTTTAAAAAAATTTTCAAATAACTGAAATAAATACAAAATTCCTTGAAATACTTCAAAATTCGCTTAAATATTTTAATCTCTTCAAAATCTTTTGAAAATCATTGAAATTATTTAAATATCTTGAAAAAGCCTTAGATTCTTCGAAAACACCCTATAATATTTCCAATCCTTAGAAATTTCTTCAAATTATTGAAATAAATACAAAATTCCTTCGAATCTTTAAAAATTCCCTAAAACCTTTCAAGTTCTTTGAAACTTTTCAAAGCTTTCGAAAATGACTCAAAATCTTTTTAAATCATTTAATATCAGTTAAGTTACTGAAACCATTTAAAAATTCCTTCCTTAGAATTTTTTAAAATACTGTCAAAGTTTTTGAAACCTTAAAATTTTTGTTAAGTTTCTCGAAATGTTGTAAAACTTTCGAAAATGCCCTGAAAATTTTTTAAATACACCAAAATATTTCAAATTTTCTACTCAAACAGAACAAAATAATTATTCGAATATGTCACTATAAGGAAATGGAGAATTCAATCCTATAGGTAAAGTAGAATCAAAATATACACGATCTTTACAAACTCTGTCCCTATTTAACACAGTAACGGTAACACACCATGACGCTATACACTTCCCTTTACTTACAAACTTTATTTCTTTCATCATTCATTCATATTGTATACAACACGCGGATCACATTTCTAAATACGAAGAAACACGTTATCGGATTATCAAACTCGAACTGAAATTCTATTCAATTATTATTTAGAACAGTGATCCCAAAATACTGGCGCATGCTTGAACAGAAAGGTACTCATTGGCTCTAGTTCGCATACAGGCGCGCACTACAACCAATCAACTATACTACAATCCAAACATGTGCAGGTAAAGACGACTTGATTAGCATTACTGATTTTGAATGCAGTACCACACACATGCACACACTACTGTTGAGCGGAGAGGATATGAGCGGCCTACAGTAAGCAAGCGTTACCAAAAGCGTTACTCTCGAAAATCATCATAATCGAAAACGACAGTATCGTTTGGAGATTTTATATTAAGGATAGGTAAAGTAGAACCGAAACGTACACGAATTTCACAAACTCTGTCTATATTTAACACAGTAACAGTAACACGCCATGACGCTATACTCCGATAGAGTTTCACAACATCTCAGTTGTTTTCTTTTTACAAATTATCTTACATTCGCAATATCAAAGGATGCTATTCCCCTGACCTCATTAAAATCTCCCTACTTTATCTTGAAGCAACAAGAATCATTTGAAGCCATGAAAAGGAAAAGTGGATGTCAAAGGAAAAATAAATGAGACGATTGCAACGAGCTAAGGAAGCTGAAGGAAGTGAATTTAGATGCTATCCAATGCCACTTGACTCTTCTATTTTCCCATTTCTTTCAGCTGTCAACTCTCGATATTCGCTATTCAGTAAACGTGGCTGCTTCTTTTTGGATGAGAAACAGGAGAGTCTTGCTATTTCATCTTGGTAGATTCGTTCACCATTCGCTCGTCGTAGTGTCAAACTTTTGCGATTAAACTTTTCTGGAGGCTTGGACGTGTCGGTAAATAACCGATGGCGCGATTCGAAACTTCCTATCAACTATTTTCACCTCTTCTCACCGCTGTTTCCTGCATGTTGTGTGTATAGATGCGACTTTTATCATTTTAAGCAGATATCTTTTTTTCATTTCCGATATGCTGGTGGCAATATGTCGATGATAAAATCGGATTGGATGATTTCAAAGAGCGATTTGTTCTTGAGTAAAGCTCTATAAGAGAGCCTGTAGAAAAGTTCATTCGGTTCAAATCTTCATAATTTTTAAAGTCTTTCTTTTATATAAATTAAGTTCGCTCTTCAAGTTTTCAGGTTAATATTTTAAAAAAAGGCATTATTTACGATCAACTGAAGCAGGGCCACCACTTACTAGAAGAATTAGGGCATGATGAATTTTTAAATAAATTGTTCAATTTTCAACTAAACAGATGAATTTTTAACCACGAAGATTAATTTTCTACTACATAGAGAGACACAATGCGGCTCTAAAAGTGTTATATTACCATCTTAGGAACTTTTATGGTGTTGATCTATTGCCCATTTTGCCATACGCCATACTCAACGTATCAGTGCTACGAAGTCTGATATTGTCCTCCAGGATCTGAAAACCAAGATCATTTACGTTATTGAATTCTCGTCACCAGCCGATGCAGTATCATGGCAAAGGAGGAAGAAAAACGGGAGAGATATCAAGCACTTATTTTAGAGGTAAGAAGGCTCTACCAAGGCTACAAGGTCCATCTTGTAGTTCTCATAATAGGCTGCCTTGGAGGTATGGAAGCTTAATTTCTTAGTCAACTCCACAAGATTCCGGCTTGCCAGCGTCAGGCTCATTCCATTGCGAAGCGGATGCAAAAGGCTGTTCTTCTGGGATCACTTCATCTGGACCGACAACACTGTTCCTCATAACTTTCTAGAAAGATTGGTAGCTCTTGCTTACCTTCTAGGGCAGAAGGAGCAGAAGTGGATGACGAACACGTTCCAATTGCGTCGGGATTGGTTGCTCTAAGGAACCATAATCGTAGCTTCCAGAGCCTGAAACTTCTCTCATAATAGATCTTTATTATGTTCCACGAAATATGTACATTAGCTTACAGAAAGAGATGGACGAGTAGATATAAAAGGCCGAGGTTCAGCTGAGCTGGTTTATAACCTAGATGTTTCTTGCCTATTTTGTATTCCAAATTCCAATTCAATCAATAAGTCTTCTTTTTAGATTTCATATAATTATTGAAGACGCCGAAATTATAAATTTGATCCGTAATTTTCCTACTCATTTAGAAGTTTCGTCTTTTTCATTGAATCTCCAGGATTTCAATTCAATTTTCATTTTGACTTTGTACGAAACTGAGTGCAATGTTTGCTTAAAACAATATTTAGTTTCTAGTTCCCTTTAATAAATCGTTTCACAATTCTTCCAGCGTTTCCTGCTGAGCAGTGGACGTGTACTATAATTTTGATCTTGCTTTTGAAACTTTTTACATTCTCATCATTTATGATTGAGAAAGTATTAGAATTCTCCGAAATTTTACACCTCAGTTTTTCAACGTATCTTTACGTTTTTTGACCCACTGAAGCCGAAAATCAAGTTTTAGCGATGGTTTTATCCATCGAAAATACTATCCAAAAATACAATTCCATTTTACGCGAAACGACGACAGTCATGTGTAAAAGTTAGAGAGAAGAGTTTAAGCTTTTCAAAATACCTACAATTTTCATTCCAACTATTTTTCGATAGGACTCATCTTTTTGGTTTTATGTATCGAAAATTTATAATTTCAAGCCAAACGACAACAGATACGTAAAGAATTTTAAAAGAAGAATGGTAGGTTTTTCGAAGACCCCTAATGTTTTTCTTAGCTATTGTTTGATAAGCCAAACGACGTAAAATACGGGAAAAGGTCTTATTGAGGAATTATAGCTTTTAAAAAGTACAATTAAATTTCCCCTGAATATTTGTTGATATGACTTGTCATTTCGGTTTTATTTATCGAAAATACTATGAAAGAAAATAAATTCAAATTTTGGCTAAACGACGTGATATACGGAAAACAGTTTCAAAGATGAATTGCAGCTTTTAAAAAGTCCTACAAAATTTGTTTCGACCATTTTTTGATAGTACTTGTGATTCTAGTCTCATTTATCGAAAATTACAAAAAATCCTAAAACTCAAATTTCGAACCAAACGACGCAAAATACGGGAAAAAGTCTTGAAAAGCAATTATAGCTTTTAGAATGTCCTACACAATTTAAATTTCAAACGTAACAATCCAAAATGCGTGAAAGGTCTTGAGGAGCAATTAGAGATTTTAGAAAGCCCTAATACAAAATTTTAAACCATTTTTAGATAGTACTTATTATTTTGGTATTATTAATCGAAAATGCTATCAAAAAAACCAAAATTCAAATTTTGAGCGAAAAACGACGCAAAATGTGGGGAAAAGTTTTTGGAAGAATTTCAGAGTTTAAAAATTCCTACATTTCATTGAACCATTTTTAGACAGAACTTATCGTTTCTAATTCATTTATCGAAATTGATATGCGAAGATAGAAAATTCTAATATCACGCCAAAAGACGTGACCCTGCAAAAAAAGGTTCAATTGAAATCTCTTTACTGTAATTGCGAAACTAAATTGTCAGTGACCAATTCTGTTAAAACGCAATTCAATTCGAACGTGGTGAATTGTATTCAATGTCCACTTGCTAAATTGCAATTATATAATTCGCTTGTGAATTGAGTTAAATGTCTGCAATTGCAGAGAATTGCAGTTATGCAATAGAACTAGTACACTGCTCTATTCTAATGGATTGCTTGGCAAGTCTGTGCAGCATTCTATTGAAGCAAATTGCAGACTTGCAATTCAAAGCGAATTTTTTTAATAGTTCCTGATTAGCAGTTATGTTAAAATATAGAACTGATTCATTTTGCCTATAAATAGCAGAACTGTAATTATTTTTGCATATTTCTTGAACATCTAATTTGTCTTTGAATTTTTTACTAAAAATCAAGGACATTTTTCATTTTTCTTAAACGCTAAATGATTGTTTTGATAATTCTAGTTTTTACGTCTTCAGTCTTTTGTCTCGTCTCTTTGGGCTGAACATTCGAAGTGTCTCTTTTTCGTAAATCTGAATAATAATTTGTCTGACAGATCGCGGTTTCTTTGTGCATTTTTAAATGACTAATTGTAAATTATTTTTTTGAATTTTGAATCTACGGTTTGTAAATTTAAAAACTACACGTTCTTCTGATATAGCTATATGGGAAAATGATTCCTAAGTACGCCAAATGTTTATTTACAGCCGAGTTCTTATGAAAGTATGCACACTAAAAGCAATTGCTCGAGCTTTTTGGTACCGAAAAAGTGGTGGCCTTGAATATTTATGAAGATTATTTTACTTCTACGCTATTTCAGGTTAAAACTATATTTATTTTTTATATATCTGAATCTTCGCAATCTAAGTTAATTGACATGAATTCATAAGCCAGCGTTCCTATTTATTCCAATTGCGAATCGTTATTTCAACATTTCCAATTCATTTCAATTAGGACCTTTTTACAGGGGAGATATGTAAGACGTCTAAAAGAAGACCTGTAGGAGTTTTTGTTTTATCCATCGAAAATGCTATGAAAAAATCTTATTTTTAGCATAACAACGTGAAATACGGAAGAATGTCTGAAGAAAGGAATGCAGCTCTTTTTTGTAAGGTAGCTTAGAAAATAAATATAGATTTAAAAAGGTCTGTCGGAAATCGAGCGCGAAGCGCGAGTGTCACATTGCGAATGTGTACCTCAAAGCCTAGAGAGGTTTAAGAAATTTAATCTTTAACTATACTTCATTGCATGTACTTCATTTAAGAAAGTAGTAAATGTACGAGCTAGATGTTGGTGCGTAGAAGTGAACTTCTTCCACCAAAAGTTGTTGATTTTATCTGGCCCTGGCGCTGAATGCTCTAATAAGGTCCTTTAGGCACCATTTAGAAGCATGAAAACGTCAACTTTTGAGGTGGGTGTTGCAAAAAATAAATTTTTCACATTGTCATAGTGATCAAATACATCTATCATTTTAGTAATTTCCTGTTTAACAAATTTATTTTACATTAGTGTCTTCAGAAATATTAAAGATTATTACGATAATTAATAATGTAAAATTACTAAATAATTTAGATGTAATTTAATTGTAGTTTTGTATACACAGTGAGGGCGTATCGAAAAAATTAAATATTTTGCAGTCATTTTTGTTTAAGGATAAAAAGTTTCTGGTATATGTCAAAATAGGGAATAATAGTAGATTTCTCATCGCCAAAGGCTCAGAAATGGTGGTTATTGATCCGGATAGGCGGTCACAAATGCATATTGTATCCATATATATACCTACTTAGGATAGACCCAATCAAAAAATGTCATGTGTTTGTGCGTTCATGTCAAAGTGACAGATAATCGTCAAATTCACGAAAAGTTAGACATTGTTTAGTATTGCAAGCTCAAAAGTTATTATTCCCGATCCGGGTAAGCGGTAAAAAATGCATATCGTATCCACATATGTACCTGCTTAGTATAGACCCCATAAAAAAATGTCGTGTGTTCGCGCGTTCGTGTTATAGGGACAGATAATCGTAAAATGTACGAAATATTAAATTTTGGATAAAGTTCCGAATAGCTGATATTTCCAATTTTATTGAAACTTCATATAGTTATGTATTTTGACGCGCTGATTACGAATATGATAGTGAAAATTGGCGACAAAACGATTTTCATGGTGAAAAACATAAATAAAACCATAAAAATCATGTTTTTTGCGTTTATCTCAGTAAATACGCAGAATATCGAAAAACGTTTTTAACAAAGGTTTTAGCTAGTATAAAAATACATCTCTTTTGTGGAATATACTTTTTTCCTGAAACCATTATTTTTTGAGAAAAAGAGGATTGCGTTGTGAAAACAAGAAAAAGACGAAGAAAGTTACGCAAATGCGTTCGGTCACGTTTTTTGCGCTTATTTAAACCAATACGCACAATATTATTAAATATTAAAAACAAAAGTTGTACATCTAATCGAGTTACACATATTGTGTCTGTAACATTTTTATCTGCAAGTAATAGTTTTCGCGAAAATTAGTTGTACATCGATTATCATGGAAAAAGCTCCTTAAAAATCAAGGTTTTTTGCGTTTAGATTAGTCAATATGCAAATTTTCGCAAAATCTTTAAAACAAAAGTTGTGAACCTTATCGAGATACACATTTTTTGTTTTAAGCATTTTTTCATACGAGTGATAGTTTTCAAGAAAATTATCGATACATCTGATCAAATTTAACAAATTTTAGTGCAATAAACGACAGTTCTTTCTCCACCATCCGTGCTCCTAATACTAACAGGTGTGTGTTTCATGCGTGCATTCATTATTTTCGAAGGTTTCTTCTCTCGAATTCTAACCAAGATGAATGAAACATATAACATTTTCAGTCTGAGTATGATTCTTCATAAAAGAGAAAAAATACTTCAGTGGTTGAGAGAAATTGAACTCATTCTAACTTCAATTTCGAACAAACAATCCGGGAAAGTAGCATTGTTGAAGGTCAGTCGATTTCGCGAGAAACTGTTGCAGACCGATTTTCCATTTGTCGGGAGATCTGCATGGTTGCTCTTGACTGTCATTTCGAAGAGGAAGGTCGCATTGGAGGTGTCGGTGAAGTAGTTGAAATAGATGAGTGCAAAATTGGCCGTCAAAAAAATGAGAAAGGACGGATAGTTGAAGGATCATGGATCCTCGGAATGATTCACAGAGGTCATCCTCGCAACTATTGGTTGAAAATCTGTCCCGATAACAAGAGAGATCAGGCTACTCTAATCAGATTAAAAAAAAGCATGTACCAGAAGGGACAGAGATTCGCACCGATTGTTGGAAGGGCTATGTCAATCTCGAAGATCATGGATTTGTTCAGTCATTCCGAGGAGTTTGTGAATAGCGATACCGGAGCACACACTCAAAACATTGAGTCATCTTGGCGGTGGATGCGACAACTCCTCTCACGAGGAGGAGTGCGGAAGAGAAATCTTGCAGATCACCTTTGCGAATTTTTGTGGCGGCGACGGCTCAAGAAAATATATGCTGATCCATTTAAAGAACTAATCGCAAATATTAAAGTATGCTATCCTGGCCACTGATTATAATCAGCATTCTTAATTGAAGTAAATGCAAATATATTTCGCAATAATAAAATTTTTAAAAATCCAAAAAAAGTTAATGAAAAATATTACAAAATATAAAGAAAATGTTCTTCAAAATAATCCAACCTTCCCGCGGTGAAGAACGTGAGTAGGTAACAAGCCGAAATCAATGGAGATACAATGCAAAAACAAAGATCTATTGTTCAGGTAGATGGATAAACAACATTATACCTGTGATCAATCACAGGGGTGCTTTTCCGCCCCAACGATAGGCTGGAAAGGAGGTCCTGTGTGACCTAAGTTATTTCTATGACCTGTCACAGGGGTGCCTTCCCGCCCTCATGATAGGCTGGAAAGGAGGTCGTGTGTGACTTAAGTTATTTCTGTGACCTGTCACAAGGGTGCCGTCCCGCCCCTACAACACCTGGGAAAGGGGGTCGCGTGTGACCTAAGTTATTTCTATGACCTGTCACAGGGGTGCCTTCCCGCCCCCACCACACCTTGGAAAGGGGGTCGTGTGTGACCTAAGTGATTACTGTGACCTGTCACAGGGGTGCCTTCTCGCCCCCACGATAGGCTGGAAAGGAGATCGTGTGTGACCTAAGTTATTTCTGTTACCTGTCACAGGGGTGCCTTCCCGCCCCCACGATAGACTGGAAAGGAGGTCGTGTGTGACTTGAGTTATTTCTGTGACCTGTCACAGGGGTGCCCCTTCCCGCCCCCCGCAACACCTGGGAAAGGGGGTCGTGTGTGACCTAAGTTATTTCTATGACCTGTCACAGGGGTGCGTGCCTTCACGCCCCCACGATACGCTGGAAAGAAGGTCGTGTGTGACTTAAGTTATTTCTGTGACCTGTCACAGGGGTGCCTTCCCGCCCTCAGAACACCTGGGAAAGGGTTGTCGTGTGTGACCTAAGTTATTTCTATGACCTGTCACAGGGGTGCCTTCCCGCCCCCACGATGGGCTGGAAAGGAGGTCGTGTGTGACTTGAGTTATTTCTGTGACCTATCACAGGAGTGCCTTCCCGCCCCCCGCAACACCTGGGAAAGGGGGTCGTGTGTGACCTAAGTTATTTCTACGACCTGTTACAGGGGTGCGTGCCTTCACGCCCCCACGATAGGCTGGGAAGGAGATCGTGTGTGACTTAAGTTATTTCTGTGACCTGTCACAGGGGTGCCTTCCCGCCATCAGAACACCTGGGAAAGGGGGTCGTGTGTGACCTAAGTTATTTCTATGACCTGTCACAGGGGTGCCTTCCCGCCCCCACGCCCTCTGATTTTCTGAAAATAAAATTTTCGGAAAGACAGAAACATAAGCTTGAAAAATATTGAAAGTATCCATTTTTACTTTTATTAGAGAAAACCTCATTCTACGAGTAAGCAAATTCATTTGATACTTATGAGGAAGCAAAATGCTTATAAAATGAGCACAAATAATGTCCATAGTACTTCGCAGTCGTATTTTTTCTTTTGTTAGGGAAAACCTCCCTCTATGAGGAGGCAAATTTATTTGATACTTATGAGGAAGCAAAATGCTCATATAAAATGAGCACAAATAAATAAACGCATACTGAATACGTCCATAGTACTTCGCAGCCGAATTATCTTTTCATTTCACTTTAATCCTATAATAACGTAGTGAAGGCTTATTCCTAATATCATTTTAAGAAGTGTCTTACTTTCATGGAAGTCTTCTCTCAACTTAATTTTAGCCCAGAATCAGTCTTCACTTCCGTATTATATTAAAATAATTACTAAATTTAAGGCACTTTATTGGCTTGAAGTTTAAGTACCTATCAGTAAAAAATTTTCTTTTATTACATCTTAATTTCAACTGACCTTGCCTCCATAATATGGTGCATACACAGATAAAGTGTCACTTTTGTGACAGTTTACTTTTATTATACCTGAAATTAAGTCTGTTTTCTGGCTTGCTTAAAAAAAAACTTTTTTCGGCGTAAGTCTACATATTCTTTTTCCTAGGGTCTTTGATTTATTACCCGTTAAATAATTTATATATTTGATAATTATATTTTATAATGTTTTGTAAATTATACATTTTGCTGCTTAACAATGAAATAAACATTTTTCGAAAAGTGGGTCGCTAGTATGGTGACATCGAGTTTCAGGTTCATTTATATTTACACTAAACACGAATGCTTAACAAGTAAAATTGTTACACCTGAAAATCATTAACTTAATGAAGTTGAATTGGTCTTAATTTAAGGCCAGAATCTAGAATTCAGGTAGAGAGGTTTCAAAGTTATATCAATTTATAGTTATTCAAATTCATATAGTAAAATAATTTCTGAAAAAGTGCACAAAATAGTTACACCGTAAAATCATTGGAATTAAATGCAGTAGATTTTGTCTGGATTCATGTAAATTTTCCTGAAGTGTGGTCTGAAATTTAAATTGATTTTGCTTAAATCGAGATAAATTTTTCAAGGCAAACCAAATTCAAGGTGTAAACATTTAAACCACTTCAAGCATTCGCTCTTACTGTATTTAGCACTATGGTGACCCATAAATGAATAATGAACAATTTTTTCAAAATGCCTCTGCTTAATATTTTTCCTTCCTACACACGACTTAATGTTTTTCCTGATAACTGTCTCATTTCTCGATGAAATAATTTGTCCATTTACGGCCGCAAACTTCTTTCAAAGCCAAAAAAGTAGTATAAAGTAAAAATTAAAATTTTCGGACCTTTAAGCGTGACCAAAAATGGTATTCTCTATATTGCAATTTTTTTTTAATTTCAAAAATTCGTGGTGTACAAGAGGGACAAATATTAACCGATATGACTGAAATTTGGAACACATAATTTTTTTATGCATTAAAACGAAATTTTTTGGTGGGAGCAAAAGTATTTTTCATTTAATAAATATGGTATACTCTATTAATCAGTAATACTAATAAATAACTGAAAACTTTCCGCTTACAAATAAACTTTCGAAAACCCTTAATTACGTGAGGCTTTTTTGGTACAATGGAGTCCGAATTCTTACTTAGGGAGGACTAATTGAAACCTTTTTAGGCTGTTGAAATTTCTTCTTACACAATTATACAGATTGTAACTTTTTTTTTCTTTCTTTTTTATTATGTAATATTTCGTATTACATACGTCCAATAAATATAGAGTCGAGGAGTTAATAATTTTTTTTTAATTTTTATGAAATCTCGTGGAATCCCTGGAAATCTCTACATCTCTTTGAAATCTTATGAATTCTTTTGAAAATTTTGTAAGTCCCTTAAAATTGTTTAAATCATGTGAAAACTTCTTGAAACCCTTTGAATTTCATGGATATCTTAAATCATCGCGTGAAATCCTTTAAAAAGGTTGATCTCCCAGTAAATTGCTTGAAATATTTTAAAAACCGTGAAAATCCCTTAAAATCTCTATCAAATCGGTTATATTTGAAAATCCGTTTAAAATTCATTGAATCTTTCAAATCCGTTGGAACCTTTCTGAATCTCTTGAAATCCCTTAAAATCTTTTAAAAACCATTTAAATTTATTTAAATTCTTTATAATATTCGGGAATCCTTTGAAATTCCGTCAGAGCTTTTGAACCCCTCTAAAATCAGTGGATATACAATGTAATCTTTTGAAATCTCTCAAAATCCTTTGATATCTCATGAAATAATCGAAACACATGTAAATCTCTTAAAATTCGTTAAAATTTCTTAATATTCTTTGAAATCTTTGCAAATCTTTTAAAATCCCGTGACTTCTTTGGAAATATCTCGAAATCTCTTAAAATCCTTTAAAATCTCTGAAGATCCCTTTAAATCTTTTTTAATCCGCGAAAATAGTTCCTAAATCCTTAAACCCCCAGAAAGTCTTGAAACATATTGTAAAATCTCTTCAAATCTGATTAAAGTCTTTGACGTTCCTAAAAATGTTGTAAAATCCCTTCAAAAAATGAGATTCTCTCTGAAATGGTACAAGGTAATTTCTTGAAACTCTTGAAATCTTTTTAAATCATTTGAAATTTATGTAACCTCTAATAATCCTTGAGAATCGCTTGAAATACCCTACAACTTTTGTACTGCTCTCAAAATTGGTAGAATTCCCTTGAAACCGCATGAAATCTCTAAAAATCTTGGGAAATCTCGTTAAATTTTGTAAAAATTATGTAATTTTTTGACATTCTTCGTAGTCCTTTGACATACCTTAAAATCCCTTGAAATCTGTTGAAATCCTTTAAAATCACTGGAAATCTTTTGAATCATTTGAAATCTCGTATACAGTGAAAATAATTGGAATATATTATTGATATATTGAGTAAAAAATATAAAATCTTACGTAAGAGGGGGAGGGGGGTCTCACCAATCTTACGAATCCTTAAAATATGGTGGAAGGGGTCTAAAAATTCAAAAATCATCCTTACGTAAGGAATGAACATCTCCCAACGGAAAAAATTCACATTAAGAAATGTCTGTAATCATAAAGCAAAGAGTATAAAAAGATTGAAAAAATCCTCTTCAAAAAGAAAATTGAAAAGTCACATAAGAAGATAAAAAAAGTCTTATCCTCGTGAGTAAAAATAAACAGCGAAATGCCGGTAGCAGAGAAGTGATTTATGACGATAGTTAGAAGCAGAGGAATAAGTGGAAGATTTGTCGGTGACTAGATAATCTTTGAAACTTGTAAAACGTTTGTCAAAGAGTCAGTAGTGTCAATAAAATTAATTTTGGTTCACTAATGCAAGCAGAGTCACAATATATACTGCTAAATATATATATATATATATAATCAACAAATTTATAAATTTTCAAAATTATATCGTTTTACGCAATTTTAAGTTAGAAACATTAAAAATTGAAAGATCACAATTTTTTTTAATTGAACACTTTTTAAATTAGAAGTTAAATTATTTTAATGTTAAGTCGTTGTACATGAATAATTTTTCAATTTGCAATTAAAATCTTTTTTTCTTGTTAAAATATGAAACAAATTCATCTCTTTGGTTGAAAATTCGTCTTTATTGGTAGAAAATTTATCTTCTTGGTTGATTGAAAAGAATTTATGCCACTATTTTGGTGAAAAATCTTCTTATTTCGTCTGTTTTTCGATCATTTCTGCCTATGAGCTCTGTTACCTCTATAAAGATGTTTTTTATTTGCAACTACAGGATTGAATTATCTTTCGGGTTTAGTTTTTCAATAAATTGGTATCATCAAAATGAATCTCTTTTAAAGCATCTTGTTTATTAATGTCTGGAATTTTTGTTTATGGTTCTCAAAAAAATGAATTGCAACCTTGTACAAAAAAGAGAAAGGGGAAAATTGGATCTAAATTCTCGATTTTAGGTGTTTCATGGAGTTTTTAAATTTTGAAGTGGGTCAAGGGGGATTAGGTAAAAAAAAAAGGTGATGGACTGTAATCGCTGCAAATTAATTTTTCATAACAGGCAGGCGTCGTTAGTCTTTCTTTCCCTCGCGCCTGTGTGTTGTGGAAAATTTATTCCAGTTATTAGTTTATCACGACGTCAAAGGTGCCAGTATGCCTTTTACCTGAAAGTACCTAAATACCTAAATAGGTATCTAAAATAAACCTTTAACTAATATATTACTTGAGGGTTCATTGAGTGTTTAACCGTTTTCGAAAATTCTCAAATCTGTTTGGAATTAGGAAAAGTCGTGACTTCTTTCATTTAAAGTAAGTGAATAGAAAACAGCTGTTTGGAATTTACAAGAACTTATTATTCACGCCATAAACTGTTCAGGACAAGGAGTCAATGAGGTAGATAATAGAGGAATTGTGTAGTGACGATTTTATTCGTCGATTGTAAATTTGACCAGTGACTTTGTAGTTACAAGGATTTTTTCAATCCTTCGAAATTGAAAAGGACTTGGCTTGTCGTTAAAGAGATTAGGGGCTAAAGTCCATCAGGTAAATCAAGTAGTGTACCTGCTAGTGTCGAATTTAACTCTCTGAATGCCATTTTTCTATAAATGAAGGTTACAAACATTCAAATTGTCTTCAAAAAATTAAAATATTATGTAGAATTTATTATATACAATATATTGTTTTATAATACTCTAAGTATATAATGTATATAATAAAACTTTACGTTCTTTCTCTTGGCTCCTCCTTGCGGTTTTTTGACTGACAGAGTACTAAAATCCTATTTGGCTCCATCTCAATTCCACAGAAAGTCAAGTGCCACAATAAAACAATCCTCGAACCTTCACAGAAAATTTACCTGGTCAGTTGTGTCGAATGGATTGACAGCCACTATTTGAGTTAGTGTTGTTTGAAATATAGTCACTCTATGCCTCTAGGGACTACGTGACCAAAACAATATAATTGTGATTTAATGACTGAGTTTAAAATTAACCCCTTACTATTACTGTTATTATGTTTACAAGAAGTAACATAATGCCGCTTCTATTAGCAGTAAGATTAACACGTTGTACCTTTCTTTATAACTCTTTTCAATTTTCCGACAGCTTAAACTCTGAAAGCGATTACATTAGTAACAATTGAGCGGGTGGGTGCAATAACATTATATCTAATAATGTAATACATTATATCTATAAATTTGGTTTAAACCACTTTTTTATAGAATACGTAGTTTTTGTTTGAATCGTGAAAAATAATATTGAATATAGTATAATATTTCACCCACCCGCTCAATTTTACTGGGAATTAATCAATGTATCAAAAATTTTAATTTCTATTATATCATTATTAAAGAATACTTAATACAGTATCTTACATGAATCGGTAAACTGCAAAATTTCCTTTTTATCCATTTCTAAAACGAAATCTTTTTGCTAGACTTCTAGATAGGCCATCATTTTATAAAGTCTCTTACACTCTTTATAATAATTTTTTCCAGTTTTGTAAAAACAAATATTGAGACACATATTTTAGAATAAAATTATAATTTCAACAATTTTTCCAGTTTTTGAAATTAATAGAGTAGATGTTAGTGGTGTGAAAAATCTCTTCGGGTCTCAAAAACTCGAATAGGCTCAAAAGATAGGTTTTAAATTTTCCAACCGAACGTATTTTTTAAGTACATGCATTGTTCAGTTCCGCCTCGGGCAAAAAAAGTGTAAGTAATTTTTTAACTATTTAACATTGATAACATGCTAACATGTTTTAAAGTCATCAAACAAATCTTTCCTTCCATTCGGCTATTGTTGGAGAGGTATTTGGTAAATTAGAGCTTGATTTTATCTTAAAACATGAGTCATTTGATTTTTTTTACCGGCAAGTACTGTAGAAGGTGAAGGTATCAGCCTTAATTACTTAGCTTTATGGAAGTCATCATACTCTCATTATGATCGATTCATATAATAGTGTCATTCAAAATTCGTCACTTATACTCAACTATTTATTTTTTAAATTAAACATGCATGTGGATTTGTAGAAAGTTACGACTTGACGTTTAAAATCTTCCTAATTCAGTCATTTACTTCGATAATGTCTTGCGTAATGATACTTTCCACTATAGCATACGTTAGCCCATTAGAGTTTTTTAAAAGGAATTAACTTTCTTTGCATGTGAGTGATATTTTTCACATTACTGTCAACCAAAGTTTCATTGAATTGGAGAAATTGTTCCATTGATATAAGGTAAACGTCCCAGTAATCGTGACCCTAATTTCATTTAATTTGAATGCATTTAAATTTCATTTGATACTATAAAATGCTTTAAATAAATAAGTTTATTAGGACCGTCACGATTACTGGGATAATTGCCTTATGGTAGAAGAAATGTATTTTTATGATTTTGAAGAAATATTTTTTCCGTTGAATCCAAGTATTTTTCAAATTAAAATAATATAATAAGGTTTTACACATCTCAATAAAATAATTTGTTATTCTGAAAAAATTAGTAGTCTAAATATACAATATTTATATCTTGTTTAAAAGCAAAATAATTATTAGAAAACGGAAGCAATTTCTTATTTCTAATTTTCTACACAACGCCGTACGAAAAATGGTAACAAATTTTTGTTATAAGGAATAGAATAATCGCTACGTGATGTTTCTACAGTTCTTTATTTCAGTCAACGCAACCACGAATTCTACGTAAATGATGCGGGCTATACAATCCATTTTTTACAATGCAATTTTTATGTTTTTTTTTACATTCTCATCTCAATGAGAAGGCATTGGTTTTATGTGAAAAATTACTTTCGCGGATTCAATAAAATGTCGACGTTTCGAGACCCCCTGAGTCAGAAAAAATGGTTTTTACGAAGGTGTCTGTCTGTCTGTAGCCTCTTGTTCAACGCCGACAGATTGGATGACCAAATCTGTCGAAGAAGATGCCTGTATCTGCTTCGGAGAGACTCCTTTAGTGATGTAACGTCCTGAATGCGGCTTTCAGGCACGCCCAGTTATGTAAATAAATTAAAGGGACTATTTTAAACAGACCTTTACGTAACAACCTTGTCATTATTAGAAGTAGGAGATTGCAATTTTCATAAAACAGCATTACAAACCAAAGAAACTTACATTCAACTCTTGCAGTTGAGCAATCTTGCCAAAACTAAAAGAATTCAGTGTAAGGTAAAAGTAATACGCACAGTAAATTACTGCGGCACATATTTACATATATCAGCCGTAAATAATGGATAAATTATATTTTCAAAGGAAATATCTCGTTATCAATGCCAAGGAATGCCCGAATTTGGTATATTGAAATTGTATAATAACCTAAACATTTCGGATTTAAAAATGAATTCCACTAATTATCGAGTTGTGACTTTCGTGGGTTCAACAAACTTTTTATGGAAATCACTATTCTGATCCATTTGGTACTTGGCAAAATATAATCTTCACAGGCCTTCTTAGTATTTGACTCTGGGATAGTTGTAAAACTGTAAATCTGGAAAGTAATATGGTTATCTTAAATTCAGGGGTTGCTTGCCCATGCGCAAGTACTTCTTGCATAGATACAGATGCAGGATACACATTTTGGAACTATATACCTTCAGTGCATATTATCGAAGGTTTAGCGAATAAAACATAGGATAATAGCACTCGAAATTCTGCAATAATATATTCATTGACTATCCAAGATGTAACTTTTGCTCTAGCATATAAATCAATGTCGCCCCAACACAGCATGATATATTGCTGCAAGATTTCTTGTAAGGTTCGCAATATTTTTGAAACATTTCTAAGAAATGTTTCCGAAATAAAGATATGTCCCTCGCACAGATCGTGCATAATATTGCTAGAAATATTTGTGAAATGTTATTTGAATATTTTAAAAATATTACAGTAACGTTTCAATGCAACGTTTTTGCAATATTTCTGCAAAGTTTCATTAAATCATTTTTAAACATGACAAATAATATTTTAGTGAAATACTTCTGCAACATTTTAGATTTACTTCAGGAAAAATTTCATAGAAATAATTTAAAAACGTCTTTTAAACCTGTGTGTAGCGTTATCAAAAGGTGTCATTGTAATATTTCTTTGAAATTTTCACTGCAACATTTCATGCCGTGTGGGCCAGAATACAACTATATGTTGATTCAAATAGAACACCCTAAATTATTGATTTTTGAGCCAAAACAAGGTCAAATATTTAGAAAAGGTCATGGTACATTAATAGAAAATGTGGGTATTTTCACGTATGTTAACTCTAAATTCGTATAAGTGTAAAGTCATTTTGGGCAGGAGTGATTAGATTATATAATTATATATTATATCCAAAATTTATTCTAGAACAGCGAGTTTAAAATTCACCAATGTTGGCCACTCAAGCTCCTGACGAATTCGCGTATTTTCTAATGAAAGGTCAATGAACAATATTATTCAAAATTACCTGTCACTCCTTTTGCCCGGAACTAGAAAAGCTTTATGAAGAACATTCATTCCCACCACCCATGTTCAATATAATTTAAGTTCAAGGAGAACCTACTGAACTTTTGACTTATCTAGTCATCTGTCAAGTGAAACCGTTATTTTTGCAGAGTCGAAAGAAGAACCAAGAAAAGAATTGAAATTTGAGTCAGAAGCAGGATATGTGGAAATGAAAAGCCTTCCGCGAAATTCCTCCTCCTCTTCTATTTTACCTAGTTTCTTTAGACCTTGGAAATCCTTTAAAATATGCCTCAATTGTGGTTTTAGAGCTCAAAACATATACAGTAACTGGAAAAAATAATTTTTTTGCTCGCATAAAAATCCTAGAGAACCATCATAATAACGATTGATTTTATACCCTTTGCTCTTAGCTATACATAATTATGAATATGAACAGTAAGAAAACTGATGTAAATTCAAAAGCTACCTTGACATATCAAAAGTCAAGTTTCAGAATAACATTAAACACACGGAAAAGTGATCAGTGGCCACCAGGAATACTTAATTATGTTTAAATTTAATAAAATGTTTCACTAGAATATGGAGGGGGGGGGGCAAGCAAAAATCACAGTAATCCATCAACATAATTTCTTGAAAAATTCATATAATATAGTACAATGGAAGATTGACACCATTCGTGCATTAGGATTGGGGGATACAGAAAAAGTAGCAAGTAATAGTGCAGCATAAACACTTTTGAAAAATATTATAAATAAATACGTTATGAATTCTTCCACTAACTTGCGAAATATCACAGCAAGCCCTATTTTAAATTCATGGCAGAATTCTTGTAATTTCTGTAAAAGAAGATACCACTCATGGAAAAATCATCCAAAGTTTTGTGTTGTGTTATGCACAGCTTACGGAATGGCGATATAATGATGAATTAAAAAAAAATGGTTTGATATATTATCAATGCATTTAATTTATTTTGTAAATTGCACAATTTCAAGCACAGTCACTTACAAACATATAATCACACGCTAAAACGTTTTGAGAAATCACACCCGCTGGGAATTCAAACCCCACCTAAACAACCTAAACTTAAGCCTATGAACGTAATGTACCACACGCTCTAGCCAGCTGAGCTAAGGAATCGCTTGGATCTTGTCGACAAAATCTCAACCCAGCTTTTTCGCTTAAAAGCTAGGGCTAATGGACGAATATATGTGACCGACCGCGAAGAAAGGAACCTAATGCGTCAAAGCTGAATTTTACAAGATGGGCTATCGTAGCAGAGTCCGCAAGCCAGCATTTAAGTAGTGGGGATGCGTCTACGAAAATCACCCCCTCCACTTACCACTACATTTTTAGACACGAATCAGTGAGGCTCACGGACACGTCGCGTACAGCTGTAATGGTAAGTGGTGGGGCTGGTTTTCGCAGGCCGGTCTCCGCGTACGCTTATAATGTCTATGTTTGTATCTTAATAACAAGAAAAGTAATTAACTTACAAACATTCTGATTATTGGAAATAAAAGAGTAACTCAGAAACTGTCGATTGGCGTAAGAAAATGAAAATCGATTTTTCCGCATTAGGTCGCTTTCTTCGCGGACGGTCACATATATATTACATTTTATGTTTCTGTTTTACTGATTTTATGAATAAGTGGATTTAAAAACGTTTGATTTAAATATACGTGACGTGCCTCGAGGAAAGGGACCTTAGGATTAGCAGGTAAATTTTTGTGTAAAAGCGATTGAAGAAACGGTCGAAATCAAATACTCACAGAGTGGGGACCATCTCCGGAATCTTTCCCCTTCACTTATGACTGCATCTTCTCGCTCCGCGTTCAGCGATGTTAAAACTATCAACAGAATATATATATATATATATAATTAAAAGTTTGTCATAAGGACAACCGCAGGATTTCGCCGGGAGCAGGTGCTAATCTTATAGCACAAGGATTAAATATGTAATAGTTATTAGTTCATAAACTTTTTATTTAATTTCATGCCAGATCCCATTAGCACCCTTATAGTTTCCGACGTCGAATCCGACGTCAGAAACGATCCCAATACTCGACGTCGTTTCCTACGTCATTTTAGACGTCGGAAACTATTAGGATATGTCGTAGCATCCTACTCGTACGTGGGTTTAGACGTCGGTTACGACGTAGGAAACTATTAGGATCCGACGTCGGGTTTTTCAGTGGGGATGTAGAATTATTGGCCTAATAGCCCGGAACGATCCCGGAACGTGCCTGGATCGTCCCGCGTGCCCCTTGGAGACGTTCCACTGAAACGTTTAAGCCACGAACTCTGAATGTGTAAAATGTCCGCTTCTTTGAAACGTCCCACTGGCATCTGAAGGGGACTCACCGTTTTTATTTCTAACAACAAATATCTCGTGCACCGTAAGAGATAGGTAAAAATAATTGTCATTTTTGAGTTTTGAGTGCCGCATGTACCACACTGATATGATATCCATATTATAAACTGAATTCGATTTTTATCATTTCTTACGTTGTGCGTGGTATTTATTATTAATAATAACAATAACGGTAAGTCCCCTTCTGGTCCCAGTGGGATCTTCCCGGTACGTTCTGAAGACACGAACATTTTACACGTTTCGTAGACTGGAACGTTTCCGTTGAACGTTCTAGGCATGTTCCTAGAACGTTCCGTGCTATTATTTCAAGGTCAATTTTTCTCGAAGACTTCAAAAAAGCGCGTATTACCCAAGAATTTAATATGATTAGTGGAAGCCATATAATAAGGAACTACACTCATCTCTCGATTTTGTGCCACCCGATCATCCGCTGGCTTCACGCTTGACTGCTTCTGTCTCCCCCCGCCCCCGGCGGCCTTGACGTTCGGGTAGCCAGTGCTGAATCGGAAGTTGTTAACATCGCGCATCTCTGGGGCCTACTGCGTCATACGGTGCCGGGCTCTAAGACTATAGTATATATGCGGTCCTGAGTGTTGACATGAAAAAACGCGTTCGATTCCATGCCAACAAGACTCGAGGCCGGCACAGATTTAAGAGATGAGTGTAAATCCTACCGCTCTGTTTGATAGTCTACAATTTATTTCATTTCACCCATGTCCAAAATAAATTTTTCAATGTAAAATGCATATACAAAATATAATTATGAAATATAATATAAAGGAATCCTTTCTTATTTATTTCAACTATAAAATACCAGAAAAACAATAGGCAATTATGTATTTACGAACAAAAGCATAATTTAAACCATTTTAGGTTTTAATGTAATAGTAGCAGCTCTACATCTAATTTAGGTTGTTGTTAAGAAACCATTCAAAAATAAGGGACCGTTTTTGTGAAAATAAATCCAAAGACAACATTTTTCCTTGCGAGGAGTTCTACCAAATTTCCCTTTCCACTTTTCGGTATTAGGCACCGTCTTTCGAGTGTTTCCAGAAATATAAATTTTACTTTTAAAAAATGGTTGCTGTACAATACTTAAAAACATAACAAAAACTTGTTTAAAATTTGTATTAGATTAAAAAATATTTTTGGGCGTCAAAATTTTGTTTCCGGGTTAGTGTAGGGGATCATGCTAGGACCTATACTGAATATATTGGCACTATACTCATCTTCTAAAAGCAAACGGAAGTGAGTATATTTTATGCTTGAAGAAAAGTATAATATGTGCGCTTGTGGCACTCACCAACTTTGGATGCGTTTATTCTCGAAAAGTGGGTTTTCGATGTTCCAACTTCAAAAATTCCCTGGCGACTCATTTTTGAACCTAATGTATTCATTATGGTCTTGAAATGTCGGCAATTTATCTGGTTATATGAGCCCATACATAACTCTATACCGTCCATAAGGACCCTTTTCATGCGGACAATTTACACGAGGCAAAGTGCTACTTTGGGGCCGAGTGTCAATACTTTTTTTTATCACACCAGTCAATGAAGAGTGCAAATAGGTTGCATACAGTCCTAATCTAAAAAGCGGAGAGAGTCCAAATACGGAGTCCGGTAATGTGCGTGGGGTAAGAAGTCGATACTAAAATACCGTAAGTACTGTACGTACCCTTAGTGCCTTAAATACCCTAAGTAAAAATTGTACGGCCTATGCTAAAAAGTGCTATTTTAGGTATCGTTCGGAGTACTTCAAATCGCACTTATGACGGCGGTGTGATAAAAAATCACTTTTACATAAAGGCACATATATTTAAACCCAGCATCTGTAACGCTTAGCCAAGGTTTTTACACGAAAGTCTAAGCGCTCAATTGGTTGATCCGTGTGGCGCGGCTTGAGTTAGATTTATGGGATAACCCTCCTACAAACTTCAATTTTGGAAATTTTTTTTTTTTTCAAATCAAAGATATGTCTTTAGAGCAGAGAAAGATCTTCAATACCGCAAAGTTTCTAGAATAAAAGTTTTTGAATTTGCTCATTTTTCTTTTGCTTTTTAAATTTCATTGCACGTAAAATTTTATATAATATATATGATACATAATATATTATTATATATTATGTATATTATTATAGCATTAAATCAAATCCCTTTCGGAGTAAGCATGACTCACTCGGTTCTAGCCTCGTTATACTGTCGGGTGTACGAGGCGGGACAAGGGGGGGAATAGTTTTTTAGAATAATCTAGAATTCCCTTGTTGCCTATACAAACAAAACGTTAGGTTCACAATACTGCTTTGCCTCAGGTAGCTGAGCAATCTCTCTAGCAATCATCCCAGGCGAAGAGCTTCACAAAGTCGCCATGTAGGGCTCTCCACTCAGGCTCATTAGTATCCAAGGTCTTTCGTTTTAGGCGTCATATACTCCACTGTCACTCTTCATGATGAATTTCTTATAAACTATTTGTCGACACATTTTTCTGTCCTGGCATACCTCTTTAGCTTTCTTTATGTCCATGCATTTACTCATGCAAGCTCTTGTGATTCTATGGTTTTTTAAATATATTTTCGAATTAGGGACTCATTCATACATTCCAACCATTCTTTACTCGGTCTGCCTCTGGGTACGCTACCATTTACATTACCTTGATATACTTATTTGGTCAGTCGTTGATCTTTCATTTTCTCAACATACCCAAACCATCTCAACGAATTTCTTTCACACTTTTCAAACAGTGTCTCCTGTGTACCACATTCTTTACGAATTGTCTCATTGCCGACTTTGTCCATTAGCGTTTACCGTAGGAACATATTGCGCGGGAATTTCATGCGAACTGCGTTAATTTTACTCTTATCCTTTTCTTGATTGGTCTAGGTCTCCCCGCCATATATCACGGTGGGTGCAAGTACAGAATTATATATATATATATAATATATATAGTGTATATTATATTATAGTTTTGTTTATTGTTATTCTATAGCACAAGGATTAAATATGTAATAGTTATTAGTTCATAAACTTTTTATTTAATTTCATGCCAGATCCCATTAGCAAAAAGGTAAACAGCATGCCTCCGGTAGAGACGATGCTGTGCGAACGCATCGACGTTCGTCACATCGTGGCCGGAGCTTATCCAGATCTCCAGAAATTTCTAGAAAGAAAAAGCTTCATAACCGCTTTGGTAGAGAGAGTAGAGTGCGTCTCGATAGAGAGCCGTCCTACTCTAGCCAAGAGTCAAGCTCTAGTTCCGAGCAAAGCTTCACAATGGGCTCCAGTAAATACGCGTTGTGCAGCAAACGCAAGCCAAGCAGAGAGCGAAGTCCAACTCCAAGCACGCTGTCAGATCAAAATAAGGACGCTACTACTGGAGAGAAGCAGATTCCAGAGGTTGCCCAAAAATCTGTGCTTGATCTACTTGGTGAGGATCCTTCGCTGAACAGTCAAAAGTTGATTGTAAATCTCGGAGATGCAGGCAGGATTCTAGCTGAATTACACCATTCTCTTTTAGTATCAAGGAGATACTTCATTGAGACTGGTTTAACTTCGTCTGCCAGAAGTATTGCTGCTGAAAGTGAGATTGACTCGTACCTCTTCGCTACACATTTTTCGGATTGAGTAAAGTCCCTGGCCGCAGTAGTGAAGTCAAGCAAGGAGATAAGCAAACCTTTAACTTGTGGGACTTATCAACCATCAAGGGACAAAAACGCTGCATTTCGACCCACAAATAATGGAAATAAGGGTCATTAAAACAGGCGACCTTCCTCCAGGAGGCCTTACTGGAAATCACAACGCGAGAGCGAGAGAGGCAGATAGTCGTACCGACAAGCAAGCAGGTCTTGTCGTCAATAAATGTAAGTAATGTGGCAGGCCGATTAATGCATTGTCTTGATACATGTAAACGTGCAAGGTCAGATCCCATTATTCTAGACTGGGTACGGGGGTATAAAATTTCATTTATTCAAAGAGTTAACCAACTTTTTACACCCCCCAGATCCGAATTTCTCAAAAGAAGAATTTGAAGATGGTCCAAATTCAATTGATGAACTTCTTATAAAAGGGGCAATTTCTGTATATAAATCAGTCAGTGACCAATTTTTATCATCCTATTTCTTGGTAGCTGAACCGAATGAGGAAAAGAGGTTCATCCTTAATTTAAAAAAGCTTAACCTTTTGGTCTGTGCACTGCAGGTGTCGTGTTTACTAAATGACCAAAACCAGTTGTCCACAATTTAAATTCTAGAGGCCTCATATCTGTTATCTATCTAGATGATGTACTTTCAATTGCAAAATCAGTAAGGGAATGTTTAGGAAATTTTCATGAAACCAGATCCTTATTAGAATCGTTAGGATTTATTCTGAATTTTGAAAAATGTCAGCTACAGCAATCTCTACGATGTAAGTTCCTAGGTTTCATCATAAATTGAAAAAAATTTTAACTTGAATTAACTGATAAGAAAAGAGAAAGTATTGTAAGTCTAGCTTAAAAGTTTAGAAATAAGAAAAAGTGCAAAATTAGGGAGTTGACACAGTTTTTAAGCGTATTAGTGGCGGCTTGCCCTTTAGTAAATTATGGTCCTTTGTACCCTAAAAGATTAGAGAGAGAAAAGTACTTAACACTCGAAATCGCAGACGGAAACTTTGAGGAAACCATGAATTTACTTGAAAATATTACATCCGATCTTAATTGGTGGATTGAAAAAATTCAAAAACTAGCCAATCCTATAAGAGAGAATAATTTAAAAATAGAGATTTTCTCTGATGCTTCATTATCTGATTGGGGTATTTCCTGCGATAAAGGGAAATCACATGGAAGGTGGAATCATCCAGAGAAAAAAGAGTGCATCAATTTTTTGGAACTGAAAGCTGCATTTTATGGCCTAAAGTGTCTTGCAACAAACCTGCAATCACGGGAAGTATTACTCAGAATAGATAACACCACTGCTATTCCGTATACTAACAGAATGGGTAGTGTTAGGTTTCCTGAATTAACTAACTTTTGTAGAGAAATATTACAGTGGTGTGAGGCAAGGGATATTTGGATCTTCGCTTCATACATTAGATCGATTGAAAATATTGATGCGGATACAAAATCGCGCACGATTTCGCCAGCTATAGAATAGGAATTAAAGGGGAAAGCACTTGAAGATATAACAGATCAATTTGGTAATTTTGAGATAGATTTGTTTGCAACAAATATAAATGCCAAGCGTTCGAAATTTATTTCTTGGCATAAAGATCCAGAAGCTATGGCGGTAGACGCATTTACTGTTCATTGGACAGATTACTATTTCTACGCTTTTCTTCCTTTCTCGATTATTTCAAGGGTTTGACAAAAAATAATCATGGACAAAGCGGTAGGAGTGGTTATTGTTCCAAACTGGCCAACACAACCGTGGTTTCCTGTGTATAATAATCTGCTTACAACTGAACCAATTATACTCAAAGAAAGAACAAATTTATTAACATCTCCTAATCTATCAAGAAGCGTTTCTGATGGTTTTCGCATCTCTAACCTTGAGTACAATCAAACAATATGAAAAACCAATACGCCTATGGTTGAAGTTTAGCAATCGAGAAGATATCTCACCTTTCGAAGCTTCAATTTCTCAAATAATTCAATTTTTAACTGAACAATTTAAATGTGTTAACTCGTACGGAACCTTGAATACCTATAGCAAAATCAGTTTAGAGAACATAAAAGAATCCAAGAAAATTATTCAGATCACCATACCAGATGGAATAAAAACTTCAAAGATAAATCGCTCTCAACCCGTTCTTCAAATACCGTTCTTCAAAGAAAGCCCGTTTCTGTGCATTGCAACAATCTTAAAAAGTTATTTAACGGCTACGAAAAATATTCGCCCGATAGATGAAAAAAGACTTATTGTTACTTTCAAGAAACCTTATCGATTAGCAACGTCGCAGATGATTAGCTGTTGGATTAAGGAGACTCTAAAAGAAGAAGGTGTGGATACAAGTGTATTCACAGCTTATAGTACCAGATACGCCTCAATCTCAGCATCTGCTGTATTCAATGCTATATAAGTAGAGAATCCTTATAAGCTACCTAGCATTACAAAATAATTTGTTACTTGTGTTGCACAAATCATGTGTTACTTTTGTGTAGAATATACGACTCGCAACAGAGAATATTCTTTAAACAACTACAATATTCCACCTAGAGGACGAGACGATGTAGTATAATTGAAAAATCAAACGAAGTTACCTGTAAGTAAAGTTGGATTTCAATTATATGAGTTGTCTCGTACGAATAGGTTAAACCCACCCTTTCAAATTTTCTCATCCTCAGATTTTTGTTGCGAGTTATAGACTTTAAAATTATGAAATCAGCAGCAAGCGGAAATAGGTATGACATCCAGTAGCGAATGAGAAAAGTTTCTTTTTTTTGCCGCGAGCTTTGAAATCTGTGGATTGGACCGAGCAACTAACGTTACTACAATATTTCACCTATTCGGACGAGACGACTCATATAATTGAAATCGAACTTCACTTACAGGTAAGTTCGTTTGATTTTTCAATTATGAGAAACAGGAGAGAGATAAAACAGGAGAGAGACAAAATAGTTCCGAGTCTCTGGATTTAACGTCAAGGTCAGCCCCGAAACCGACGCTAAATCAAGGTTCGACTATATTCGAAAGCCATGTTGATACCTGCTCGTTAAAAAAAAAACACTCTTGGGGTGCATGTCATAAACAACCACTCTTGCGGTCGTTTTGTCTCAAATCTCCAGTTTTCGAGTGCCCGTCTAAAGACTCTGGACGTCAAATTTCGCACTTTTAAGGAGAGCGTTTTGAATATCGAAAGCTGTGAAAATTCGAAATTTTCACGTTAATACATCCTGCTAATCGTTTATGCATTGTGGAATCTTGGAGATTATTATGACCACTAAGATTTTTCCGGATTCTTTAAGTTCAAGAAATAAATGCACTTATTTAAATATTGTGACACGTACAAAGTTTCTTTTCGCGTTTAAAAATTAGGGTAATGACAGAAAAGAGCTTTTGCCGAATCTTGTTTCACACGAATTGCTTTCTTCATCTATTCTAACCTTCAATCTCTATAGTTAAATGTGACAGTTTTTCCGGTTAGAATTTAGGATTGACATTTGAAACTCACCGACAGCAGCGTTTCTCAATCTTATCGTTAGTTGATTTGTCAGTAGTAGATTATAAGATATAAAAGTTAAAACGACAATAAATTGTGAAAAGAATATTCCTTTCTAAATTTTTTAATTGATCTACGATGCTCCATATCACTTCACAATTTGCGACATGTAAGAAAGCTTATAAATAACATTTTTCCTCTAATATAATCGCACTGCATGAAAACAAAACACGAGCTGACAAAATAACAATTTACCGACAATCAGAATTCGTCAGGAGTCATGAGACACAAACACATTCCTTTTCTACTTTAAAAATACATGGGACTGTGGCGCTAGTGCATCAGCGGAAATGAGTCGAAGATAATCGGGTAATCATTGAAAACCATTTTATTAATTTTCCTTATTTGCAAATCTACGCAAGATAGTGAGTTCTAACTTTACTTTCACTCTATGATAAATCATGACTCATAGAATTAATGTTAATAAAAACCCGTATTTTGTCAAAAATGAAGTCTGGTGGATTAAGACGGGCACTCGAAGAGTGGAGATTTTAGAGTTTAGATGACGAACGTGAGGGTGGTTATTTTTGCGACGTGCACCCGAGAGTGGTTTGTTAACATTCAGATATTGATACGTTACGTTTGTGATCTAAATTTTCAGTAAATAAATTCCTATTTTGTCGGTGGTATTTTGGAGGTGTGTGCTTTAAGGGTTAATCAAGATTATTAGCTACTAATGGGATTAAAATTGTTATTAACATTTAATTAAATAAATACGCAACTGTGAATGTTTTCAATTGCGTAAGTGTAAATTTTGTAACTCTTAATCTAAAGAAAGATAGCAAAAAACGATATAACGAAAAAACAGAGTATGAAAGTAGAATATATGGTTCGACAATTAACACAGGCCCGAGATCCAAACGGACAAACTTTCCTACTCTGTTTTAATAGTACCTCAGCATTGGTATTGTAAGGAAAAATTTTAGCGAAAATTTAACAATTATTATTAATAACAAATAGTACAAAGCAAAGGCACAAATGAACATTTCTTCCTGGAAAAAAATCATGTTTCTCATTAATGCTTTTCGAAAGCTAGTTAATATTAATATTTGATGTACAATGTACAATTGTACATATCACATCAAAGAAGTAAGAAGCATGTTCTTTTAACGCCTTTATTTAATACCGCCCTGATATTGGCATTCATACCGAAAAAAAATCCATATAAAATGTATAGTTACGTAATATAATTGACTGTCCGGATGTAATAAGGGCACATAACATTTTCTCGTGCAAAAACAAAGTCCTCTGGAGACTTTCAACAAAAGTTTCGAATTTTAATTTTTAAAGGATATATCTGGATGTGAAATTTCATTGCGCATCTTTTCCCCTCTAGATAAAAAGTTTTAGCTTTTTAAGTTTACAAATTAAAGCCAAAAAACTGACTTTTAAAAAAATAAATAAATTTTAATACGTTTTTCACTTCAACTCGCGCTCCGTTCATCAGTTTTTTTGATTTTTTAATAAAATTTTCAGAAAATTCGCTCTAGTGTATCCTAAGGTTGATAGAATAAGTGGAATTAAAAAAAAAAAAAAAATTGAAAATTTTTTATTAATTTTTTTCCGATGCTCAGCGTGAATCGGACTTTTGTAACTTCCAGCGTTTCGTTTATCGAGGAAATTTTGAGCAAGAAAAGACTTCTCGCGGCAAAAATACGGAGAAAACTGTGCTAAAGTTTTTGGGAAAGTTTCAGATCAAAATATTCAATAGTTTAGGAGTAGTTGTGATTATAGTTAATGTCAGCGCTGGAGCTTTCGAGTGTACTACAGGACTCTGGGGCTTGCCGCCGTGACATCTTCTCGCGCTAGTAAGTTTTTGCTTACAATAACGATAATAATTAAATTTCTTACGGAATAACAATTTGAAGAAAGTAAGTTGATAAAACACTCATGAATTTTATTAAATTTTAAATTTATTTTTGCGGTTTATTAAGATTTAACTGTAAGATATTTACTCTAATTGTCACTGTGGTATTATGAATAAAGGAGCGCGACGCGTTGTGGTGGGGCGCACGGTGGTGGGGGTGGGAGAGCTGTGGACGCTTGGGCCAGGGGGCCGCAGTCTCTCTCTCTCGGCTCTCGCTGATCGGCGCCCCAGCATGGTGTGCCGTGGATTTATACCAGAATACTCGATTGGTTTATTTATTGTGTTACCTGGACACCACAATTGGCGACGAGGATTAAAAGTATGTACACATATATGTTTAACATTAAAAAAAAACGAGAAAAAATAGATTTGGTAAATTATTATCAAATGAGGTTTTAGTATTGTGGATAGATTTGGGAATTGATAAATTTCAGAATTAGATTCTTTCCTTATATAGAAAATGGCATATTTAAAATTGTAATAAAGAATCGGTTTATTAATTTTGACCTTCGGTTGTTTACTCGGGATATGCACGGAGTGCCACTTATTTGGGTGAATGTGTCTACATGAAAATGATATTGTTCCAGTCCGAGATTGGATTAATAAATTAAATTGTTCTCACTTTGCCAAATTCTTATTTATAATACCTTACAATTGGTACCAAACAAATGATACAGAATATGACACAGGTAAACTGGTAACTTTACAGTGGTACCTATAAAACACAACAGTGTATATAAAATTATAAAGGTAATATAGCTAACGCTATAAGGTACCTGAAAAGAAGCATATCTGTGCTGGACACCTCAAGATGTCTCAAATCTGCCCTTTGGAGAGTTTCGACTGCGAAGGCGATTCAGCTTCTGTGGATCTGCGGTGGGAAAAATGGAAGAGAGCATTTGACATTTATCTTCTCGCAGCAAATATTGACAAACCAGCACAAAAAAGAGCAACACTCTTACATATGGGTGGGTTGCCAGTCGAAATATTAATGTAATAATAATTTTTATTATAAAATTCAAATGGATCATGTAGTAAAACCTGTAATATGAAGAATAGGACCCCGTTATTTTAGTACTACATTTGGCCACCAGTTGGCGTATCGTTGTATTTCAGATCCCAATAAGCCGAGCCGATAGACACCTCTAGTCTTTCTCCACTTCTGCCCCCTGAGTCTCACCTTAATAACGGTCAGTCCCTGGAGCAGAGCTCAGGAACGAAAATCGCATCCATACCCTTGCCAGCAATGCATGCCCTTGGTGCATTTTCGTGTGGCCCCTTATATAATATATATATGGAGCCACACCTTCCTCAGCCACTAATCCTTCCCCTGTATATCCAGGGTTCTTGGGTTAGGGCAATACCTGTCTGCACCACTGCCGTACGCCTGGTGAGGACCATCGAGACGCCTTTGCTGTGGTGAAAGTTTATCTGCATCATTGGGTCAAGTATCCAAGGACTCATTATAGAAAACAAGAAAAAATCTGCCCGCAGCGCGGTCACAGTCTCATTACGCGCTGCATATTTACCTCGCACTGCGGGCTCGGTCTTTGTACTTCTCCCACATTTATACATAGACCTTTTAAAATTAAATGTCAAAACATAGACAACTGCAATTTGTTGATTGTGAATTCTCTTTTGTTAAAGCTTCTTCGGCTTTAACAAACGTATTCTCATAACGTGTCTCGTGCTTCGCACTCAACTAAAAGTAAAAGATTAGAAGGAAAGATCCCAAAGTGCGAATTTTTCTCTATTATGTTCAACTCTATTATATTAGATGTATATGTGTCGCGATCCGAGAAAAGGCACCTAACTCTGCAGAGCCAAACTTTACAGGACGGGCTGTTGAAAATGGTCCGTTCACAGGTAGTAGCGAAGCGAAGCTATGTTTGCAATTAATGATTGAAGCTGATTTTGCAGATAAACGAATCCTCACAATGCCACCTGAAAGAGGAACTTATAAACTATGGAAAACCATTAAAACCTGAAAATCGATTTTTTCAGTTAGGTCCCTTTTCTCGGAGCGCGTCACATATTATATTAATTTATGTACCTCGGTCCGGGACTGCTTATTTAGATATTGCAAAATAAAGTACAAATTTAATTTTTATAATTATTTTAATATTTCTTCCTTATTTTGCATTAATTTTTATTCGCAGCTACCCTGAAAAATGTATAATTTCAGTAAATGTTAAATGTACAATTCATAATATGTATGAACAATTTGGTCATTAAACATTTTATTGTATCTTGTGTCGTTTTTTCAAAAATTTAATATTATTAATCATTTCATTTTTTACGATAAAAACAAAAAGTGCCCTTCCTATCAAAAAATTATTTGTAACAAATTTGTTGATCTTTTTTTGATGAATAACTTTTGTCCATTCCATTTTTTTTCGTATCTTGTGTCATTTTACCAAATATTTAATTTCTCTATTTTTAATTATTTTTTACGAATAAAACAAAAACTACGCGTCATATCAAAAAATGATTAATAACAAATTTATATATCTTTTTTGGGCGAAACCTTTTTGTTTATTCTTTTTCTTCGTATTTTGCATAGTTTGACAGCAAAATGGAATATTTGATTTTCTAGTATTTTTTGTGTTTTGACTAGTGAACGAACTCGACTTTTGTTTCTATCCCCAAAAATGTGAGCCAAAGTGCAATCCATTACGGTTAGTCTTTCAAAAGTTGTCCGGTATACAGACGACGACAACGCCGACAGACAGACACCATTGTAAAACCTGTTTTTTTTTTGATTCAGGGAATCTTGAAACGTGGTAAAAAATATGTCTATTTTTTAAATCGCAAAAAAAAAATTCAGGAATGATTTCTATTTTTAATTTGACAAAAAGTAACGTTTATTTCATCTCTTAAACATGAATGTATTACCTTCATAATCACTATCACTCGTTTCATTTTTCGAACTCATTTCAACTTTAATATTCCCTATTTATTCGTTCCAAGTAAATGGTAACATTTAACAAGCTGAAAATATTTGGCAAGTGAATATCTAAGCTAATATTTGTTCAAAAGTAGATAACTATCGTGATTGACGATCATATCTTCTTTTAGAATCCTTCACTGCATAATCTCAAATTCGTTGTACATATTATTTTTGTAGTACACATGTATCTCATTTTAATTAACTCATTTTAATTTATTGTACAGCTTGGAAATGGAAGAGGAGCGCCATTACAATGAAATTGTTATGTCTGGTGGAAACATAAGGAATCGCACTGTTTCCAGTCCTGTCCCCTACAATCCTTCACCAAGCTCTTCAAGACCTCTCAGCCCAGGTAATTATTTAAAAAGAAAAAAGCAACAACTGTAGATTTGTTCACATGCCCACCTCATTTAAGAAATTCAGTTATAAAATATAAAAAGGGCACTTGTGAAGTTTTCCTGAACTCAGAGTGGTTTCGCTGTGGCAAAAGTTCTGTCTCGTATAGTGTTTTTTGGAAAATAGGAATATATATGTGCTAAAATGCGATAGTTGAAATGAGGGAAGTAAGAGTAGACCAAAAATACCGTCACATGAAAGTATGGTTGCCACCAGTAAGTTTACTTCTAAATAATTTTTTAAAGACAGCGGCACTGCAAGTTGACTGCGCTTAGAGACTTTATTTAATAGGAAAGCTTCTATTCGGTAGCTATTCGGGTCAGAGTTATCCGAAGGTCCTTCAAACCAGAAGGTCGAGAGATGAGTGAAGCTTGCAGAGCAAGAATAAGTTTCGGTTTTCGCAGTACATGTTCTCGTTTCTCATTGTTCCTTATTGTATATGTGGGCTAGGGCCAGGTAGGCCGAAACATCGTCTAAAGCTCTGTGAAACAAACAGCCAAAGTATCTCTGAAAAGAGAGCCATCTATGGTGAAGGTGGTTCTTCTGTCAAGGGACGACTAAAATGTTCAATGATCCTTCCTAAAACATTAACCAATTTTATTCCTCTCTAATATTCTTTCTTTTAGATTTTAATTCCAATCCAGATATTGGCCTTAAAGAGCCATTTAACTGCACTGTGAAATCCTCCGTCCCTTCATGTACGTTTACAGCGGAACCGACCAGATCCTATTTGACAGAATTGCGTAGGTGGTTAAGACACGATCTCTGAGTCTTTGACTGTATTCTCCCCCAAAAACCGCTTCAGTTCGCTCACTGACTCCACGGTGGGATGCCTGAGCAGCACGGGCCGACCCTGTACGAGCAGGGGGCATTGATCAAGGGGATGTGTAAAATCCTTGAGCAAGGTACCACAATTGCAACCCTGAGGAATATTCCACTCCATGTAAATGAAATGGTCCCCGTACAGATGTGTGAGGTTCTCAATCTCGTGACGAATTTAGTGTGGCTTCTGAGAAGATGGACGCCCCGGAACCACAGCCTAGGTGTCTTAAGGCCATGTGGCGAGTGGGTCACGTGACCGGCTTCCTACCTTACCGACACTTTTTTTATTTGTAAACTTATTTTGCCGTTTGGCGAAGTGACGTATTTCGAAAAGTTAAATCAATCCCTTGTGCCGCTTGGCAAAGGGATTGACGTCTGTCAGAGTTTTCGAATTTTACAATAATTCCAAAAAAAAATCGTAAAAATGTAATTATTTAATAATTTCTAAAACTCTGATTGATTTTCCGAAATAATCATTTGCGCCGTTTGGCGAAGTGAAGTATTTCGAAAAGTTAAATCGATCCTTTGTGCCGTTTGGCAAAGGGATTGTCGTCTGTCAGTGTTTTCGAATTTCACAATAATTCAAAAATTTTCAATGAATTATTTAATAATTTCTAAAAGTCTGATTGATTTTTCGAAATAATCATTTGCGCTGTTCGGCGAAGTGACGTATTTCGAAAATTGAAATCAATCCTTTTTGCCCTTTGGCATAGGGATTGACGTCTGTCAGTGTTTTTGAATTGTACAATAATTCAAAACTTTCAAATGAATTATTTAATCATTTCTAAAACTCTGATTGATTTTCCAAAATAATCATTTGAGCTGTTTGGCGAAGTGACGTATTTCGAAATGCTAAATCAATCCTTTGTGCAGTTTGGCAAAGGGATTGACGTCTGTCAGTGTTTTCGAATTTTAGAATAATTCAAAAATTGTAAAAATGGAATTATTCAATCATTTCTAAAACTCTGATTGATTTTCCGAAGTAATCAATTGCGCCGTTTGGCAAAGTGACCTATTTCGGAAAGTTAAATCAATCCTTCGTGCCTTTTGGCAAAGGGATTGACGTCTGTCAGTGTTTTCGAATTTCGCAATAATAAAAAAAAAATGGTAAAAATGGAATTATTTGATAATTTCTAAAACTCTGATTGATTTTCCGGAATAATCATTTGCGCGGTTTGGCGAAGTGACGTATTTCGGAAAGTTAAATCAATCCTTCGTGCCGTTTGGCTATGGGATGGACGTCTGTCAGAGTTTTCGAATTTTACAAAAATTCCAACAAAAATTGTAAAAATGGAATTAATTATTAATTTATAAAACTCTGATTGATTTTTCGAAATAATCATTTGCGCCGTTTGGCGAAGTGACGTATTTCGAAAATTAAAATCAATCCTTTGTGCCGTTTGGCAAAGGAATTGACGTCTGCCAGTGTTTTCGAATATTACAATAGTTCAAAACTTTTAAATGAATTATTTAATCATTTCTGAAACTCCGATTGATTTTTCGAAATAATAATTTGCGCCGTTTGGTGAAGTGACGTATTTCGAAAAGCTAAATCAACCCTTTGTGCCGTTTGGCAAAGGGATTGACGTCTGTCAGTGTTTTCGAATTTTACAATAATTCAAAACAAAACAAAAAAATTTCAGTTTTAATATGGAAGAAAAGGGAACTCAGACAGCATCCCTGTTCTTGAAATGGATAATAATAAAAATGGCAGACCTACCTCACGAGTCTAACACTGAGCGTAGAACCCGCCCTAGATGAGGGAGGGAAATTCGGCAAAGTTTTGAAAAATGATTGGTTTACCAGACTCTCGTCAGTAACACTTTTGTTAAAATTGAATCAAATTCGGAATCAGTCGAGGAAAAATCTGTGGTAACTTCCCGAGGGTCTTTGGTACTAGGCTCAACACCTCAACCATCTACCACTGTGGAAAATAAAACCCTAGATGCACAAACCGGCTCTCAATGATTGAGTAACGATAGTGATTTTCGCGACTCTTTTGAATCCGCTCTTGAACACGCAGAAGCTCTCTTCAACCTAACTAAAATCACGAGATCGGGACTCCGTAGTAACGCCAGCAATTACTAGACGTTCGTGCAGCTTCTCCTCTTCCCTGATTGTACGGTGAAGTGGGCTCCTCTCACTCCGAGACCTAAAAGACACTGAAGTTAAGATTAAAATTGGAATCAAGAGATTCTTCTAGCCTATACAAGATATTTTTTTTCATATAATTAAAAATATGCGATCCAACCAAAAGTGATGTCGATCATTCAGACGCACGAATCACTTGTCATAATAAAAAAAAAAAACCACACAACAGAGAAGTAACGTCACAGAGCTTTAATTGAATTTCGGCTCAATTTAAGCTGGTAGGTTTCGCCTCTGTAAAGGTACGTCGAGGCAAACGCCTGTGTTGCCTACGTCGAGGGTGAAGCTAGTTACTTCTTCTGTCCATAGAACGAAAAACAGGGAGAATACACATAAAAGAAGCCTTTCATTTGAATTCTTTTACGACTTACTCTCTCTGGACTTGTGAGAATGTTATCGTTACTCCAGGCCCGTTGATGAGGGCGAGATTTCTCATCCTATGCGAAAAACTATTCAAGATAAGATGGATCGATGTTCAAGTGCTGAATTCAGCAAGGGTAGAGATTAAGTGTCTGACACTCCGGATAACGTGCGGTCCAACAACCACCTTCAATCACTGAAGAGAAGAAAGGGGTACGGCGCGAATCATAAAAAAAGACGGCTTGCATATATCAAAGCCCTAATATCTTTCAGAATCTTTTTACTCCGAGATAAAAAGGGTCCCAGTCGGCGTAGTACAGCCAGTAGTTCGGATTGCGAATCCAGTCCCTGGAATCACCCCCGTTGACCCAATTGCAGCAATCGAGGTGATAGACCTAGACCAACAGGAAGGCCTTCTACAAAGGAGACGCGTCATTCTTGAAGAAAATCACCTTTGTCAACCGGCCCTGGAAACCATTATCGAGGTTCTCGATATCGACATATCCGATGACGACACTGTCATTTTAGAACCCGACGCGTAAATACACCTCACGGAAGAATCCACCCCCTGACCAGGATAAATAAAAATTCTGGTGTGGTGATTTTTTCGAACTCACGAACTAAGAAGTAACAGCCGTTACAAAATTCTGGTGTGGCGATTCCTCACCATTAAAACTTTTCTTTATAAAACCGATTATTCTGTCTTGGACTTCCTTTAATCCTTGACAAAACAAAAACAAATCTAACTCATATCATTTTTTTTTTTTTTAGGCGAGATGACGTCCCTCTGGTTCCTAATCCCTCTACTCTCCCTTACTGCTTCCGAAGGCCCGGACTGTCCTATTTATAGAGACACGCCTCTGAGAACCAGCACAGGGGTATATTACGAGCCTATGTGCGTCGGGGTTCGGACTACCATGTTTACAAACCATCACCGACTACGGTCTCGACGCCAAATTCCTCGTGGCCAAGGGCCTAAGAAAAGAGGTCTCCCGACATGCCGGGGAAATCAAAGAACGCACCAATAAGACCATTATCTCAAGTCTTCCCGCGGCAATGAGTAGCCGACGAGCCCAACCATTTATAGGGATTTTGGGAGGACTCATCGGGCCAATAGCCGGTCTAATGACGTACAGTGATGGCGAAACCCTCGAGGCAGAGATTGCCGATTTCAATCAGGTCCAAGCCAACATATCTCACCTAGTTGATAAACAAACTCATATAGTCAGGTCACAACTAGAGGAAATACACGAACTTTCCAAGGGCAATAAAAAAAGATTGATTCTTTTTTTTGCAAATTCATTGTCTGTTTCGAGCTGCTGTAATGGAACGCCTACCGACGATTCTACAACACCTGCCTCAGTAAGCGCACGAAAGCGGCATGCGCGAGACAAATGCGCAGTATAAAAGGATGCAATGAGCACAGGCCTCCTTTGGCGCTGCAAGCCTCACATCACAGTGCCTTCTCAGGTCCTACAAGTGCTGGAAATGGAAATAAGCAGGACCAGTAAGGACTATGGGAGGGCTTGAATTGTATGGAGAGTGAGGCCTTCCTCATAAGAACAAGTGTTCAACCAGTGGGTATGCTCGCTGAGGAAGCTTCTGAATCTAGAAATAAAAATAATAAAAATGACAGATTGTCTCACAGCAGAACTTTCAGCCGCAAAACAAACATACAAGATATGTTTTACAGGGCTATGGATAGCTCGGATCCAATCATATGCTTCCTTAATCTTCAATCCCGAAATAAAAAGAAAAATGTGTTGAACCTTACTCCAGAGGTGAGAGATTTACTAAAGATTTCGCAAGAGGAAGAATTGTGTCATTCTGACATAGAAAGTCAGAACGAAAACGATGATTTCTCAGGTATCCATCAAACATTTGATTACAGAATTATCGGATGATGAAGAAAAAATTAAACGTGAGAGGCTAGGGGAACTCACACAGAAAGCACCCCGAACACCACAGTTTTTATAATTAAAAATTAAAATAAAAAAAATAAATAAGAAAAACATAAACATAACAAAATAAAACTAAAAACAAATCAAAATTCAAAAACCCTTGTGATAGGCTCTGGTAACTTATTATAAGCTAACTGCGGACAAAAGGGTTTCATTTTACGTACATCATTTTTTGAATACTTGTTCTTTTTCTTAATTTTGACTCCAGATTAGTAATCAGCGCCCTCGAAAACCTGTCGATACCACGTTTCAAGTAGATCCAATAATTTTTTTAAATATTCGTCCACCATATTGGATCCGTCATCTTGTTTTTCGAATTTTTGACTTCATTTTCCGAGTCAGCGCCCTCGAAAACCTATAGATACCACGTTTCAAGTAAATTCAATAACTTTTTTAAATACTTGTCCACCATGTTGGATCCGCCATTTTGTTTTTTGAAATACTCGTCCGTTATATTGGATCCGCCATTTTGAAATTGCCGACACTGAAAATGGTCGACAAGATTTTAAATCTCCGAATTAGAAAATTGACGACTCAAAAATTGCCGACCAAAAAATTCTCGAATTGTAAAATTGCCGTCGGTTAGTCCATAAATTAGGACGGGATTATCTTATTTGTCTGGCGGGTTAGTGCAACAACTAACACTCGAAAATCTCGACCTGATCCGACAACCTGATGATTCGGCTTGACTTGATATTTTGGAATATTATAAATTCTTTAATGTAATCAAGTCAATATACGAGGGGTAATGAAATTTCAGAGAGTGGGAGACAATTATATTATAATATAATATTTCGTTCTATTACATCGTTATATTACAATATGCGATACATCCTCATTCTTCTTGTTTCTATTTAACTCGTTTTTGATCGCAATGTTCTCAAATAATTTTTACTCCGACTATTGTTTAACCTGCTCTTGCTATCAGCCCTCACTTAAGGCGATTCAAACAAGTCTCGGTTTCGCTTGATCCACTTTACGTCTAAAAGGATGCATTATTTAACGTAATATTCTTACCATACAATCTAAAGGCAATTAATTACACCGGTTTGGACAGAGAGCTTTTTCCCGAAAATTTCCTTGTTTTTTTGTTGTAATTGAAAATGGAGTGTTTTTGCCCCTGAAACCAGCAACACTGGCAGCCCAGCGTACACTGTTCAAGCTCTTTCCAAACTGATATAATTGCCTTTAGATTATGTGGTCAAGATATATTATGTCAACAATTCATGCTTTTAGACATATAGTGGATCAAGCGAAACCGAGAGTCGTTGGAAGAGCCTTAAAGTTGCTTCGTAAAGTTTCAGAGTACATAGAGCTGCTCAATAATATTCTAAAGCAACTAGGTAAATAACGCTGCGCAGTAGAGTTATATGACACTTAAGACTGCGCGGTTTAGTTCTACGGAGCGTGGGGCTGCGCAATTGTTCAAAACATCAGAAATTGAAAAGATGTTTTGAAGTCCATGAGTCTCAATGAAATAGAGATTTCTGCTTTCGTAAATTTTATATCCTTGCTAAAGGAAAACCAAAATTCATTATTATTTTCATGGTGGACACTCTACTGTGTACTTGCAGAAAATTGTATTAAAGCTAAGTTTATATTTAAAATAATACTTGATAAGCTTATTATTCTGAGGTATTTTCTTTTACGAAAGGATCTAAAGTATTAGTCCTTTAAATTTTACTTCAAGCGAAGTTAAAGGTAGCGAAATTTTAACAGTTTCTCCTTCTTTTCTGAGGTCCTTCCTGAAATATTTCTTCGAAATCTTCCAAGACGGTCCCGCGTGGAAAAATCTTCTGGCGTGCTGACCCAACCCATACCAACTGGTTTACAGTTTTGACACCGACCAAATGGTCAGGTCTGGGTTTGGTGAAGAGTATAACGTTTCTATTTAGCTAGCACCAGGTCACCCCACATGGTCAGTCGCTATTTATTGGCTGCTCAACCACCAGTTAATAACTGATTAGCCACAAGTTGGAGGCTGGTCAACCGCTGACTGGACTGGTTTTGATTTTTGATATTGTGAATCTCTTATTTTCCGTCATTTTGGACACAATATAATTTTTCGAAATTTATCAAAAAAAAATTATTGATGGAACTTATATCTTTTTGTGGTCTTGGATAGATGATCAGCGCCAGTCCTGGGCCAGACCAAAACTTCCAGACAGAAAATAGAAGTTTTCGTTCTTATCTTGCTTATCAGCACTAACGGTCACCAACTATTTTTGCGTTTTTAATATTTCCATATCTCCAAAATGGTGTACAAATTATTAATATATGACGATAGTAATACATAGTACTATAGTAATATATAACTACTGTGACACAAAGAAATTTTTGAAGGTTGAAGATTTATTTAAAAAAAAAGGGTATCATTTAGCGTATCATTTAGCGTTTACCGTAAGCTACGGAACGATATGCAAAAATTCTCTAACGATGCATGAATGCAGACTAACGGACCGCGACTTTTTCAACTGTGCAATAAGCCGAGACCGCATGAAAAGTTTTCACTTGTAATGGATCATATTGCGTAATATACGCGACTGTCTACTCGCACACATTTATTTGTATTATTATTGATAGTATTTATTATTGATTTCAAATTACCCGCGCTTTTCGGCTGAAAAAGTAGCGAGAGGCGGCGCATCGATACAAGAACGGGGCAGCTAATGAACGTCGTTGATAAAAATAAACTGCCCACTCGCGGTAGAGGTGGGGGCCCCTCCAGTCCTAGAATAACCGAATGTATACGTTTCAAGGCCAGTAGAATAAAAGAAAGCTGACTATATATATAATTGAAAACGTAAGTACAATGTAGAAGTCCGATAAGTTTCTCATTTCGGGGCTGTAGGGGCGGAAAATTCCAGGAATTGCGGACTTATCGGATGCCCTCTCTAGTAACACGATATTAGGTGTGCGCATGCGTAAGAATGATGCGCAAATCATAAGCAAAATAACACACGTAGTGGGAGAACCGCAATTAGTGTGCGCGCTGTGTGTGTGATGACGTTTTAAGGGGAGTGTACACTTATCGGACGGTAACTCATCGGACATCTACTGTATGAGCACAGTCTTACACATACATTATCTTTTTTCACATCTATTAGTATAAAATTTTAAGTTTTTAAGGATACATATTTATGAACAAGTTACGTCTTTTTTAACATCAATAACTATATATCTGATTAAGAACTTTTAAAAGTATGAACACCGTCTTAAAAGTACATAATCTTTTTCCTCCACTATTATAATATAAACTTTTATATTTATGATTGATAAATAATGATAATTCTTTTAGTCGAAAATAACAATTGGTAAAGAAAATAACACTTGGTAAGAAACGATGAATCTTTTAGTCGAACGATATTAATGAAAAAAAACACGCTGACGAATGCAAACGTAATCTTAAAAAAATGCGAAATCTCATAAATCCGTTAAACTTTTTTAATTATTTGGACGTTTAAATGTCTTGTAAATTTCGATTTTATCCATAAAAGAACTGAGGACGCAGTCCCATGGACGTAGATTAGTAGAATAGTGGAATAGTTTTGACCAATGAAGTGCCTGCATAAGCCGTGGCAGTCACCTTAATGGTCAAAACTGTTCCACTATTCTACTAATTTACCTCCATGGGACTGCGCTCTTATTTAATAGGAAATTCCCGTAAAATCACGACTATGAAGTTATGATTTGTGGCACAGCCATTAAAAATGGCGACAATCACAGACTAAATAACCGAATTACGTTTCCAATTTACTCTACAAGTGACAAATAATCATATTTTATAGCAAATAGAATGATTTTAATTAATTATCACAGTCACGACTCTGAATATATTATTTATATGTAAATATTTCCGAAAACATCTATTGATATTTTACACTGAAATAATGAAAATAACTTTTGTCATTTGATTAATTATTTCTTTTGTACGATATACAATTTTATTTATATCGATAAAAGTTCGAAATTTTTGGCTTAATGTTGAAATGCTCAAATTACTCAGGTACAAAAAATGAGGTTAACAAAATTGAGTGTATATAGACAGGGTGTCCCAGACTCAAGTGTCCGAACTTATATGGCTGTATAAAAATAAAAAAATAAATCGAAAATTCCATTTCCAAAATCAGATGAAGTTTTTGAGTTATAAAATATTTAAGCTGGACCAATCAGGATCGCGGTATAAACAGCCGTGCAAGCGTGAGCGGCAGTCCAACGTAGTGTAGTGACCGCTGTTCCCCCGTCGCGTCGCTATCCCCACCTCGGGACTCTCTTCAATAAAACGGCGTTGGATTCCCGCTCACGTACACACGTCTGTTTATATCACGCTCCTGATTTGTTCAACCTAAATACTTTGTAACTCAAAAATTAAAATATCAACTGATTATTGGAAAAGGAATTCTCGATTTATTATTTTTATTTTTATAAAGATATGCAAGTCCGGACACTTGAGTCGGTGACACCCTGTATACATACAGTCAACTTCCTCCTATTCTACATGCCGTGAAAAGCACACGATGGATCATTCTAAGGCTGGAGGCCCCCCCCCTCTACTGCGATTCGTCAGTTTATTTTTGTCAAGCGACGTTCATTAGCTGCCCCAGCCTTGTATCGCTGCGTTTGCTCTGGGCATTTTTTTTAACTGCACATGTGCTGAAAAGTGCAGGTCGATTTTGAATTAATAAATATTATCAATAATAATACGGATAAATACACCCGACTTTCAGTGTAGTAACTTGCGGCTTAGTAATTCTTAGAACTGCTGAAACGATGTGCGGATGAACCTTTAAGCTTTCCAACAGACAGATGATAAGTCTATGGGAGATTGAACCGAAAGCTTTCCGGTAATCTATCTAGGCCATCGATAGGCAAAGCTGAAAGGACGCCGCGTCTTTACAGACATATCTATCGATGAGCAGGTTCTCCCGACATCCTGCTACACCTTTCTTTGAGCCACGTTGTTTGTACATCTCTCTCCACACAGGTCCAATTGTCCGAACAATCCTATAATTTAGGATAGCTGTGAAGATCTTATACAGTTTGTTCAGACAAGTTACTGGCCTGTAATTCTTGGGGTCAGCTAAGTTGCCCGTCTTCGGCAGGAGCACTGTGTACTCTTCCAGCAACCACTCCGGAAGAGGCTCTTCCGACTTTAGATATGAGGTGAAAATGCGGGCCAGATGTTGGTGGGTTGGAGGAAAAATTTTCCACCAGATGGTCTTGATGTCAGACAAAAACTGTTGATTTTCGCGATCGAACTGTTGAACCTTGGCATTGAAAGTCCGGCCAGATGTTATGCAGTAAATCACACACTGAATGCGGGACGTGTACTGCCTTGCCCAGTCTATCTTTGTGTTGAGTTCATGCATTCGTCTTTTGATCTTATGATTAACCGTTGGTTTTGTTTTACGGTTTGCAACTGCGAAAGCTCTCGCTGCATTGTACAAACTAAAATCGCTAGTCCAGACGTCAGATTCTTCGGAAAAATCTTCATGAAGCTCGTCATCCAATTCAGCCAGATCTTTGGGCTTGTTCTGGCAGCGGTTGAGTAGGCGCTTCCCATATATAACCCCTTTCCCGATGTTTCTTGGCACGGTTTCGCAGACGTTTATGCAAAAAATGCGAGAGCTCTGGGTGTTTCTTGCAACACAGACTATGCAGTCGCGCCATGTAACCTTTTCGTTCAGGGGCCATACTGCATCGCATTGACTCTGTCTTGATTGGCTCTCCCAACTCTAGGGTAGTCGGAATTGTAGTCCGACCCATTGTCGGGAGCTGTGCACGTTCGATTGTTTTGAACCGCACTTACTACAGCTATGTTTGGTGTTATCATTGCTGTTCCCACGAGCAGCTAGGGAAAAGGGGTCATCCATTATTGTAGAGCCCCGCATTGCAAGGATAAGGCTGCATACTCTGAGAGGTCGCCAGGTATCCCAGAGTGTCATTCAGCTTTCGGCACGGTTGTTACGCCTCCGCTTAGGGGTTATTCCTTCAAGACCATCCTTGAACAATTGTCCGCGACAACTTATCAATCATTGTAACCATATTCAGCATATACAGTAAGGCGAAGAAGATGTTCTTACGCGCCATATAGTAGTGTCTCACTCGCACTCACGCTTCTCTATGACTACTATGAAGATGACCTTACGGTATATATATAAAAGTTTGTCATAAGGACAACCGCAGGATTCCGCCAGGAGCAGGTGCTAATCTTAAAACTTGCACCCGCTCCCAGCGAAATTGCGGTAAAATTTCAGCTGTAACCACGTCTCACAACCGTGAGATGGGTGGCCAGTCTGCGACGCCAGAGACTCGGAACTATTTTGTCTCTCTCCTGTTTTATCTCTCTGTTTTGTCGCGCCTGAGCGCACACCGCAAATCCCCCCCCCCCCGCAAATGCCTCTCACGTATCCCCACGGCGCGGCATCAATTTTCGGAAGGGCACAATCCAGGGGAGCTAAATCCAGGTTTCACTGTATTCGCCTTAAAATGAAGACCTGAAATTGAAAATTTTTGAAGTAGAAGATTTTAGAATAACGCATTGTAAATTGAATGATGTCATCATTTAGAAAGTTAACAATTGAACTTAACATTGATAAAAAACAAAGTTGAAATAGAATTTATTTAAAATTTTAGTATATAACGTGATATGAAATTTGTGATATTTCAAGTGATCGGATAGATTTTTCTTCTAAAAATTTGTAAAATTTCCGATCGTAGAACACCAGAACCGAAAAGATAAAACATAAATCAAGAAAGATTTATGGAAAGGGAGGGACTACTTACCAGATAAAAGGTCAAGGTTTTGTGCATAAGGAACGTTTATACCTTGGCATTGGCATCCACTTTTCCAAATTTTTTTATTATTAAATTATTATTATATATATATTATTATTATTATTATTAAATTTTCCAAATAGGAAAAGAGAGCAATCCAAAATATTAAAATGCATTTCTAAATAAATTTCTAAAATTCAAAAAATTCTTTTTGCAAAAATTTACGTAAAAAGAAGACTTCTTACAAGAAAATTGAGTAAAATATGTAAACTCAATTTAAAGAAGTCTTAAAAATTGATTTCATAAGCTAACCCTGCAGATTGGAAAGAATCATGAGTTTAGTGTATCTATTTAAATTTTTTAAATTAAGTTTGAAAAGAAATCGATTTTATCATGAATAATTTTTGCAGAATAAACAACAAATTGATTTACAATTCAAAAATAAACTTCCAAAAAACCTAACTTTTCGGCTGATTAGAGACAAGAATAACACAATGAAAAAAGAGGGAGAAAAAGGAAAAAAGTCAACCAAAAACCAACCTCTCACTTTTTCCTTTCTCCGTCTTTTTTATACTACGATGGGAACAACATGTTTCGAAGTCATTTAGACCTCCTCATCAGGGATTATTTATAGGGAATAACTAAAGGTATGAAAAAACAATTAAACCTGTGAAGAAAATATTTAAAATGTTAATACAATATTTGATTAAGTTTAATGTCATCAATTATATTTATTGAGAAATTGATTGCTTTATAAAGAAGAAATCTTTCTGTTATCTAGTCAAAGAAAATTACTGCAACCAGTTAATTACTCTATACCATACTTTGTTATATCTTGAGAGATCCCTTTTTAAATTAATAGCCTTGTCTCTCGCTCTCTCTTTATAAATAACAGTTATCAGAAAATCTTGTTGTAAAATTGAAAATATCAAAGAATTTTCAATTTTACTCAATTTTCTTGTAAGAAGTCTTCTTTTTATTTAAATTTTTGCAAAAAGAATGTTTTCAATTTTAGAAATTTATTTAGTAAATGCATTTTAATATTTTGGATTGTTTTCTTTTCCTATTTGGAAAATTTAATAATCTGAATGGATTGACTTCAGAATCACCCACAAATCTGAGCTGTTATCATTATCCCTGTACGCTTGATAGTAATGTGGATACAGGAGTTATTCTGGTTGCGTGACTCCAGGCGCTTGTATCCAATTTCTCAAACTAAGAATTTAGTTCATTTAAGAATAAGATCGAAAGGAAATATACTTTCTTATGAACAATTTTATGCACTAAAATCGAAGCATAAAGAAATTCATTAATCAAAATTACATTTCCAAACTACCTCCATTCCGGCTCACTAGAAACAAATAGGGAAGACCACCCTACAGTAGATAATCATTAATTTAAAATACTAATGTATGTCAAATAAATTATTTAATTTAATTTATAGTTAGGAGACTATACGTGTTAATGAATTAAAATTATAATGAATTATTTTAGGTATATTTGTACTTTTAATTTATGATTATCTAATGTACACGGAAAAAATAAGTTGTCGAAACTTTACTTGACTAGTCACCCATTCTAGGATAGGCCACTTGTTTTTAGAATCTCATATTTTTATTAAAAAACCGCAGACTTTATCGAAAAAGTGAAAAAAGTCATAGAATTATTGGAATACAATCTAGGAACATCAGTTCTCGAATTTGTATTCAGCAGATTTTGATAAAGTTCTGGACAAACATTCAATTTTTTATAAAAAGTCCTCCAGATTCCAAAAGATTTTAAATACAATAACTCCCAGCACAGAAACGAAGAACTAATTTACGAGTTGTCGAAGAATTCGATGACTGTCGGCTACGTTATCTATATATGCACAATGACGGCCACATTGGACGCTTGTGTTAACACGTAGTGACGTTCATGTATGAAGTGGCGTATGTAAGGCTGAATAAAGTCACAGTAACCGGCAATGGACAAATTTACGCGGAGTTAAATAATAATAAAATTTAATAATATAAAATTAATAATAACATTCATTAATGACATTCAAAATTGGCTAATTTGAAATTACAAGCGTTAATAAAAGTTTAAAGCTATCAACATAAAAAGGAATTTTATTTCATAAAATTTAATTTTCATGCATTGAAATGGGGGTCACGTATTTTTCACACGTCCCTGCAGTGCCGTGCTTCGCCTCTTTGCTGGGATTTGTGCATTTTGTGATTTGTCATTTTTAACCGTGGGGTATAGTTGTTAGGGATAAGTTGCGTTCGCTGCGTTAGACGAAGGTGTTAAGTAGTTCGAATCCCGCCGCAGAATTGCTCTCGATTTTTCATAGGTTCAAATATATATATATATATATATATGTGTGTGTGTGTGTGTGTGTGTAGTGTTCGAACTGTGTACAAATAAATATAACTTAAGCATAAGTCTATGTGGATAACTACAACATCATGAAATAAAACCTCGAAATAATTTTTTTGAATTTGGCAACACTGTCTTCTAAAAGCTCGTTAGGAGTCATCGAAAGTTTCATTGACTCAGTCAATGGTTGACTCAGTCATTTAAAATTTCCACAACTGATTTTTTCCGTGTAGACTCACTGTCTAGTGTAGAGTGCAGGATAATCTCCCCTATATATAAAAAAGTAAAAAGAGGAAGAAAAAGCAGTCAACCAAAACCATCCTCTTTCCTTATTTTTTCTCTGTCTTTTTTATACTACTAGGAACCGACATGTTTCGAAGCCAATTTAGAATTCCTCATCAGGGATTTTTATAGGAGGACTACAGGTATGAGTAATGGAAGCTTATGCTAGTTAAATGTTACATAATAGCCGAATATACAACTCATGGGCATTTACACAAAATGTTAATTGGTTTAATTCCCGACAGATTGGTGATAATTGCTTTACGTATAAAAATTCTTTTTTATAACGAGAATGAAGAATCAATTTATCCACATAATAATCCTATCCCAAATTTTGCTATATCTTGGTAGTTCTTTTTTTAAATTATTAGCTTGTGGCTATTCGTGTGAAAATAAGTTTACAAATAAAAAAAAGTGTCGGTAAGGTAAGAAGCCGGTCACGTGACCCACTCGACGCACGGCCTTAATTCTAACAATTCAATGAAACTGAGGTCTCTAGAAATTTGAAAATTATAATTTAATTTTCTAAAATATTAGCAATGAAATATTTTCAATTTTTATAGATTCTTAAAAAGTAGAAAGTTTCAACTCAAAATTTTTCGTTAATAATCATCAGAGGCTAAAAATATTCTTTTTAGTTATAATTAAGGAAAGATCTAAAAAAAAAAACTTTTTTCTGTACTATTTCAACTAAAAAATCTGGAAATACTGTGAAAAGTTTCCTTCAAACTTTTGAAATAAAAAGGTTTTTCACTTATTTTAATGTTTGAGCGAAAATTCACATTACTGGATAAACTATTTCAAATTTTTCAAGAGGAATAATTCTTCAACTGGAATAAATATGAATTTTTAACCAAAAAGCTGAACTTTCAACCAAGTTGTATTTTTAACCAAAAAGATGATTTTTCAACCAAAGATGGAATAATTAAATTTTTTATAAAAAAAAAAAATTCAACCAAAAATCAAACGAATTTTCAAAAAAAATAGTTAAATTTTCAACCAAAAAGATAAAGGATTTTTTTAACAAAAATGCTCAATCTTCAACTGGAATAGTTGAATTTTCAACCAAAAAGATAAATTTTCAACTAAGAAGATTAACTTCTACCAAAAATGATGAATTTTCATTGAAATACATAGATTTTCAACTAAAAAAGATGCATTTTTGACCCAAAATTGAATAGTTAAATTTTCAGTTCAAAAAATTAATATTCAATTAAAAAGACGCATTTTCAATTAAAATGATGAATATTTAATTGAAAAAGTTACATTTTCAGTTTGAAAAAAAAATTAAAATATTTTTCAACCGGAAAAGAAAAGTAATTTTGAAAGCAATAGTTACATTCTTAAATAAAAAAGATGAAATTTCAACTAAAATTATGAATCTTCAACTGGAATAGTTGAATTTTCAACAAAGAAGATTAACTTCTACTAAAAAGGATAAATCTTCATCAAAATAGTTTAATTTTGAACAAGATATTTTTAAAAAATTTTAACAACAAAAATTTTCGTCAAAATAGTTAAATTTTCAACCAAACAAATGAATTTTCAACCAAAAAGATTGAATGTCTATAAAAAAAATTCGACGAAAAATTGAACAAATGAATTTTTAGTTTAAAAAAAATTAATTTTCAATGAAAAACTAATTTTGAACAAAAAAATGAAATTTTTACCACGAAGTATAATTCTCTCCAAAAGAAGAATAATTTCTAAAAATACATGAATTTTCAGCTAAATATTTCAATAAATTTTCTACTAAAAACAGACAAATTTTCAACAAAACATATGAATTTTCAACTAAAAAAGATAAATTTGCAACAAAGAGTAGAATAATTTGAATTTAAGTTAGAGAAATAAGTTTTTAACCAAGTAAATAAATTTTTAACGAAATAGTTAAATTTTTACCCAAATAGATGAATTTTCAACCAAAAAGATTAAATGTCTACAAAAAAAATTCGACAAAAAGTTGAGTAGTTGCATTTTTAGATGAAAAAATTAATTTTCAAAAATAACAAAAACAGATTATTTTTAGCCAAAGAAAATTTGAACCAAGAAGAATTATTTTCTGCAAAATAAAAATGATTTTTAACAAAATATAAGAATTTTCAAACCAAATTTTTAATTTTAAATCGAATTTTCTACCTAATATTTGAATTGTTAATCAAAAAGGTTATATTGTTACGAAAAAAAATTCACCAAACCAGATGAATTGTCAAGTAAAATAGATAAATTTTTAACCAAATATAGAATAGTTTAATTTTAAGTTAGAGAAATAGGTTTTCACCTGAATAAAATAAATTTTCAACGAAATATTTAAATTTACAACCAAAAACCTTAAATATCTACCAAATAAAAATTTTGTCAAAAATGGAATATTTAAATTTTTAGATGACAAAATTAATTTTCAATAAAAACACTAATTTTCTACGAAAAAGGAATATTTTGTATCAAAATACATGAATTGTCAACCAAATATTTTAATTTTTAATCAATTTTTCAATCGAAAATAAATAAAATAAATTCCCAATAAAATAGTTCTTTTTACAACCAAAAAAATTAATTGTCTACCAAAAAGATGAAAAGCCTATTAAAAAAGACATTTTCGACAAAAAGTTTAGTTAAATTTTCAGTCAAAAAAATTAATTTTAAATAAAAAAAAAACTAATTTTTAACCGAATAAAAATTAATTTTTAATACAAAAAAAAGTTTTCTGCCGAAAAAGAATAATTTTCAAACGAAACGATGAATGAACGTTAGAAAAATAATTTTCTATAAAAAAAGAAGGATTTTTAAACGAAATAGTCCAATTTTCAGCTAAAGTGAAAATTTGTTAACTAAAATAAAAAATCTTCAACCCAAAAAAATGCCTCCAACCGAATTCTTCAATTTTCTATAATATAGATATTTGTAAACCAATCGAGATAAATTTTCAAACAAAATAAAAAATCTTCAACACAAAAAATGAATTTAATAAAATTGTTGAATTTTTTATACTGTAGATTAATTTTTAACTGAAAGAGATTAATTGTCAAACAAAAAGAATTAATTTAGAACAAAATTGTTTAATTTTCAAACAAAATAAATCCACTTTTAACAAAACAGTCGAATTTTCAACTAAAAATGATCAATTCCCCACCAAAATTTAATAGTTAAATTTTCAGATGAAAATTAATCTTCAACCAAAATGAAAAATCTTCAACCCAAAAAATTACTTTAACAAAACTGCAGAATTTTTTATAATTTAGATCAATTTTCAACAAAAAAGAATTAATTTTGAACGAAATTCTACAATTTTCAACAAAATAAATGAAATTTCAAGGAAATAATTAAAGTTTTAACTAAAAATGATCCATTTTCCATTCAAAATTAAATAGTCAAATTTTCAGCGAAAAAATTAATTTTCTTGAAAAAAAAGTAATTTTCAACAAGAGTTAACTTTTCAAGAAAAGAGATGAATTTTCATTTAAATTTATGAATCTTCAACTGGAATAGTCAAATTTTTAGTTTAAAAAAAATGAATTTTCAACCAAAAAGTATTAATTTTGAACAAAATTCTTGAATTTTCAACAAAATAAATCCACTTTTAACGAGACAGTCGAATTTTTAACCAAGACTTATCAATTTCCCACAAAAAATTAAATAGTCAAATTTTCAGATGAAAATTAATCTTCAACCAAAATGAAAAATCTTCAACCCAAAAAAAAACTTTAACAAAATTGTAGAATTTTTTATAATTTAGATCAATTTTCAACCAAAAATAATTAATTTTGAACCAAATTCTTCAATTTTCAACAAAATAAATTAAATTTTAAGGAAATAATTGAAGTTTTAACTAAAAATGATAAATTTTCCACCAAAAATTAAATAGTAATAAAATTCCGGAATTGGAAAATTCCCGAATAATAAAGTTCCCGGATTATAAAATTCCCGAATAATGAAATTCCCAAACAGTTTGCAATATTACAGAATTGTAAAATTTCCGAATAATAAGATTCCCAAATAATAAAATTTGAAGAAAAAAAATAAAATTCCGGACAGTTTATAATACATTACAGAATTTGAAAATTCTCCAATAATAAAATTCCCGTCAAAAAATGGGACGACTGAAAAATCCCAAAAAATAAAAGTCCCGCATTGGAAAATTCCCGAATAATAAAATTTTTGAATAATAAAATTCCCGAATTGGAAAATTCCAGAATAATAAAATTCCCGGATCATAAAATTCCCGAATTTGAAAATTCTCAGTATCTAATATTACAGAATTTGGAAATTCTCCACTAATAAAACTTTCGACAGAAAATGGAACGGCTGAAAAATCTCGAATAATAGAACTAGAAAATTCTCGAAATATGAAATTTTCGAATTTGAACAAATTAAATTTTTTATAAATATTATTTATTTATTAAACATGCAATAATAAAATATTTGTATCAAAAAAAAATTATTTTTAATGTCTGAAGCATATAAAATTACTGTTTGAATATAAAATAATAATTAAAAAAATATGTATATTTCTGTGTGAATTTTTTTTCAATTATTGTTATATTAAATTCAAATAATAATGTTAGAAACTTTAAACATAAAAAAGAATTTTCTTTTATAACAATATTTCATTATTGTATTTTTAATTAATAAATAATAAATATTTATGAACAAAATTTTAATAGTCTACATTCGGGAATTTCCTAGTCCGAATGCTTTGAAATTCAGCAATTTTCTGTCGGAAATTTTCAAATTCAGGTATATTATAAATTTCCGAGAATTTTATTATTCGGGAATTTTGTTATTCGGAAATTTTCCAATTCGGGAATTTCATTTTTCGGAAATTTTATTATTCGAACATTTTAAATAAAAAATGAAAGGGTTAAATTTTTAGAGCAAAAAATTAATTTTCAACAAGCAACAACGAATTTTCAAAAAAATAGTCAAATTTACAACAACAACAAAAAATGAATTTTCAACTATATAGTTCATTTTTTAGTCAAGAAAGAAAACATTTCATCCATATTGTTGATTTTTGAAGCAAAAAGCCGAATTTACAGTGAAACAGTTGAATTTTCAACAAGATTAGTTTTGTACCGAAAAATATCAATTTTTAACCAAAAATGGGAAAATTAAAAATATTAATTTTAAAACATACAAAAAAACACGAATTTTCAGTAAAATAGTTAAATTTTTGACCAAATGCTTCAATTTTGAACCTACAAATGTGAATTCTCAAAAGAATGTAATAATTTATATTTCGAAAAAAGAAGATGAATTTTCAACTAAGTATATGCATTTTTAAACAAACAGTTCAATTTTCTACTAAAAAAGATTATATTTTTATAACAAAAACAGTTGGCTTCAATCAAGAAAGATGAATTTTCAACAAAATAGTTGAATCTTCAAGCAAAGAAGATTAATTTTCAACCGAACTGTTGCATTTTTATCCAAAAAAGAATACATTTCTATTAAAGCGAATGAATTTTTAAAGCAAAAAGACGAATTTTCAAAACAATAGTTAAATTTTCAACAAAGAAAGATTTCTGTTGAATTTTCAATACAAAATAGTTGAATTTTCAACCCAAAGAGACAAATTTCCAACAAAACAGTGGCATTTTCAACCAAAATGAGCCGGAAACTTCATTCTCGAAATTGCCTAATTCTAAGAGAAATTTCCTGACTTTTGCAAGATTTTTTTCAAAAACCCTGACCTACGACTACCTTGTTGTGTAGATAGAATTTAATCCCAAATTAATGAAACATTCTTTAATTGAAAATTATTACTAATAATCGTTTCTAATATTGGATGTTTATTTTGGCTTTAGGGTCAGAGTATTATTACAATTGTACAAATTAAAAATTGAAGGATTCAGAATTTCATTTCCCCTAACTTCCCCTACTTCCCCTCCACTGTGAATTGTGAGTTTTGAGTTGTAAGTTGTGAGTAAAGTAAAAATGTAATTTATTTAGAAACTCTACCGCAATTATTTTGAACATCTTTTAAGTTTAAAATAAAAGTGTTCAACAAATTGCGCATTTAATTATTTATAACATACTTGAAATTTTCAATCATAACTATCGAATATATTCCCAAAAATTCATGATTTTATCATTCTTAATTTGTTATAAGAATTGAAGTTTTATCCAACATCCATAAATGTTAATTATTCATCTGATACAAAATTTGATTAAAGTTTGAATGAGAAATAATTTTTAATACAAAATAAATATTTTGACTAACAATTTATTTTTCATGTTTTATTGTTTATTTATGAAATAAAAATGTTAACAAAAAAGTTCATTTTTAGCCAAATAGTTGAATTTTCAACTAAAATGATGAATCGTCAACAACAACAAAAATGACTTTTTAGCAAAGTAGTTCAACTTTTAACCAAGTAGTTCAATTTTGAACCAAAAAAGATAAATAATTCTCAACAAAAAATGTAATAGTCAATATTTCAATTAACAAAATATCAATTTTATATCAAAAACAGTTTAAGTTAAAAAAAATGAATTTGCCACAAAATAGTTGAAATCTCAAACAAAAAGATGAATTTTCGACCAAGAAGATAATTTTTTTTGCCAAAATAAGACTAATTTTTAACAAAATATTTACATTTTCAACCAAAGAGATGAATTTTGATCTCAAATGATAAATCTTTAGGCAAAAAAGTGATTTTTTAACGAAGTACTTCAACTTTTAACCTACAAATTTAATTTTCATCAAAAAAGATAAATTCTGAACGAAAAATATAATAGTTCATTTTAAAACTAAAAAATATTGTAATTTTAAATCGAAGAGAGTTGAATTCATGCCAATTTTAAACCAAACAGTTGCAATTTTCATAAAAAAGGTGAAATTTCTACCAAAAGATATAAATTTTCAACCCAAAATGATGAATTTCCAAAAAAAATGTTGAATTTTAAACCAGAAAAGTATTTTCAGTCAAGAAAGTAAGAAAATTTCACGCAAATTATAATTTTAAGGGAAAAATACTATTTAATACAAAATAAAAATTTTGAATAACTATTTATTTTTTAAGTATATTTTTTTATTTGGTTTAAGGTTATATAAATATAATTTTCCTAGGTTTCTTAATAAAATTCAAACAAATTTTGAAAGATTTCTGACATGCTAAAATAGTATCTTGAAAATTTCTAATATTTTGTTTTTATTTTACAGGATTTCAAAAATTTTTAGGAAACATTAAGAGAGTTTTAAATATATTTAGGACCTCCTAACGCTTTCAAAAATTTTTAAATTATTTTATAAATTATTGGAAATCTTTCAAAGTTTTAATAGTATATTATGCACCTAGGGGGAGAAAAAGTGCCTCTCCCCCTTGGCGCATACGATATTTTTTATAACAAATGTCGACCATCTATATTTTGTTTTATATACTAATATTATATTATATCATATTAAACTTTATCATATCATATTATATTATATTTATTTTAAAAATATTTTTGTAAGTCTTTTTAGATGTTTTTAAATACTGTCATAAGACTAATTTCCCCAAATAAAAAATCAGGAATCATAGTAAAAGTTTTTCATTATCTTGAAACCATTCAACATTCTTAAGAAGTTTCTAAATTTTTGGTTTAACATCTCCAAGAATCGACATTTTGTTTAATATATATTTTTTTTCAAGTTCTAAATTAAGTTTGAATCTTTTCAATACTTCTAAATATATCCTAAATTTACTCGATTCTTTTAAATTAATTATTGCCCAATTATTATTTATATAAATAGAGAATCGAAACTTTTACTCACAAATTAAAATTGGTTTAAATGGAACAATTAAAATTGTAACGTTCAATGTCTAAATTTAGCACCCTGCAATTTTAATTATCCAAGGCTTTCTGTTTGAAATAACTCAGTTTCGAGTTGTTTAGTCTTGAATATTTGATTTGTAATTGCTCATTTTAAATGAAAAGGTAAATATTTCTAATTATCAAAAAATTATTATTATTTTTTAATTAAAAATTTCGAATTGAGTTGGTTAAGAATGGAATATTTTAGACCAATATTAACGTAAACTGTTAAAGATTTTGAACACAAAATTTAAAAGCTTCTTAAGAATTTTGTACGTTTTCAACAAAATAAATTTTTTTTCTAAGATTCATGTTTTTTTGAAATCCTATACATCCATGACGAGTGTTATAAAGACGCTTTCTTGGAACCAAGTGTTATGCACATGACTGCCGCCGCTGAATAATGCACAATGTATTTCATTATTTTACCGTACATTACCAATCACAGTTCAAACATATCGATCCACATCAATCTTATGTTTTCATCTACAACAATAGAACCCGTCAAATATTATCAGCAACTACGTTGCAAAGTGTTATAAATGTAAATCTTCGTATACTTAAAATCCTGGAAAAAGCAACCAAAATGCCACCCCTCAACATAAATGAAGAAATAAAAGCGAAGCAAGATTTAGTACTCTCAAAATGTAAGGATAAATAAGAGCTGGCCTGCGAGAAATTTGACAAATAGAGATAACAAAACAAAACAGAAGAATGTTCGGACAGTGATAATCATCATTATCAAAAAACGTTCACTCCATTGGACGTTCTCGCACCATTTCGGTAAAGGGCTATCTAACGCTAACTTTTCTGGGTATCTGCAGTCTCATAACATGGTTGTTTCGAATAAAATATCTTACATCACTCATAGTGTTACGCCACATTTATGATGTAATATACTATAATTAGCTTGTTTTTTGTTTACATTTTACATTCTTCATAATAGAAGACGATTTAGTGGAAAAAAACTCGGACTTTGGTAACGTAGTTTATGGAAAGTACCGCCGAGCCATTTTTTCTTATAGGACTAAACCACTGGTCAAAAATATCTAGAACCATGGAATAAACTTAATGGGACACAAAAATTGAGATCTATTTCAAAATCGCCCAATACAGAGTAGCATGGTACATTAGTAGGTGCTAACAGCTCAGGTTATTAATGGGGGGGGGGGTATGGGTGGATATAACATAAAAGTTAATTTTTTCTATTGAAAAGGCTACTATTTTATTTTTGGTTCAAACTTCATCTTGTTTGTTTGAGAATTCTATTGAGAAAGTATTAGAATTGTCAGAAATTTCACACCGCAGTTTTTCAACGAATCTCCAAATTTCGAGACCCCCTGAAGCCGCAAATGAAGTTTTGGCGATGGCGTCTGTCTGTCTGTCCGTCAAACCGTAAACGCGATAACTCTCGACAAAATTAATGGATCAAATCGAGCTTTGGCACACTTTTTTCAAGCCCTAAAAGAAAGAACGAGTTCCTTAACCAGCATTCCTTGACCAGCGGTTATGATTTTATCCATAAAAAATTCTATTAAAAAATCGAATATTTTATTTTTGCGCCAAAAGACGACAGATGCGTGAAGAAGTATAGAAGAAGTATTGAAGAGCCTTAAAATATCTACAAATTTTGTTAGGATCATTTTTTGACAGTACTTGTCGTTTTTGTTTTATTTATATAAAATACTATGAAAAAAATCGAAAATTCAAACTTTGAGCTAAACGATGTGAAATATGAGAAAAAGTTTTGCAAGGAATTTCAGTGCTCAAAAAATACCATAACATTTCCTTCAACCATTTTTTGACAGAGCTCCTCGTTTTCAATTTATGTACCGAAAGTGATGTGCAAAAATGAAAAATTCTCATATTACGCTAAGAGACGCGAGATACGTGAACAGTCTAAAAGAAGACTTGTAGGATATTTTGTTTTTTTTTCCATCAAAAATAATATGAAAACAAAAAACCTATTTTCAACATAACACCGCAAGTTAGAGAAGAATATCTGAAGAAAGGATTGTAGCTTTTCATTGTAAGGTAATTCAAAAAATAAAGATACATTTGAAAATGTCTGTCAAAAATCGAGCGCGTAGTGCGAGTGTTATGATGAAAATGTGTACCCTAAAATTTTTTTAAATACCTGAAGTCTTTAACCCTCAGAGGCCGTACCTCTCTCCAGTAACGTGAAGGCCATACGGGTGCAAATCTGGATTTCACGATTTTAACTGTTCATATTCTTTTAATTTAAATCACAATAAAAGTATATGATTAAGGGGTAAAGTTTTCTCAAGAGTTTAAATATTTCATTACCAAAACCGTTCAATTAAATTATCACATAAAATATAGCAATTATTAAATTAACTTTTTGGAAAATTCGTTTTTTACGCAAAAAATGTTTTTTTTTTTATTTAATATAGATATATAATTGAAACTTTGCAAAAATGGAGATAAATAATTGTATTGCAATGAAAACATTGTTTATTCGATAAATTATATTTTAACTATTTTTAACAGGATAATTTAAAAAAAGCAAAAAATCATGTGCAGTACAAAAAATGTGTTTATTTAAAAAATGTAGTACATAATACATCCATGAATGATGTAAATTAAATATACACATATGCATACATACATATGCCGCGAGTCGGCTGCTTTGTTATTGATGCCCACTGACGAGGTTAGAATCTATGAGACACCACGGAAAAGAAAGAAAATCATACAAAAAAAGATAATACTTACGTATTAGGCGCTAATAATTGCAGAAATGCTGTTTATGGTGGCACTTGAAAAAATTAGCAGAACCTCATTTGTGACGACGAAGCCAAACGGGTGCAAATGTGGCCTAAGATAACATTTCGGCGTTTCCAGCAGAGCAGCTGTGGAGCGACTAACGCCAAGCTGTTGCTATACGGCATGATGCAACTGTACGGTTACGCCGAAATATTGGGATGTGAAATACAACGATACGCCAAATGGTGGCCAAATGTAGTACTAAAATAACGGGGTCGTATTCGTCATATTACAGGTTTTACTACATGATCCATTTGAATACTCTATGCTCTGTAGCAGCGCTTCCACGCCCTCCCTTTCTTCACCGCTCTTTAGCTTCAACCCTCTTATCACAATACTATTTCTTCTGTCTGCCTTATCTCTTCTCTCCATTCTCATCTCCATTACCCTTATCCTTCTTCTATCTGTACTCTTCTTTTTTTCATCCCTACGCTCTCCTACTTTCTCTTGTATCATATTCTCTACCCGCTCCCAAATACCTTCAATCTTGCCCCCCTCACCCCCGTCAACTACTTCCATTTCCGCCCTCCCCTTCACATTTTCGAGCCTTTTCTCCATCCTTTCCTTCCACCCGCTAATTCCCTCTTCCATCTGCTTCATTTCAACATATTTTCCTCTCCTACCCCTCCCTAACCCTTCTACTCTCTCCCGCAGATCTTCCATCTCCTTTCCCCATTCCTCATCTCTGATTCTCAAGTCCTCCCTCATGCCTCCCATCTGCTCCTTAGTCCCCCTTACCTCCTGCCTCAGCCCCCTGACCTGGCCAAACAGCAACCCGAAAGCCTCCTTTTCCGACTTTCCCTCCATTTTTTGGGGGGGTGACCTACGAGTCCTCCTGCTTATTTTACACGGACTCTCTACCTCGCTTTTCTCCGGACTCTCTTGGCTGTCTCTCTTACTCTTCAAGAGATCCTCCCCGTCACTCGCGCTTGATTATTTCCAAATAAAAAATCATTTGAAATTTTCTTATGTAATGGTAATAATTTTTTGTTTCTTCAAAGCTTTGAAAAATTCCCTAAAACCTTCTCTTTTGAAATATCTTAGAAAATCTGGAGTTCATTTCGAAATTTTTGAAAATTTTCTAAAGATTACGACTGTTCTCGAATCTTTTACAAACTTGTTAAACGTCCGAATATCTCATTGAATAATTCAGTTTCCTTAACAAAATTTAAAAACTTGCTAAATTGAAAAAATTGTTTTTAAATCTGCCAGGTTCTTTTTCGAGATGTATAGAAATCTTCAAATCTGAAAATTAATCTTTTATCATGAAACCTACATTTTTTAGAAAAATTATAATAAATATTCGTTGATAAATTTCAGCATGAAATAAAATTACTTATTTGGACATTTTTATTTGAAAAATTTATGTTGCTGAAAGCTCGTAATCCATAGGAATAGATAAGAAAATTAAAAAGATCTACAAAAAATCATATTCAAATATTCGTTTTTGACAATAATGTATGCGAGATATCATTACACCACTATTTTCAGATAGCATAGTTTTTTTTAATATTCAATGATTCATGCCATCATGTTTGAGGACATTCACATAACGATTTTCATGAATAATAATAAAAATATTGCATTATACTTACTTTGAAAATGAAAGCAATTCAATAATGTCAGGAGGAAAATTCTAGTACCAATCGTCATTTTTATTGAATAGACCAAATTATAAGAAAACTGACAAACTGATTTGTCAAGAATTTTGTGTCAACATCATCTCGATAATCAAATACTATATATACTAACTTTTAGAACTTTAATTTGAAGATAACGCTTTACTTATTCTATAAATCACTAAAGTGGAATGAAGAAGATTGTTCATGTCAGATTTATAAATTTTCTATATTTACTAGCCAAGAGGAGAATATTCATGTGGACGGCCACATATATCGTCTTTAGAGTGGTCTAACCTTTTTTTATTCTTTCTTAAATTTTCATGGATATCGTCCGAAAATTTGTTTGAATTCACACAATGTTAAGGACGTTCGACGACCTGGAAGACACGGCGAGGACGATCCTTGGTTGGTAGGATCTCTTCGTTCATGAGGTGGAAGGACCAGCGTGAATTAGACTAAGCAGCGAATATTGGGTGACTCTCGATTTTAGAAACAGCTAACTAAGCCTTATCCCCACAAGCGGGTCACTGTGGAAATGGACCCTTCAGTTAAATAACCCTTCAATTAGAAAGGGACTCGTGCGGTTCCTTGAACCTCGAGCGTTACAGCTGGGAATGTGATTTTAATTAGTCCGATCAGGTCAGGGTCAAGGTCAGTTCAGGGTCAAACTTACAAAATTCATCGCTAATCAATGAGGTCGGGGTACTTATAGGCTTTCGGGGTCGCTGAATTCGAATCTGTTGTCAAGGTCAGTTCAAGGTGAAACTTACAAAATTCATTGCTAATCAGATGAGTCGGAATACGTATAAGTTTTCGGGGTCTCTGAATTTGAATCCGCTGTGCGTTTGGTCCCGTCAGGTCAGAATCAAGGTCAATTCAAGGTCGAACCTACAAAATTCATCGCTAACCAAATTAGGTTAGGTTACCTTTAGGTTTTCGGGGTCGCTGAATTCAAATTGTTGTCCATTTGGGTTCATCTGGTCAATGTCAAGGTCAATTCTAGGTCAAACCAAACGGGCAACGGATTTAAATGCAGCGACACCAAAACCCTATAGGTACCCTGACTTAATTGATTAGCGATGAATTTTGTAAGTTCGACCTTGAACTTACCTTGAAGCTGACCTTATGGGACCAAACAGACAACGGATTCGGATTTAGAGACCCTGATAACTTATAGGTACTCTGACTTATTTTGTTAGCTATGAATTCTGTAGGTTTGACCTTGAATTGACTTTGACACTGACTTGATGGCACCAAACGGACAACAGATTTGAATTCAGCGAAAACGAAAACCTGTAGGTATCCTGACTCAATTGGTGAGCGATGAATTCTGTAAGTTTCACCTTGAACACGCTCTGCACCTATCGCTTGGAACCTCTTGACCTAAAATGCGGTTACGGTATGCAAAGGTGAAAAGGACTCTCTCCTAGCATGCGAAAATAAAACCCCCTGTACCTGAATTAAGCCCTTCTGCTGTTCAAATTTAGGCCAAGGGTCTCAGCTGCCTGCTCCGCGGCCTTGTAAAGGAACGCTCCTTTGCCAACCATCTCGTGATTTCTGACCATTTTTAGGAGAAGATCTTTTCCATTTGCAACGATGTAAGCTGTACTCGAAACAATTCGGTTATGAAGACACGGAAGATTCAAAAGTCCGCGTCCGCCTTGACAACGTGAAATGTATAATCGCGGAACTGACGAATTGATATGTAAGCTTTTATGCATATGCATGATCTTACGTGTTGTGACATCAAATGCCTTGAATTCGTTCTTCGTTCTCTGAACCACCCTTAACGAGTAGAGTAGAACCGGGAGGCAAGCACGTTAGTCGCAGATGTCTCTCCAGTGGTAAGATGTCTAATAACACTTATATCCACAAGCTCAGTTTCCTTGGGAACGCCAACAATTTTTCCTTTCTTCAAATGAATTTTGGCACATTTATCCAATCCAACGTCCATCCTAATCTCTTCTGTGTACTTCTTGACGATATTTAGGGCAGTTTGAAGTTTTCCTTTACCAGAGGCATAGATCTTCAGGTCATCTATATAAAATACATGAGTGACTTTATGCTCGCGCTGGTTAGTGTCGCCACAGAGGCATCCAGAAGAATTTCTTAGTGCGAGAGATAGAGGCTAAATCTTGCAGCCAAATAATTATGTTTCTGTAAAAAAATGGTTCACTTTCCAAACAAAACTGACAAGTGGACGGTGTGTGTGTTTCAAGACCATTTTCCCTCTGAGTGATTATCAATTTGTTCTATCCTCTCTTTGTCTACGGTAATGGTGCATACTGTTTGCTTATCCCTTATTTTAAGTACAATAATTTTTCTTTTATTTATTTGAATCTTAAAACCCATGGTCTTCATAGTGGTAAAGTCTACTCAAAATTCTTTTTTAGATCATAGGCAGATTATGCCGTGACAATATCATCATCTCCCTAATAAAACCATTCTGACACAATTGTCCATGAATGTAATGAATACCTCGGTGGGAAATATTTAACAAATATGTACAGAAAACTAAAACTATTTTTACAAGAATCTATAAATACGTAAAATAAATTACAACCAAAATTACGAGAAAGTACAACTTTTTTCTATTACTGAGGCACATTTTGTACTTTTTGTTGTACTTTTTTGTACATTGTATTTTATCGTTGTTTTCATTTTCTACAATAATTTACAACTACAAGAATCTACAGGATTTTACAGGGCGTGCAGCGAAAAAGTTGTTCTTTTTCGACATAGGATGATAGATAATCAGAATATTGCAATGAGATAATTTTAAATAAGGATGTGTAGGTGATCGCTATTAAAAAAAAAAGTTCTATGTTTGAACTTTAGAGAAATGGTAGAATATTCAATGACAAAAATGAATAATCGTTATTAAAAAAAACCTTATGTTTGAAGTTTTTTTCTTAAAATATATAGCAATCGTTTGGACATCATATATGACATTGCAATATCCTCAATATTTGTCATCATAGGTCAAAAAAGAACAACTTTTTAACTGCACATAAAAATTGAACAATTGAGAAAGAATTGATCACGATCATTGAAATGAAAAGATTCAAACTCTTGAAGATGAAAATTTTTTCATTTGAAGTTATAAAAAATGAAGCGTCATTTAAAACATTCAAAGTGGAATACCTTTGAATTGTAAACGTTTCAAACGCTCAATAATTCAGACGCATAAAATGAAAGCGTTTAAAACTTTTTAGTTGAAAATTTCTTAATTGAAAGCCATTAAACTGCAAAATTTTGAATTTTAACTTACATACATTTTACAGTTAAAATGTTTAAAGAAATAGAAATCCATGCTATCATTTTCAATGCTATAAATTGGAGAATGGATAAAAAAAAGTATAAATTTTGAAAATTATATTATTTCAAGCAATTTTAAATTAGGAAAATTAATCTACACATTAAAATTTTTTTTGAAATCTTTTTAAATATTCTCTTAAAAATTTGTTTGAAAAAATCATTTAAAAATATTTCTGGAATAAAATAATAATCGTATTATCTTGGAACTCGAATTTTTTCTACAATTTTTTGAAAATCCTGCGAAAGTAAACAAAAGTTACGTTAAAATCATCCGGATCCTTTTTTGAAAATGTTGGAAATCTTATTAAATATTCTTTTAAAATTAATTTTTCAACCAAAATATTATTGTCAGTTTTTCTATGAATTTTGATATAAATTTAGTATTTATTCAATACCTTTCAAAATGCTTGAAAAGCTAATAAATGTTGTGTTCGACATCTTCAAAAATCTACATTGTGTTTCAAATGCTTTGAAATATTTTCACGTTTTGAATTATTTCGGAATCTTTTCAAAACTTCGAAATATATTTTGACCTTACTTAATTACTTACCGAATTAATAATTGTTCAATTATCATTTATCATTCGAACAACATTTTCAAATATTTTTAAATATTCTCTTAAAATTATTTTGTCAAAGAAAAAAATCATTTTTAATTTTCCCAGCAAATCTTTTTCAGTTTTAAATTAAGTTTCTATCTTCTCAAAACTTGTAAATATCACTTAAACTAACTCTCATTTTTTTTAAATTGATAATTCGTCAACAGTTATTAATGTACTATAATTCAATGATTTCACTTCATATTAAAAATTTCTTAAATGGAACAATAAAAAGTGTACAATTTAAAGTTTTAATCAAATTTAAAACTCTGAAATATTAATGTGTCAATACTTTCTATTTCAAATAATTCAATTGAAAATTCTTCAGTTTTTTTATATTTGATTTTTAATTGCTTATCTGAAATGAAATGTTGAATGTTGCTGAATAGTAAAAAAAATGACTTCCTTAATTAAAAAATTTCAAATTGAATTGTCTAAAAATGTAATATTTTAAGATTGAAAGGAAATTTGAATAGGATTAGGAATTGGTTAAGAGCGTTTAGTTTTTTTAATTAATTTTGAAATTGGAAATATTTTACAGGTTTGCATTGAAAGTTTACATTTGTTCAGCTAATGAGGCTTTTAAATTGAAAATTTTATATTTTTAAAGTTAAAATCTGTAACTTGCTTAATTCTAACAAGATTCAGAATCCTCCTACAAAGTCAATTATTGTTGCATTTTCAATAATCGAACTACAGTTCAATGTGATTTATCATAATAGCAAAAGTTCTTGATGAAAGTGTAAACAAAATTTCATATTGTATATTTTTGAAGAAACTTATATATTCCATATCTTACGAAAATTGGTAATAAAGTACAAGTAAGAACATTGATGTGGATTCCAAAAGTATTGTTTGTAGAAATTTATATTTTTTTGTTTCAATTTGTACATTTCTATGATAAACTACGATAAACTTGTCTACATTGATGAACAAAAAAATTTTTGAAAAACAAAGAACATCCGTTATTCAAAATAACGTTTGATAGATACGGATATCTAGGTAAAATTTTAATTAAAACAAAAATTTTGCATAACGAAACTTGCTGTTCAATCTGTGATTTATTATAATAGCAAAAGTTCTTGGTGGAAAAATAATATTTTGAAAAAATTGTAGCTGTTATCAATTAATAAATCAATTCTATAAACAAATGTTTATCACAGACATTAATAGGTAGGAACAAACCTTTTTTTCTTGTATACTTGTTTTAATATTTTCAATTACGTTTTATAAAGAAAATGTACCATCCGTTTAAATTTGTTTCTTTCATAAATAAAATATATATAAACAAATGCACATTGTAGGCGTTTTCAAGCGTCCAAATTTTGTTCCAACCATTTATTTCCACAAATTATTATTATTTTTGTTTCAAACATTTTTTCGAACAATCTTTTATTCAACCAATTTTAAATTGTTTTTGACCAATTTTTTACAACAAACTTTTTCAAAACTTTTTTTTGAACAAATCCTTTTTTTCAACATTTTTGTGCAAAATATTATTTTTTTCTCAATTTCTTTTCAATCAAAATTTTAGTTTGAAACATTTTTTTCACAATGTTGAAAAATATTTTGTTTTAAGAATCTGTTAATACCTACTTGGACTATTTTTTTTTTTTGAACTTGCTGAAATCATATTTCCAATGATACTTGAAGAAAACATGTTGCTATACATTACTATTCCTTATTTTAATAAAAAATTTAATAAAAACTTTGTTCTTTAATTTCATTTTTCATCTGATCATGTTTACAGATGATGAAGACGGAACCCACGCGAAACGGAATGCGTATACTAAATTTAGTATATGCGCATACAAAATTTCGTATACATGTATGCTGAATTTAGTATACGCGTATACTAAATTTCATGTACATGCATACTTAATTCAGTATATGCATATACTAAATTTGCTGTACGCTGGTATACTAAATTTAATTTCATGTTGTCCATTCTTGCTTCCATTACATGTATACTAAATGTAGTAGAGATTTTTCTAACAGTGTGGTTGAAAGTTGAACTACTTTGTTAAAAATGAATTTTTTGGTGAAAATTCATCATTTCAGATTGAAAATCATCTTTAGAGTGGAAAATTTAACCAGTTTTTTTCTAACTGAAAATATAACTATTCCATTTCTGGTTGAAAATTAATATTTGTAATTAAAAATTGATCTTTTCTATTTGAAAATTCAACTATTTTGCTAAAAATTGGTCTTCTTTGGTTGAACGAACTATTTTTAATTTTGAATTGCAATAGTTTTTTGTTCCAATATCAAATATTCCTGGTTTCGTTGAGAATTCACCTTTTCGGTTTGAAAATTGAACTGCTTTGTAGAAAATACATATTTTTTGCCTAAAAATTCATATCTCAATGTATACAATCTATTTTGGTAAAAAGTGCAACTACTTGGTTGAAAATTCATCTTTTTGGACAAAATTCAACTATTTTGGTAGAAAATTCGATTATTTGGTGAAAAGTTGAAATATTTTTTTGAAAAATTAACTTTTTTGTTATAAATTAATAGTGTCGGTTTGAAAATTCAACGGTTCTGTGACAAATTCTTCTATTTGGTTGAAAATTCGTCTTCTTGGGTAAAAAATTACTCTTCTTTACAAAAATTCATCTTTTTGGATGTGGATACAACTATTTTATTAAAAACTCGTTTTTGTGGTTCAATACAACTGGTAAAAAAATCAACTATTCAGTTGAAGATTCAACTATTTTGTTAGAAAAATTAACATTAACAATTATGTTAAAAACTAAACTATCTATTTGAAAAAATTAACTAATTGGTAGAAAATTAACTCTTTGGTTGAAAATGCATAGTGTTGGGCGAAAAATGTAACTTTATTGTGTTAAATTCATGTATTTTGTTGAAAATTCGTTTCTGTTTTGGTAAAAATTTGTTTTTTGCAAATTCATCTTATTAGCTGGGCATTGAACTATTTTGTTGAAACTGCGTCTTTGTTGTTCAATTTTGGGAGTAGAAAATTCGTTCTTTTTTTGTTGAAAATTAATTTTTTAAACCTAAAATGTAATTATTCTATTTTGGACTGACAACTCTTTTTTTTTAATTCAACCATTTTGGTAGACAATATAACTATTTTTTTGAAAAATTAAATACTTGGTAGAAAATTAACTTTTTTGTTGAAAATTCGTCTTTTTGAACAGAAAATTAATCTTCTTTTTTGAAAAATCGTCATTTTAGTTGAGGACTTAACAATTTTGTTCGAAATTCGTGTTTAAAATTTGACTCCTCGATTAAAAGTTTAACTAATTTTTTAAAAGTTCATTTATTTTTACTGAAGATTCATCATTTTAGTTAAAAATTCGTTTTTGTTTCGTTGAAAATTAATTTTGTTAACTGGAAATTTAACCATTTTATTGAACACTCAACTAATTGGTTATAAATTAACTTTTTTGTTAAAAATTCATTGTTTCGGGTAGAAAATTCAACTATTTTATAGAAAATGCGTCATTATGGCTTGAAAATACCGTTTTATTATTATTAAAATAAAAAAAAAATGAATCAAATAAAATTTGGACTAACATCACATCCACTGTTCAAACTATTAATTGAAAGTGTACGTAATTTGTTGTAAATTCGTCTTTTTTAGTAGAAGATTGAACTATTTGGTTAAAATGTTTTGTATTTTCTTGAAAAATCAACTATTTGGTCAAAAAGTGATGTATGTTATTGAAAAATCGTCTTTTTTGGTAAAAAAATAATTTTTTTGTTCAGAAATGCAACTGTATGCTTGAAAATTAATCTGTTTTAGTTGAGGATTCAAATATTTTGTTGAATATTTGTCTTTTTTAGTTATCTTGAACTGTTAATATGAAAAATTCATCTGTTTGGCTTGAAAGTTCAACAATTTGGTAATAAAATGAACTGTTTTGCAGAAAATTCATTTGATTTTTATCGAAAATTAATTTTTTAAATAAATATTTAACTGTTTCATTTTTGGTTAAAAAAAATTAATTTCATCTTTTTTTTGGTAGAAAATTAATCTTCTTAGTCAAAAATTCAGCTGTTTTGTTGAAAGCTCATCTTCTTGGCTTGAAAATTAAATATTTTTGGCGGCCCCTGATCAGCTATTGAGACTATTTTTAGCCAATTAACCAAGACATTCGAAAATATTTATCAAGGAAACGAAAGGAAATAGTGGTATTAGCAGACAATTTTGAGAAAATTGTGTATTTAGTGTCATCGCTAAAAAAAGTGTCATATAGTGTCAATAGTGTTGTGAGTCCGAGGCCTGCCTATAGAAAATCTTATGAAGAAAAAACCATTTTTTTGGACTATAGACTCCCCGTAAAAGGCCTCTTTATCTTCCTATTTCACGATGAGAATAAATTCTTGATTGAAGCTATTCTTCACATATGATACATCACCCCAAGAAAATGATCTTGCCTCGCACGAATATGTTGCTAATGCATAAAGAACTTTATAAGAAAGAAACATTAGTACACAATAGTAGTACACATTAATACACATTAGCACATTAGTAGCATTGATCGTAAAATTTCTGAAGGTTTCATGATAACGAAAGGTTTCCTTAAAAACAACCCTCATATAATTTGCAAGAATACTGATAAGGGCAATATTACAGTTTGTATGAAGATATCAGATTATATTAGGGATATGGAGGATTTACTTTCCAATCATGATTCTAGACAATTGGAGAAAGAAAAGACTTTTAGGAAGAGATATAAGATGGACTGATATGAATACCGAAGACACAGTTCTTGCAAGATGTTATGGTTTGAGAAGGATTCATAAAGAAGGCTACCCTTTGAGAATGGTTATGTTAACTATTAACACTCCCACGAAATTTTGAGAACAAAACTTCAATTCGATATTGAAACACTCCATTACAACTTCAAAATACAATATTAAGATTGACTGGGAATTCCAAAAAATTATTATTAAAATAACTGTTCCTGATGACCATGTAATGGTTTCTTTGGATGTTGTTGCAATGTTTCCAAGTATACCCCTTGAATTAGTTAAAAAGGCAATTTTAAATAGATGGAACAATATAAAAACACGGACTCGATTGAGTCAAAAAGATTTTATCAAAGGGATAGCTTTTATTATAAACTCAACTTATATTAAATAAGGTTCAGTCATTTCTCCGATTTTAGCAGAAATAGTTATGGAAGATTTGGAGGTCTTTGCTTTCAAGAAGCTAGATTACCAGCTTGAGATACAGAAATAAATATGATATACATTTGATATGATAGTGTTGAACATAATGTAGAAAAGTTCAGATTTTGGACAAAATCGATTGCGAAGCACGAGATACGTGATGAGAATGTGTTCGTTAAAGCCAAAGGTGCTTTAACAAAAGAGAATGCACAATCACCAAATTACAGTTGTCGCTGATTTGACCTTCAATTTTAAAAGGTCTGGGCGCCAAAGCACAATCCAATCTGATCAATCTCTCGAAAGTTATCGTGCCTACACGATACTACAGACTACAGACAGACCGATAGACTTCGTAAAAATCATTTTTTCTTACTCAGGGGGCCTCAAAACGTAGAGATTTGATGATAAATGACTATTTCAAATTTCACATAAAACCAATACCTTCCGATTAGAATGAGAATGTAATATCATTTTGTAATAGGTTCTGGAAAATCCAAAATTTGACAAATGTCCCTAACCTTTTTAGTAACATCGTTTTAAGTCTGGACTTGCAAGCCGCGCGCGTAGCGCGCGATGAGAATGTGCTCACACAGCGGGCAGATTTTTTTTCAATTGAATATTTATATTTTTAAATTTCTCAGAGTCCAAACTTAAAACGCTGTTTATAAAAAGGTTGGGGACATTTGCCAAATTGTATGCTTTCCAGAACCTTATACAAAATTCCAGGCATTTTCTATGCTCTACAGAGTATTTACTAAGATGCTACCTTTTCAAGGTAAAGTTAACTTGCGTTAAAAAAAATTAAATACACATAAAGTGATATTTTTTATTTTAACGTACATTTCAAAGCCCTAAATTATCCAATATTCGTTAATTAAGTTTGCCGCACACTCAAGGGATTTCATCATTTCATAAAATGAAGACAAGATTTCTTGCCGCATTTTGCAGTTGTAATGCTTATTCAGAGTAATCTGTTAATGTGGTCAATTTTTGCAAGATTGACCTCACTTTAAAGGAATTATTAAAACTTTCTCATCCTTGAGAACCATACAATAGCAGTCAAGTCATATTACGATGACGGCTTAATATTTCCAAAACTATTTTTGTCACCTTTTTTTAGCCTTCAGTAGAAAGTAAAAATACTTAAAATATATTTTAGGCCATATTATTGAAACTAGACAATTAAAACAAAGCAACATTTCACTTTGAAGTTAGTACATTTCGCTTAAAAAATATTACTATTACTGCCAATTAATGCAAGCTTATAGAATAATATTTTCTAACATTATAAATATAAACAATTTAAAAATCCCTTATTAAACAAATTTTTAAATATTAACTTTTTAAAATTTTTGTATCTAAAATGAATAATTACGAATTTGAAGAGTTTGAAATTTGAAAAAATATATATTGAACGATTTTGAATTGAAAAAGTTCCAAATCAGACAATTATCCATTAGGTAAAATTTGGAATAAAAAGGAATTGAATTTGTATTATTCATAAATAAAAGCATTTAAAAATGAATATTTTAAAATTGGTACTGTTTGAAATTAAAAAATTTCAGACTAAAATTTTGAAAATTCGATAATTTCCTTAGAAAGGAGTTGAAATTGTATCATTTCTAATTCAATGTCTTAAAATCTGAAAATATTTATTTTCACTTAAGGAATCTCGATATTTAATCGTTCTAGATTGAAATTTCAAAAGTGAGACTATTTCGAAACAATAAAAATTGAATTTTTTCAGATAATTGTTTTGAAAAAGTGATCATTTAAATTTTAAAGGAGTTGAAATTGTATTATTTATATAAGACCGTAACTACGGGTAATGAATTTCGGTACAAATAGCCGGATTTTTTCGGTACAAATAGAGCTGAAAAAGGGGCTATTTCTATTTGTATCGATATTTCGGTACAAATAGCTAAAATTTTTTCGGCACACGTAGACACTTCGTATTTATAAATAAATGCATTTAAAATTAAATATTTTGAAATTAAAAAATTTTAAATTTAAATAATTTTCAATTAAAAGCAATTAAAATTTGACAATTTGAAATTCAAAATAAATTGAATGTTTCAAAGTAAAAGATTCTGAATTTCTTGACTTTTAAATTATTATTACATAAAAAATTATAATTTAACATTAAAATTGTTTAGGCCATTTTTTTAAGTTAAAAAAAATTAATTTGGCCTTAATTTTCACCGCTCGAAATAAAAAAAACTTTCATTTATAAACTTTCAAAATTAAATTATTCCAAAAAACGTTCCAAACAAGAAGTAATTTCAGATGGGAAACATTAAAAATAAAAAAAATTCTACTGTAGAACGTTGACAATTAAACGAATCCGAACTTAATTTAAAACTGAAAAATTGTAGCCACTAAGAACTGTAACAATAAAACTTTTGTATGCTCAACCCCTTAAAATTTTTAATTATTTGAAGTAAATTTCAATCGTTTAAAAATAAAAAATTTTCAAATTGTTGATTATGATTTTCGAAAATCAACCACTTCAATTTAACTTTAAAAATTAAAACTTATGAAAGGGAAAAATGGAAAATTTAAAGTTCAATATGAAATTCAGAACTCTAAAATTGAAACAATTGAAAAACTAAAGAAAATATTCAATGACTGAGGTATCAATTTTGGATGGTTCTATTTTGATTTATCATGTCCTTCAATTTGATATTCTATGATTTCGAAAAAAAAAAAAAAAAAAAAAAACAGAAAATTTAAAATATTTGAATCTAAAATTATCAAATATACAACTGACTATTAATGCTTTCAATATGAAATTTGGAATTTAAAGTAAAATTAATAGTGAAATTGTCCCGATATTTTAAATATTTGAATATTGAAACTAAAAACCTACAAAAATTAAGAAATTTCAAATCAAATATTTTCGAAATTAAACGTTTTTAGAATTAGGCATTTAAAACTATGGTTTGAAATTTGAAATTATAGAAATTTTAAAGATCATAAATATTATTTAGTATCATATCATGTAGTATTAAGCAACATATAAAGTGATCGAATTTTTTAAATAAAAATATGTGACCTGTATCAACAAAGAAATCCCTGTCAATTTCAACGTTCAAAATTGAAGAATTTTAAATATTGTGAACGTATGAGTCTAAAATTACAACAAATTTGATAACAATGTGCTTTCTAATTGGAAACTTTCAAAGTTAATTTATTCAAACATAAAGCGTTAAAAAACAATTCACTCAATTTATTCTAAAAAGCAAAATGAATAACTTCAAAATCAATGATTAACCATTTCCATGCAAGGGGAACAGTTTCAAGTGAAAACAGAATTTTATATATAAGATGTCAAACTGACGCAGGGGAAACCACCCCACAGTAGATAATGATTTACAGTAGATAATCTTAATTAACTGGAAAATTGGCAAAAAATGTTCATTATTTTTGTTAGTATAACATTTCAACAAGGACACTGTAGTTTCTGACGAGGTTTCATTGAAATTTTATAATTAATTAATGTTTGAGAGCAACAAATTAATTTTTAACCTGAAAAAAATACTTTCAAAGAAATGATGGAATTTTTAAGGATTTTAAGAGACATCGAAGTATTTTCATGAATTTTGAAGTATTTCAGGGGATTTTAATGGGATTTATGAGATCTGAAGGGATTTCATAAGATTTTAAAGAATGTTAAGGAATTTCAAAGGATTTCAAGAGATTCCGGAATACTTTCAGAGATGCCATGGAATTTTTAAAGATTTAAAGAGATACCGAAGTTTTTTTCACGAATTTTGAAGGATTTCAGGGGATTTTAAGGTGATTTAGAATACTTCAAGGGATTTCATAAGATTTCAAAATTTTTGTAAGGATTTCCAGAGATTTCGAAATATTTCAAAAGAAGTCATGGGATTTTAAAGGAGTTTAAGAGATACCGAAGTATTTTTACGAATTTTAGAGAATTTCAATGGGATTTCGAAGATTTGAAGGGATTTCATAAGATTTATAAGACTTCTAAGAAATTTGAAGAGATTTCCAAATACTTTCAAAGAAGTGATGGAATTTTTAAGGATTTTAAGAGACATCAAAGTATTTTCATCAATTTTGAAGTATTTCAGGGGATTTTAATGGGATTTATGAGATCTGAAGGGATTTCATAAGATTTCAAAGATTTCGAAGAAATTTAAAGAGATTTCAAAATACTTTCACAGAAGTGATGGAATTTTCAAGGATTTTATGAGACATCAAAGTATTTTCATGAATTTTCATTTATTTCAGGGGATTTTAATGGGATTTATGAGATCTGAAGAGATTTCAAAGGATTTAAAAGAATTCAAAGTGATTTCAAAGGATTTCAAAAGATTCCGGAATACTTTCAGAGATTCCATGGAATTTTTAAGGATTTAAAGAGATACCGAAGTTTTTTTCACGAATTTTGAAGGATTTCGGGGGATTTTAATTTGATTCAGAACATTTGACGGGATTTCATAAGATCTCAAAAAATGTTAAGGGATTTCAAGAAATTTGGAAATACCTCAAAATAGGTCATGTTATTTTAAAGGATTTTAAGAGATACCGAAGTATTTTTAAGAATGTTAAATAATATTAGAGAATTTAAAAGGGATTTCGAAGATCTGAAGGGATTTCATAAGATTTCAAAGATTTCTAAGAAATTTGAAGAGATTTCAAAATACTTTCAAAGAAGTGATAGAATCTTTAAGAATTTTATGAGACATCGAAATATTTTCATGAATTTTTAAGTAATTCAGGGGATTTCAATGACATTTATGAGGTCTGAAGAGATTTCAAAGGATTTTAAAGAACTCAAAGTGATTTCAAAATACTTCAAAGGAAGTCATGGGATTTTAAAGGATTTAAAGAAATACCGAAGTATTTTCACGAATTTTGAAGTATTACAGTGGATTTTAATGGGATTGATAAAATCTGAAGGGATTTCATGGGATTTCAAAAGATTTTAAAGAATTTTAAGAGATTTAAAGAGATTTCGCAATTATACTTTAAAAAAATAATGGAATTTTGGATGGATTTTAAAACATTTCAGAGGATTTTAAGAGATTTCAAAATACTTTCAAAGAAGTGGTGGAATTTTAAAGGACATTGAGAGATACCGAAGTATTTTCACGAATTTTGAAAGATTTCAGGGGATTTTAATGTGATTTAGAATATTTGAAGGGATTTCATAAGATTTCAAAAAATTTTTAGGAGATTTCAAGAGATTTCTGAATATTTCGAAAGGAGTCATGGGATTTTAAAGGATTTTAAGAGATATCGAAGTATTTTTGCGAATTTTGAAGAATTTTAGAGAATTTAAATATGATTTCGAAGATCTGAAGGGATTTCATGAGATCTCAAAGAATTCTAAGAAATTTAAAGAGATTTCAAAATACTTTCAAAGAAGTGATGGAATTTTTAAGGATTTTATGACACATCGAAGTATTTTCATGAATTTTGAAGTATTTCAGGGGATTTTAATGGGATTTATGATATTTAAAGAGATCTCAAAGGATTTTAAGGTATTTGAATTGATTTCGAAATACTTCAAAAGAAGTAATGGGATTTTAAAGGATTTTAAGAGATACCGAAGTATTTTTACGAATTTTGAAGGATTCCAGGGGATTTAAAGAAAATCCTAAGTATTTTCACGAATATTGAAGTATTTCAGGGGATTTTAATGAGATTGATAAAATCTGAAGGGATTTCACAGGATTTCAAAAGATTTTAAAGTATTCAAAGAGATTCCGGAATACTTTCAAAGAAGCCATAGGATTTTAAAGAATTTAAAGAGATGCCGAAGATTTTTTCATGAATTATGAAAGATTTCAGGGGATTTATAAGATCTGAAGGGATTTCATAAGATTTCAAAGAGTTTTAATGGATGTAAAGTGATTCTAAAAAACTTCCAAAGAAGCGAATTTCAAAGGCTTTCAGATTTCAAGAGTTACCCAATTATTTTTACGAATTTTGAAGAATTTTCGGGAATTTGAATGGTATTTCGAAGATTTGAAGGGATTTCATAAGATTTCAAGTATTTCTTAGAAATTTAAAGAGATTTCAAAATATTCTCAAAGAAGTGATGGAATTTTGAAGGATTTTAAGAGACACCTAAGTTTTTTCACGAATTTTAAAGTATTTCAGGGCATTTTAATGGGGTTTATGAGATCTAAAGGGATTTCGTAAGATTTCAAAGTATTTTAAGGGATTTGAAGAGATTTTGAAATATTTTGATATAATTAATGGGATTTTAATGGATTTTAAGACATCGATGCATTCTCACGAATGTTAAAGGATTACAGGGCATTTGAAGAAATACCGATGTTTTTTTTCAGGAGTTTTGAAGAATTTCAGGGGATTTCAATGAGATTTATGAAATCTAAAGGGATTTCATAAGATTTCAAAAGATTTTGAAGGATTTTTAGAGATTTAAAGGGATTTTGAAATACTTCCCAAGAATGCAAAGGATTTTCAAATATTGTTGAGATTTCGAAATACTTGATGAGAAATCATGGGATTGTAAAGGAATTTAAGAGATACAGAAGTATTTTTACGAATTCTAAAGAGTTTTAGGGAATTTAAATTAGATTTTGACGATATGAAGGGATTTCATGAGATTTCAAAGACTTCTAAGAAATTTAAAAAGATTTCAAAATACTCCCAAAGAAGTGATGAAATTTTGAAGGATTTTAAGAGATATCGAATTATTTTTACGAATTTTGAAAGATTTCAGGGGATTTTAATGTGATTTTGAAGATCTGAAGGGATTCCATAAGATTTTATAGAATTTTAAGGGATTTTAAGAGATACCAAAATTTTTTCACAAATTTTAAAGTAATGATATTTATAAAGTCTGAAGGGATTTCATTATATTTTAAAGAATTTTAAGGGATGCTAGAGGTTTTGAAGAGATTCCGAAATACTTTCAAAGAAACCATAGGATTTTGAAGGATTTAAAGAGATACCGATGTTTTTTTTCAGGAGTTTTGAAGAATTTCAGGGGATTTCAATGAGATTTATGAAATCTAAAGGGATTTCTACAATGGTGCACAGAAAAAATTATCCGAAAAATGTACCAAAAAAATCTTGTATGTTCCGTGTCAACCTCATAGAATGAATATATTTGTGAAGACATCATGCACTGCAAGCAGTATCATCCAAGAATTTTTCGATACTTTACATGCATTGTACGTGTTTTTCGCGGGAAGCACTAAAAGTTTGACAGAAGAATTAAAGAGAATTGAAAATGCATTGTATTTACAAAATCTATCTCAAACTCAATGGACAGCTCGAGCGGAATCAATTAAGGCTGTTTGGATTGCATTCGAAAATATTGTTGATGTTTTACAGAGAATCAAAACTAACACTACGGATTTCGATAGCAAAAGCCGCGCAGTTGCATCAGATCTCCTCAAGCATATTTTACATTTCGATTTCATTTTTTCTTTATTCTTCACAAAAAATGTCCTGTTCAAAATTAAAAATTTGACAGAATCGTTAGAAAGTGTAGAATTAAATATCATCGATGCTCTGAAAATGATTCAATTCACTCTGAAATCTTTCGAAGAAATGAACAATTATAATAATTTGATCAAGAGCTCCCTTTCATTCGCAAAACGTCTCGATATTGATCCGGAAAATGATTTTACTAAACAACACAGAAAACGCCGTACCCCAAAAAAAATTAGATGAAAATCCTGAGACTGCATTGACTTTTGACTTGTTCACATTTTACCGTAAAGAGTTCGAAGCAGTATTTGACGTTTTCATTTCTAGCCTTCGAAACAACTTGGAACAATCTTTCTCAGAGCTCGAATCGATTCAAAAAGTGTTTGAAATTCCTGCGAACAAAGAAAATTGTACGATTGAATCGATCAAGTCCATTGTTCAATTGCAACCCGAATTTTTTGTAGACGAATATTGCGAAGAAAGCGCACAAATTATGAAAAATATTGCTGTGTGCTTATAAAATTGTAAAATTTGTTTTGACTTCTGCAATTTCTTTGGTATCCGGTGAAAGATCTTTCAGTAAATTGAAGCTGGTCATGAATTCTCTAAGAAGGACAAAGGGCGATGATCGTTTGGATTCTTTCATATTATTGTTTTCTTCGAAAGATATTTTAGAGAGAATTAACATCAATGAAATGGGGAGAGCCTGGTCTGAATTGAAACCCTGTAGAGTTTTAATTTAGGATTGACATAGCTTTAAGTTATTCTGAGTAAGATATACTTATTCTATTTGTAGTTGCGAATTTTTTACCTAAGTGAATAAGATATTAATACAAAATTGAGAATTTATAATTATTATTATTCTTATTGCCATTTTCTTTGAAAATAGCTCCAAGTCTACACGATTGATACATGTATATACTTCTATAATGTATATACACAATCAATCTTCACATTTGGCAAATCCCACTTATTCAGTCGGCATTTATGACAATCTCAACTCCCCTAGCTCAACACGCTCGATGCGCCCCTGTCTCAAAACGTTTATCTTACATGGAAATCGTTGCAGTCGTTCTCATTAGGGTAAGTCATTGGTATGCTATAATTATTATGACAATATATGATCCATGTAAAAACAGGCTCATTCTGCACTTGAATTATAGTGTATTTCGAGTGGAAATTTGACGATTCATATTTTTGGAATTGGACAAATTACGTTTCTATACGAAATTGTGCTTTTTAAAAAAGGTTAACTTTGTTTAAAGAGAAAGCGAGAACAATAGTGTGTTGAATGCGATCTCTAAGTTAAAATTCCATCTCTATAGTTTAATTTAAAAATATTAGAAGCAAAATAACCAAATGGTCCCTATCCAGTTTTCCATCTCATAAATTTAAAATCAGCGTGCTTTTTTTTGGTATAAAATCACGAAAATATAAGGACTTTTTTGGACCTGTTGAATATGTTCAATGTAATAATGTATTTCATGGTATGCCAAAATTTTGAAAAATGTTTACAATTATCTTCATAACATGCGGCTCAAACATTTTTCTGAGCATGTGAGTGTTTTTTAAGCATAGAATTTCACTAGGAAAAATATAAACAGGGCCCAGGAATTGAAATTCGAATCACAACAATTTTTAAAAATTTGGACGTCGCTTCAGTATTTTAAAAATTCCAATTTCGATTCCTGGGTCTTGTGCCTTTTTTCGCTAGTGTATTTCTGTGCTTGAAAAGCCATCACATGCTCAGAAAACTGTTTTAACTGCAAGTTATGAAGATAATTGCATTGAATACGAAAATCAAAATATCATCAAAATATCGTCAAGAAGTCTAGTTTTTCCAGGTCTCCTTTTTTACATTAAATAATGAAATAAACATTTGTTGGACATGTAAAAAGAGGATATATTTCATTTGCTACTGGCCAACAATTTGTAAACAAAGCAGAACCATATATAAACAAATTCTCAATTTTTTGCGAACATAAGTTGTCTTTATGGAATCTTTGGGGATATTTTTAAATCTTTCTGAAGTCTTCGAAGTCCTTGAAATCCTTTATATATTTGTAAAATCTTGCATATATTTTTAAATCTTTGTGAAATCTTAAAATTTCTGTGAAATATTTGAGAAATCTTTTGGAATCTTTTAAAAATTTGCCAAATCTTTGAAATCCTTGAAATCTTTGGCAAATTTTTCGAAATCTTTGAAATATTTGTGAAATCTTTTTTCAATTTTTGTTTATGAAATCCTTTGTGTTTGTTTGAAATCATTAAAATCTTATCAAGCCTTCTCAATTTTGGTGAAACCTTTTGAAATCATTTTAAATCTTTGAAATATTTTGAAATATTTGAAGTCTGGTGTACTGTACTCTTTTTGAAATCTTTGAAATTCTGGAAATATTTTGAAATACTAATGAATTCTTTGAACTATTTGTGAAAACTTTTGAAATCTTCCAAACCAAAATTGAAATCATTCAAACATTTTGAAATGTTTTGAAATCTTTTAAACCTATTTTACTGCACCTTTGTAGAAATCTTTGAAATTCTTGAAATATTTTGAATTCCATATGAATTCTTTGAAATATTTGTGAAATCTTTTGCCTTGGTTTGAAATCATTGAATTATTTTAAATCTTCGTGAAATATTTTCAAATATTCTAAAAAAATGTTTAATCGTTTAAAATCTGTAAAATATTTGAAATCTGGTGTACTTCACCCTTGTTGAAATATTTGAAATTCTTGAAATCTTTGAAATCTTTCTTAAACGATTGTTTGTGAAATGTTTTGTATTCGTTGAAATTATAGAATTATTTGAAATATTTTCGAAATATTTTACAATCTTCTAAAATGTTTTTAAACCTTTTGAAATCGTTTCACATCTTTGAAATGATTTGAAATCTTTGAAATCTAGTGCACTGTGCCCTTTTCAAAATATTTGAAATCCTTCAAATCTTTTAAAAGTTTTAAAATCTTTGTGAAATTGTTGTGAAATCTTTGAAATCTGGTTTGCACGACTTTTTTAAATCTTTGAAATCCGTAAAATCTTTGCGAAATATTCAAAATCCTTTTGAATATTTAAAATCTAAAGTCCGTTTTTATAATATAAAAAGCACAAAATTTCACATTTTTGAGACTTTCCCCATGCATTTGAATAATTTTCGGCCTATAAGTACAGCCAGCGCCACCCTCGGCCGTACTCAACATTTCCGTCACTTTCATTTCAGAGTGTCACGAAGCTGGTAGCTATCAAGCATGTCAGTCAGTGGCTTCGATGTATTAAAGATTGAGGTTGTTTATTTTCTATATAAGCACAGTTGCCATCTTAAAAACGTAAATTAGATTTAAAAAACTAGGGACGTAAATACGTACGTAATTTACATGTAAAAAAACACGTAAATTACCTAAGGTATATTACGTACTCATCCCTGGTATGAAACCAGCGCATGTGCACTGAAGTGCGCACTAGAATCATCATCATCATCACTGTTGCGTTCAAGTATGGTGTCAACGTAGAACAGCCATTGGCTGTTCTTAAAGAAGAAGAAGAAGAATCACTGTTGCGTGTCCATCCCTGCTACCCAGGTCCATGTGAAATGACGTGAAATCAGCATTTCCGGCGGAACAGCATTGTCGCGAATGATCACGTGATCGGAGATCGACTTCTTCGTTTGTGGCCACGAGGTTTTGTGGTAAAAATTGCGTGAACGGGGTGTAAAAAGCCCTCTACTTTTGTAGTTATACAAAAATGCCCTCCAGCAACCCTCTGCCACCAAAAGAGAATGCACTGTTTAAGCGAATTTTGGTGAGTAACAGCTCGTCAAAATACTCTGTTTTGGACCCCACTCCCCGGCTACAGGCCTACAGGAGCAAAGTCGTTTCCTAATAATGAAGCACTCATTCGAACTTAGAAAAAAAACTCCCTTGCAATCCAATTGTCACCTCGATTCTAACCAAATTTCGGCCCAATCTATAAGTCGATGTGTTTTAACCGTAATCGACGTTTGCTGTTCATGTTCTACTTTTGTCATCTGCTCCTATTTTCTAGGTTCGAATTCCGTTTTCAAGTCTAATCTGCAGTTTGTCAGAAAGTAGAATTCAGATTTTGGCTGCTGGGAATCAGGTCGTGTAGTCACGATGACCCGATTATGGGGTGGGATTTTTTTCAGAATTCTCGAATTATTTCTCATCAGACCCAACCTTCCCGACAAGTTAAGTTAGGGATGAAATTGTTGCTCCAGTAAATATGTGGGCGGGAGCTATACTTGTTACGAATTTTGATCATTCATGAATTTCAAACGCTTTTGTTGCTTACTGATACATTTTATTATTTTTGTTTAATTTATCAAAATTTATTCTTAGTGACTCATTTATTTCAAATTTGTAATACTTGGATGAATTCAGATTTTTGCAAACTAAGTATAGGAAGATAAAAAGGTTTTCGATGTGTAAGTTTTTGAAATTTCAAGGCTTTAGTAGATTATTGGACGTTGTGAAGAATGCAATGCTGTTAATGTATTTCGAAAGAGTTTTTAATAATGAAAATATTTTATTCATATGAAATGACATTTTCTGTGAAAAAAGGAACGCCTTTCAATATCGAATTCAAAATAGACTGAGATTGCAATAAATTACGTCAATAAAATATACCATAAATTATAAAGAATAAAAATTCACGTAGATGCTTATTTTTTATCTCATTTTCGTCAGATTTTCAATACTGTCAGAATTTTGTTCATTCTTAGCAGAAAAATGTATCAAATCACTTTAAATGTCATTATAATTACATGACGTGCAATTTTGAACAAGTTCGATGTGGAACTCTTGAAAATTGCATACTTTTATGCACTTCAAAGTTCAGCTCTGAAGCTTTTAGATTTATGTATGTATGCAATTTGAACCACTCGAAAAATGTCAATTATTTAGATTGAAATTTCTACCAGATTTAACATTTTGTGTTTTAACAGTGTACATTTAAAAATTAATTTTGAAGGTAGTAACTTTAAGAAATATAATATTCAAACGTTAAATTATTCGTATATTGTAAATTTAAAAGTATACAGGTTTGGATTTTTATTTTCTGAATATTTAAATTTTGTAGGCTCTCAAAGTTTCGAAATTTCTGGAAATTCGTAGAAATATTTTCAATCCCTTGAAAATCGATGATAAGAAATGAAAGTTTTAGCAAGAGAAATTGAAACTAAAAAGAAAGAACGTATTGAAAAGATTCGAAGTTTATTGAGATATTTCTGAGAAATTTATTATTCTCATAATTTGTATAGTTATTTTCATAGATATCAATTTTGTTTATTGTTTTTGGAGGCTAAAACATTCTTCCTCAAGATTTATGTTTACACACTGCATTATAAAAGACGTTTTTGATATATTGAGAACTCTTTGTTGATAAAAATTTACTAAAAAAATATTTCATATGCCTAGAGAGTGAAAAATGTAATTACAGCTAATTAAATTACCTTTTTCTAGCTAGTATTTAAAAACATCTTTTGAATATCATGGAACTTGAATTAATAAAAATGCTCGCAAAAAGGTACGAAGTTGAAGGACAGGAAAATAAATAAATATCAGAATATAGAATGTTTAACTTTGCATTTATTATTTTTTCAACTCTTTTTAAAATAATTTGTAGAGCTAGCTGGTAAAAATATAATTTTCAAACCCAAAAATGACTGGAAAACACGATTCCTTTCCAAATATTGTTCACACAAATTTACTGCATTTTGATTATTTTTATGTTGTCTTAAAGTTTAATTGAAATCCATATGAAAACCTTTTGGAATCTCTTGAAATCCTTTATTACCTTTGAAAGTATTTTTAAATCCGTTAAAATCTGTTGAAATCCATTGAAATTTCTAAAATCCCCCAAAATCTTTAAAATAATTGGAGGTCCTATAAATCTTAATCTTCTCTTATTGAATTTCTGAAAACCGTAGAAATACTTTGAAATCAAATTTAATTTACTCCGTAAAGTATAAATCATTTGAAAACCCTTGAATATAAATTGAATTAAACTTATTCAATAAAGTTATATATAAAACCCTTAAAATCCATAGAAATCTTTTAAATGTCATGATATTTTGTGTAATTCTTGAAATCCTTTAGAATCCCTTGAAATCTTTGGTAAACGTAAAAATCCATTTTAAAAAGTATGAATCATTTCAAAGCCCTAGAGTTTAATTTAAAGATATTCATTAATGTTCTCTAAAAAAAACGTTTAAATCCCTAGAAGTCATTGTAATCCTTGGAGATTTTATAATAAAATCCTTGAATCTTGATCAAATTCCTTGAAATACCTTAAAATCCCTTTAAATCTTTGGAATCGCTAGGAATCCCTTGTAATTTAATTTAATTAATTTTCCAAAATTTACTAGAAATCCCTTGAACTCTTTGGAAATCCTACAAAATTCTTCCTAATCCCTTGACATTTTCTATATATCTTGAAATCCTTTAGAATCCCTTGAAATCTTCGGAAAAAGGAAAAATCCATTTAAGGCCATGTGACGAGTGGGTCACGTGACCGGCTTCCTACCTTACCGACACTTTTTTTATTTGTAAAATTATATATATATATATATATATATATATATATATGTATATATATATATGCACAAAAAACCTGTCTCAAGCTTCAAATCTGCAAAAATTCTTTATATTCTTAAATGCACTTAAATTTCGGTTCAGACTAGTAATAAAAATTAAACTTCCAAAGTACAAAAAATTATATAATTCTCCAAGAGAGGCCGCATATCTATTTTTTCCAAACATTTTTGCAAATGAAAGATTGTTTTAATCCCTTGAAAATGATCTATTAACAAAAATGGGGCGAAAAAAATTCGTGGAAATACAGGACATTCCAAGCGCAGAGCTGCCGCGTCGCAGCGTATCTAGATATCCTAGACGCGCCAACGTGTTCATTGGGCACCTTTTTTATACTTTCCATTTTTTCATAAAATATTTGTCTTAGATATTTATTTAATTACAAATTAAATTTATTATAATCTTCGGGGTGCTTTTTAGTGAGTCCCCTTGCCTCCCACTTGAATTAAATTACATGAGTTTTATTACCGATTTCGGGGTGCTTTTTAGTGAATCCCCTCGCATCTAACTTGAATCAAAAAACAAATGTTTCATTTCAAATTTCGGAATGCTTTTTAGTGAGTCCCCTCGCCTCTCACAATAATACTAAACGCCCTCTAGTGTTCATTGCGTATTTTTAAAAATAATTTTTATCTTTTTTTCATGAAACAGTTATTTTTGACATTTATTAAATCTAATTTAATATCAAGTTTACAAGCAGGGTGGGGTAGGTAGGTGAGGGCAGAAGTTAACAATTTTAAATACTATATTAACTAGGCTACGAAACCCTTTTTTGTAATTAATTTCTTTCCAATTGTTTCTAAAGTCCTAAAAGTGAAGTCTCGACACAAAAGTGGATTAAAGTGACATAGCAAAAGTGAAACCTCTTTAATACACAAATAAAATTGTTATTCTTTAAATAGTTCATAACAACAATAATATTTCCGCAAATAAATTCTGACTGTAGCCGAAATTTCAAACGCGGACGCTCGCAACACGGCAGCTACGCGCAAGGAATGTCCTATATCTCCACAAAATTTTTCTCTTGCCGAAAAATGTAAAAATAAGTTTAAAATTAGAAAATGAAGGTAAAATAATTTTTTTATGGAAAAATAATTATTTTTGTCGTAAAGCTGAAGAAAAAAAATTTCCAAAGCTCTCATAGAAAAGTTAAATTAAATAACTTTAGTAGAAGTTATGGTTAATTAAGTATCGGCGTGCGTGGTATAAAATCACGAAAATTGAAGCCCGTGTATTATGACAGCCAATCGTACTAGAGGTCTCCCCTTCAGGGAATTGAAAGAGGACCACTATTTCAGTGGACTTTCAAGAAGATTGAGGACAACAAGTTTTTAGGCGGTATGAAGCAGTTTTGGTTGAATGTAGTTTTATATTCGTTTTGTGAAATTCCAGTGTTGCTGTAAACGCGAGCATTCCAAGCATGCGAACAAATTTATTCAAGTAAAACACATTGCACTACGATTTGAATTCTAAAATATCCGAATGCCGCCAAGTAGGCATGTGGCTCGGAGTTTATAGATTATAATAGAAGAAGAATAAATAAATATAAAACATAGACGCGGAACGCCATCAAGCATTCAAAAGTGGAATTACTAGCTTGCTGGAATTTTACAGCGCGGTTGTAAATTGAATCACACTCCGCGTGTGAAATTACACTAATCGTCGGAAGCTCACATAAACGTTGTGAAATTAAATTTTTATTTCAGTTACACTTTAGTGTAAAATTCTCCAACAATCACTGGTATTTTTATTTCCTTTGGTTGTTATGAGAAAATTACACGTTCATTGTAAATTTCATTCAGTTATGGTAAAATTCCTCTAATAACCCTACTAAGAAAAAGTCATCAATCGTCACAAATGGTCAGAAGTTCTGACGATTCCTAAACATCCTGACCATTCATGACGAGTCAGACTATTTCTAAAGATATACTAATTCACATCCCTAATAGCACGGAACGTTTCTGGAAAGTTTCGCTAGAACTTTCGGAACGTTCCAGGGGAACGTTCCCGGAACGTTTAAAATTTCCGCCGCTTAGGAACGTTACACTGGAACGGTCAAAACATGAATTACCGTTATTGTTATTATTATCAATAAATATCGCTTAACCCATAAGTGATAGGTCAAAATCCATTTCAGTTTATGATATGGGTATCATATTATAGTGTAGTATATGCGGTACTCAAAACTCAAAAATGGCATCCATTTTCACCTATCTCTTATGTTGCATATACAGATTCAAAAGTTAGAAATTCAGAATCTACGGGTTTCTACGATTTCAGATACCTAAAAAGTTTCGTAAAAAATTTAAAATTAGGATAAATAGAATGTGTCTTGTAAAGAGAGAGACAGAGAGAGAGATACGTCAAAACGGACAAAATTTTCAGATTCACCTTCAGAGTCATTTAATATATAAATATTAATAATTAAATATAAGTAAAAAGAGAATATGCATAAATAAATAAAAATACATAATATAAATAACCTGGGAAATATAACAGGGATTAGGTTTTATGGTATTCTATTCTTGGACACCTAATAAAAGGATTATCCTTCGAACCCAAACTCTGAAGATTTTTGAACATTTCTCATGAATTCTGACTTTTCCTGACTTTCTGTCGAGAAACGTAACAAAAGTGGTCAGAAATGGTCAGAAGTCTTGACTTTTTTTCTGACAATTCCTGACCTTTTGTTTAGTAGGGCACTGTAAATTAAAAAAAAACGTGTAATTTTCCCACAACAATCATAGGAAAAAATTACAGAACGAAATGTATTTTTCAGTAAAATTTTTTACAGTTTATGCAATAATATATTTTAAATTTCATTTAAAAAAATAAAATGTATATAGTATTATAACTCTGGTGGTAACTCATTTTTAAATGTCTGTAACCGCAACGACTACCGATGCGTAGCGTCTGAAAAATACCGAAAACTACGAAGTAACTATCGGGACTTAGGTCCACCTGTCAAGGGGCCGCTTTTAGCAGACCGATTTTGACAGAGTCTCTTATTCCAGTGCACGTGAAATGTCCCACCTCATCTCTGGCTAAAGCTCCTGGTAGTGACGTATCTCAAAATGTTTCGGGCTCTAATGTTTGACCGAGCGTTGCAAGGCCGGTGAATTTTCGTAGATACATCACTGACTTCTATCCGAGGATTTCGATGCGATGAGTTCCGATTCAACCTATCTAAGTATTTATTACATTAATAAATTCATTTTTCAAAAAGCATTTCAAGTATCATTACGTATAACAAAATTATTATTATTTTACGTTATATACATTTATGTTAGCATATCTTTCATATCAACTGCTATGTAATAATATAATATGTATAAATAATGTCCTTAACATAGAATCTCCGCAGAATTCTCACTTAGAATATATATATATAATTAAAAACTAAAGGTTAACAACCACCGCAGGGTCCCACTGGGAGCAACTGTCATCTAAAAAATAATTGCAGGTATTATGTTTTGATTATTTAATTTGCATAAGAATTTTTAATTAGACCTTGTAGTTTTCCTATAAATGATCCCTGATGTGGGGTCAAAATTGGCTCAGAAACATGTTGGTTCCTTGGTAGTATAAAAAGGACGAAGAAAGGAAAAAGTGAGAGGTTGCTTTTTGGTTGACTTTTTCTCCCTCTTTTTTATTTGGTTATTTTTGTCTCTAATGAGCCAAAAAGTGAGATAGTTTGGGATTCTGTTTTTTTAATTGCGAATCTTTTTCATGCTCATTTTGCATACAATTATTCATGCTAAAATAGATTTCTTTTCGATCTTAATTTAAAAAAAAAAGACTTTAGTGTATTCCATAAAATGTCGACGTTCTGAGGCCCCCTGAGTCAGAAAAAATAGTTTTTGCGCTGGTGTCTGTCTGTCTGTCGTTGTCGTCGTCGTCGGCGTCGGCGTCGTATGTATATCGCATAACTAATGAAAGACTAATCAAATTGGATTATGTTTTGGCACACAGTTTCAGGGACAGAAAAAAGATCCAGTTTGTTAACCAGCTATTTTGGATAGAAATTGAAAATGTGAGGGCATTTTCAAAATGTTTTAGACCATTTTTTTTTAAATTCAGAAAGTCTATGGACGGCCGCCCGTAGTACTCGAAAATTAAAACAATTTATTTCCACGACTTTTATCGATACAAAGAAAATTAACAGAGTTATAGCATTTTCAAAATCCCACGAAAAAGAGAAAATTAAGATTTTAAGCCAAATAAAGCACGATGTGAAAAAAGGTCATGAAAAAAAAAAACGTTACCTTTTGAAAGCCCTACAAGATTATTGAAACGACTTTTTAAGTTTTCTTAAAAAATCGAAAATTAAAATTTTGTTGGCACAAAAAATAATGAATTATTAAATTCTCATCATAATACGAGGTATTAGTTTGATGTGAAAAATGACTTCCATGGATTTCATCAAATGTCGACGTTTTGAGTCTGTATATCGGATAACTTTTGAAATACTGGTCGGATTGTATTGTGCTGTGGCACACAGTTTCAGGGATGGAAAAGAAAGATCAAGATTGTTAACCAGCTATTTTGGATAGAAATTCAAAAAGATAAGGCACTTTCAAAATTGTTTAGACCATTTTCTTTCAAAATACAGAAATTCTACGCACGGCGTCCCATAGTAATCGAAAATAAAAACAATTTATCTTCACGACTTTTTTTGATAAAAAGAAAATTGACAGAGTTATAGCAGTTTCAATATTCCACCAAAAAAGAGAAAGTTACCATTTTAAGCCAAATAAAGCACGATATAAAAAAAAGTCTAGAGAAAAAAAACGTTAACATTCGAAAGCCCTATCAGATTTTCGGAAGGACTTTTTGAGTTTTCTCGAAAAATCGAAAATTCAAATTTTGTTGGCACCAAAAATAATGAATTATTACATTCTCATCATACTGATAAGGTATAGAATTTATGTGAAAAATGACTTCAGTGTATTCCATCAAATGCCGACATTTTGAGGCCCTCTGAGTCAGAAAAAAATAGCTTTTACGTCGGTATCTGTCCGTGTGTTGTTGTTGTCGTCGGCGTCGGCGTCGTCGTCGTCTGTATATCGGATAACTTTTGAAAGACTAATCGGATTGGATTGTGCCTTGGCCCACAGATTCAAGGACGAAAAATAAAGATCGACTTCGCTAATTAGCTATTTTTGATCGAAATTCAAAAAGTTAGGGCATTTTCAAAATTTTTTTGACCATTTTTTTCAAAATTCAGAAATTCCCTGGACGGCCACCCGTAGTATTAAAAAATTCAAACAATTTCTTATCACGACTTTTTTTGACACAAAGAAAATTGACAGATTTATAGCATTGTCAATATCCTCCCAAAAAAGAGAGAATTAACACTTAAGCCAAATCAAGCACGATATAAAAAAAAGTCAATGAAAGAAAAACGTTACCTTTTAAAAGCCCTACCAGATTATCAAAAAGACTTTTTGAGTTTTCTTAAAAAATCGAATATTAAAATTTTGTTGACACAGAAAATAATGAATTATTACATTCTCATCATAATTAGAAGGTATTGATTTTATGTGAAGAATGACTTTAGTGTATTCCATCAAATATCGACGTTTTGTGGCCCCCTGAGTCAGAAAAAATAGCTTTTACGTCGGGACTGTCCGTCTGTCGTTGTCGTCGTCGACGTCGGCGTCGTTCTAGCCTATATATCCATTTTTTCAAAAATTCAGAAATTCCATGAACGGCCGCCTGTACTACTCGAAAATTAAAACAATTTATTCCCTTGTGTTTTTTCGAGACGAAGAAAATTGACAGAGTTATGGCATTTTCAAAATCTCCCAAAAAAAAAAAGAAGAAATTAACATTTAAAGCCAAATAAAGCAGGATATAAAAAAAGCGAAGAGAAGAAAAACGTTGCGTTTCGAAAGCACTACAAGATTTTAGGAGCGACATTTTGAGTTTTCTCAAAAAATCGAAAACTCCAATTTTGTTGACACACAAAATAATGATTTATTACATTATCATCATAATGAGAAGGTATTGATTTGATGTGAAAAATGACTTCACTGTATTCTATTAAATGTCGACGTTTGGAGGCCCCCTGAGTCAGAAAAAATATATTTTACGTCGGTGTCTGTCCGTCTGTCGTTGTCGTCGTCGTCGGCGTCGTCGTAGACTTTATATCGGATAACTTTTGAAAGACTAGTTGGACTGGATTGTGCTGTGGCACACAGTTTCAGGGACGAAAAAGAAAGATCGAGTTTGTTAACCAGCTATTTTGGGTATACATTCAAAAAGTTAGGGCATTTTCAAAAGTTTTTAGACCATTTTTTTCGAAATTCAGGAATTCTATGAACGGCCGCGCGTAGTACTCAAAAATTCAAACAATTTATTCATTCGACTTTTTTTTGATACAAAGAAAATTGACAGAGTTGTAGCATTGTCAATATCACCCAAAAAAGAGAGAATTCACATTTAAAGTAAAATAAAGCACGATATGAAAAAAACTCAAGAAAAGAAAGACGTTAACTTTGTAAGCCCTACCAGTTTATCAAAACGACTTTTTGAGTTTTCTTAAAAAATCGAATATTAAAATTTTGTTGGCACAAAAAATAATGAATTATTACATTCTCATCATAATGAGAAGGTATTGATTTTATGTGAAAAATGACTTTCGTAGATTCCATCAAATGACGACGTTCTGAGGCCCCCTGGTTCAGAAAAAAATAGTTTTTACGTCGGTGTTTGTCCGTCTGTCGTTGTCGTCTTCGTCGTTTGTATATCGGATAACTTTTGAGCTTTGAGCGCGAGACAAATATATTATCGAGCGCGAAGCGTGAGAACCAGGGACTGAGAGTAAAAGGTTTTGATCAGTTTGGGTTTTGATCCCTGAGCCGATGCAAAATGAATCGTTAGGTTGAACTCTCCTCAAGATCCGAACATGTGGACTGCAGGGAGAAAGCGATCCCATCCAGAGGGACGTAAATTACGTAGGTAATTTACATGTGAAAAACTACGTAAATTACCTAAGGTATATTACGTACGCAACCCTGCTCATGGGTCTATCTAAATTTACATGTTGGAAAAATTTCACTAACTACTAGTGAAATTGAACTAATTCAAATAGAGAAAAGCGAGCCACAGAAGAAGACTAGAAAATTACTAATTCAATTAGCCGAGATATTTAATAATCCGCTAAAGGAAAGCTACGAATTTCTTAGTGAAAATATATCAATTTATTTAGGGCTGTAATCTGTATAAAATAATAAGGGAAAAGCTGTACAAATGGGGTAGGTGAACCATAGTAAAGTTTAATACAAAACCGTAGATTGCGTAATATTTGTAGCTATCTTGAAACAATAAGAAGGCAGTATTGCGAAATTTTTTAACCAGTTTCGTCACCTGTGCACACAGAAAAAAAATTCGAATCTTCGAGCAGTTTCAAGGTAATATTTACCTGAAACAATAATTACCTTCTCGTAGTAAGATTTTCCCACCATATTGTTTATTGTTACCATATCAACTTTGTTGCATCTTCTTTTATTTCAATGCGAGAAAATTCCACTTCACCCACATAGGAATTAGCTGCCAACAAGAATTGACTTCAGTTTTTTTTGGTGCAATTTCAAGGGATATTTATAAGTTAATGCTTCGCAAACAGCCAAGGGAACTGAAACGGCTATAGAACTTTCTTGAGGGCTTTCGCCGACTTCTTCGCAGACTGATTTCCAGTTTATTTTTCTAATTTTCTATTTTTTATTTGTAAAATAAGAAGTGTGATTTATTATCTCGTTCCAGCTTATTATCGTGCTTATAATTTCTTTTTGCAGAATTAGTTCATCCACATAAGGAAGATGCAATTCATCCTGAACCAATTCAACTTAATATTCATCATTTCGCGAGTCGGCTAAATCCCCCTCAAGTTCACCGATTAGTACCGAACATTTACAGAGTGGGAATAGATTCAAATCACCAGTACATAATTGGAATAGTCCTATTGTTTAATTTGTGTCCATTGATGGTTCCTAGAGTGGGTCATCCGAATACCTATGATAGAGTTAAAATACGCATAGATGGACAAGTTGCCAACGTGACTGTACCAATACCGGATGACGATCCTCTATCTAATATGTTTTACAAATTATGGAAGGAAGAACCAACTATAAATGCTAGAGTCAGCGAATAATTCATCTTAAGAGCATACATGGTGGTACCGAAATGACTCTAGAATGTAGGGACTAAGGTGGCCCATTTTTTTAATTAAAACAACAACAAACTATTGGCGACAAATCTAAACGCATGCACACATTTTGGCTACAATATTCATTGTGAAAATATACTCTATAAAAGGAGAAACTACAATAATGGCACAGGTATTTCCCAACTTTGACTCAGTCCTAACCCAAAACTGACCTATCCTCTTTGAATTTTTTAAGAATCAGACTAAAAACATTAAATATATATTATTCATCTACAGTTTCTGTATTTCCGTAGTTTTCATTTCTTAAATTATTCAGCAATTTAGCATTTTAAGCGATATTACATCATAAACGGTATACTAAATATAAGACACTTTACATTTATAATCTTGTATCCATATATTTTTTTGTTTATCGTTCAGGCAATCATGTGAAATAAAATGTAAAATATTGTTTAGAGGAGCCTAAATTATTATGTTTCGATGATACATTATAGAGAAAAATAAAAGATACTGGAAAATATTATCCAAAAATGTTTCTTTATTTAGAAATCCATGTAGCACCTTTTATTACTTAAGAAGAAACACTTAATAAACATATCATCTTGGACACATTTTTATTACTTTGAACTCTTGTTTGAAAGTAATTATTTGTCTTTGTATACCTATATTGTGTTTAATTGTTTCTTCAAGTTATAACTCTTAAATTATTTTAATACTCCGTGAAAACCTTTTGACTAATCCAAGACAATTTTTGAGTTATTCTGTATCATGAGTCGGCACCAAACTATTGTTGATGTCTTAAGGCGAATATTTTTGACTTCAAGATAAAAAATTATGTCTTCAGGCAAGATTATTTGATTTGGAAAGAGCGTGGCGAATCTAAAAATATTATCCATTTTTTCCTATCGCCAACGGTTCACTAGTTACTTGTAGAAAATGACAGTTTTAATCTTATTATGGAAAATTTTGTATGCCTGTAGTTGTTGAGGCCAACAGATTTCGAATTTTTAATTTAAATATAAGTTATTACAAAATTACGAATTTGATCGGTTGTAAAATTTGAATCCTTAGCAGATGGCAACTGTTAGGTTCCAACCTATCTTGAAATGGCGGGTGAGACGGAACCAGACATTATGGTCTAAAAGACATTTTCGAGGCATATTAAAGAGTTTAGAGACAAAATCAAGACCAAATATTTTTACCCGGGTGGACGTTCAATCATTAACGAAGCTCGATAATCTTTTCAATTTTCATCAAATATAAGTGAACAGACCTCTAATAAGCATCAGTTATTGAGAAAATCAGTGAAACGTCTAACGAAAACATCAACGACATATTCCGGAACATGCTGGTAATATGCAAAATTAGGGACCAGGATTTTGTTGCCCAATACGAAATATAATATGTAATATTACATAATATTATTATATGAATATTTATGTTTATTATATATTATACCGAAAGTTTTCTATCAATTTGTCTATCAAAAACTGTTAAATGTATCAATAAAAAAATTAACTGTTTGTTATATCATTAAGCCATTTCCCTTTCGGGGTAAGCGTAACTTTCGCTAAAGAAAATATTGAAGTTTAAACAGTATCATCTATATACCAAGAATAAAAAAGCAAATCCAGATATCTTCCATTTGGTAGATTTAGAATTGAAAACTTGTCTTTCGCTTTTCAAAATCATCAAAAATTAAGAATTTTTATTTTTCAATTCCATTTCTTCAAAATTGCAGACTTGTGAATTGCAAATCTTTAAAAATGAAGAATTTTTAATTTTATGAATTTGTAATTAAAAATTAGGGAAGTTTTAAGTTTCACGATTAAAACAAAAACTACGCGGCCTATTAAAAAATGAGTTCTGACAAATTTGTAGATCTTTTTTAATCGAACAGCATTTAACTATTCATTTTTTTCGTACATTATTGTGTCTATGCTAAAAGTTTTTTTTGACCAATTTTCTTCAGGGATGTCAAATCGAAGGTTTTGACAAGTAGATATGCATACAAAATCAAATTAGCTATATCATACTGATTTCCTTTTTTTATCACGGATTTAAAAATAAAACTAATGAGGAAATTTCGTGTTTTTAGATTACTATGATGTAATTTTTTTCTAAATCGATATTCTTCGCATATGGCTGAAATTGAAGGTCTTGGCATGTAGATGTTTATTATTATTATCATTATTATATCATTAAGCCGTTTTCCATTTCGGGGTAGGCGTGAATTGCTCGGTTGGAAAGTAGTGATGTGTGGATGACCATAATAATCTATAATGTAATTATAGCACTCTTCATAAAAATTATTTCTCCATTTTTCTCCGTGTAATGTAAGTTCCGACATATTTCCAGATGCGGTCACATAAGATTCCGCCGGGAAAATAATTCCATTTTCTGTTTCCAAAATGCGCTTTAAAGCCGAATAGAGCCAGATAGGCAATCATCTTCGGACTTGAACTAAAACAGTCTTCTAATGTAAGTTGCGACAAAGTTCCAGATAGGGCCGCATAAGATTCCGTCGGTCAAATGATTCAATTTTTTGTTTCCAAAGTTGGCTTCAAAGCCGGATAGATCCAGATAGGAAACCATTTTCAGACTTAAACGAAAACAGTCTTCTAACGTAAGTTCCGACAAAGTTCCGCACAGGGCCAGATAAAATGCCATTTTCCATATGTCATCCAGATTAAAATCCGGATATAGTCGCTAGTTTTCCGTTTAAGATTTTACGAACCGCAAGGGATCCAGATAGAGACGGAATAAAATCCGACGTGGGCTATTCGCACCTTTATCCAGCTTTTTATCTGGCTCTATAACTGATACTGTATTTGTCACCCATCTTTTCTTTTCATACTATTTTATGCAATTGCCCAACGTCTTACCTTTTTTAAAACTGTTTTCTGATCACATTTGTCTTCCTAAAAGTTCCTAATATACAGGTAAATAGTAAAATATTTCTTTTCTCAAAGAAAAACCCCTAAATAAACTATTTTTTACTTTTTTCAGTAATAAAGCACCAATAGAATTCCAACCCTAACATACTAAATCTTAATTTTCTACAAAAAGTCCCTTTTATAAGCTTTTTTCACTTGATTTTTAGCCGTATGATCAGAAACGATAATTTTCAAAATTATTATCGTTCATTTATAAAGAAATATATACCTCTCTTTTTTTATATAGACCTTCTAGCGAAAAATCGTCTGTAATACCGTCACACTAAATCTTTATTTTCCCGGAACAGAGTCACTATTCAAATACGATTCTCAAAATACATTAAATTTCAAACTCAAAATTCTTGAATGAATTGTTCGGAATTGGTTCAATTTTTCTAATTAAACTCACCTTGTCCCAATTAAGCAACTCAGTATCTTGGCAGTAAGTTTTTTATTTTTTATTTAAACACAAAATTGCTCTTTTTATTGTCATCCGCAACCGAGCCTGTTCCAATTTTAGGTTCCTGTCACTTTGAGATTGTAAACTTCGACATTCTATTTCGCGGAACTTGATAATTTTTTTTAATCATACTTTTTTTATTCCAATTCAGAAAAACTTCAACTCAGGAGTAAACTTTGTTTGATCTCTAAATGGTGCTTTCAATTTTACAGAAAATTATTTCAGTCTCCTAAAAAATTCCGATTTTGTTGACTATGTAGTTCTGTACTGCAATCCCACAAATAAAGGCGAAATGAAGTGAATGGGAAAAGTAAAATGGGAAACAGACTGATAATTATCGTGAATTTCATATTTTTCGATTCTCATTTGCTTCGTTTTATCTTTATTCTTCTTTTTTTACTGAATTATTTTAGTATTAAACACATGTAAGGAAGCGGCATATACATATATAAAGAACAACACATGCACGCGTCTGTATTTCTCTGGCTCATCGCAGATGGCGCTGAATTTCGCCATTTCTCTGCACCAGAGTTGACCGAGCCTGCGCTTGGCTGTCTGAACATATCGTAATCTATCTGCCAGTAGCGTTTTCTTCTATTAGTGTTTCAGAACTGCGAAGGACGGCTAAGACCTCCACCTGAAAGAGAGTAGCATATCGCCCAAGTGGGATCCCTATCCCTTTCCTCCTCTTGCTGTCATAAATTCCTGCTCCTGACCCTCCCTCACCCCTAGAGCCATCTTTATACCAGATTTCCCCTTGCAGGAGCGGGTTAACATTTGCTTTCCGCAGTTCCCTGCTTGTGATGCAGACGCGGAAATCCTTGGAAAAGTTGAAGCGTTTTGTTATTTTATCTTGCCTCATCTGTAGAATCGGCAGTGTGCTGATAACACTCGGGAGCCCAGTGTGCCGCTCTAGCGGTTATCGCAACATGTAGGGGTTCCTCGCAAAGCATGAATCCTATCGCCGCTGTGGGCGTAGTCCTCATTGCTCCAGTCAACCCCCTGAATGATAGCCTTTGTAATCTTCGCAGCCTGTCCTGCATTGTTTTGAGTTCCGCCAGTGGCCACCAGACCACGGCCGCATATACGAGCCTGGATTCTAGGACACCAGAGTAGAGCCATGCAATAATTTTAGGCCCGAGTCCCCACGGTAACCCAAAGGCTCGCCTGCACCTCCAAAAAGTCATGACAAACTTCCTTCATTGGGTCTCCAGGTGCTTTACCCAGTTCAGCTTGATATCTAGGATTAGTCCCAGATATCTAACTGAATCTGAGAACGTCAGCTCCCCACAGCAGAATACAGGTGCGTCAACTTTTGGAACTTTATCATTTTTCGTGAAATGACCAGGTTGGTCTTTTCCGGATTTACCGAGAGCCCTGAGCTATCGCACCAAAGTTCTACGATGCGCAGCGCCGACCTCATGAGACCCATCAGCGTTTCAAGATGAGCCCCCCTGACTAGGATTATAAAGTCATCCGCATATCAATGAGTATAATACCCCTCTTTATTAAGCCTTCGAAGGAGGCCGTCCACCACAATGCACCACAGGAGGGGCAACAGGACACCGCCCTGTGGACAACCCCGTGGAGCTATTCCCCTCACTAGGCCCTCGCCCCATCTGGTTTCGAGTCTGGAACGCCACATCTCAGAGCAGTTTCTACTGAGCAGCCTGCCCGAAAAGCATGCTACCCTCTATGCAGCGGGGAGGCCAAGAGCATCTCATCCCTTATGTATCTCTCGACCAGCTTCTCCAACGTCTTCAGGGTAAAAGACGTTAGGCTGATTGGTCGAAAACCTTTTGCAGCAGTATAACCCTCCCTCCCGGGTTTGAGTATGAAGGCCACTTTGCCATCCTTCCATGCCGATGGTACGTGTTTAAGTCTTGGCCCCAGCCTTCCTCCTCTTGGTCTGTTCGGATTAGTTGAAAACCCGGGAAGTGAACTTCCATCAAGTGATGAAGCGTTGCTCCTTCGCATTTGGCAAACTCATCATTATCGAGCCTTATGAGCCCGAGGCAAGCTTCCGGATTTCTCGCCAGAATCTTGTGGAGCATTGCTGTTTCCTGAATGGTTTTAGATTCCTCACAGAAGCCCCTCCAATCTTCCTGCTTATACTTTCTTATATTTTTATTGTATTCACAGGGGGCCGTTTTATAGATTTCACAGTCTGAAGGCAATTTAGTCCTATTTGCCCTATTGCACAAAATTCTTGTCTTTTTACGGAATTTCTCCAGGTGGGTGTTTCACCATTCTGCTCCCTTTCCTAGAATTATTTGTGCTTGTGGGGCAATTGTTCTTATATGATGTAGTCAGAGCCCTTCGCAGAAAATCCGCGGCGTGCTCTAACTCATCAATGGTACCAGTAACTTTTCCAGTAAACGTAGTCCTATTAAATTCCCATTAAATCCATTTAAAAGAATTTCTCGAAAAATAATTTCACGTTTAACGTCTACTTAGGTTCCGCTTAGATCCTATTAGAATTATGTCCCTATTAAAGTCCTATGAGATCCCTTTAAAGAAATGTTCAAAAAGTAATTTCGGATTATAATTTCTACTTAAGTTCCCCATAGAACCCATTACAAATATTTCGCAAAATTAACTGCGATTCTGACGATTCCTAACGGGTATTTTTACCAGGGACATGATGTTGCGTAATATACGCGACTGACTAATCGCTCACTCGCCCCTTCCGAGGCGAGAGTCGCAACCGTCTCTCGCCCTACGCGCAGAGGAACTGTGTGGGCCAGCAGTTCTAGGAATGTTCAGTGTATTTATTTGTATTATTATTGATTTCAAGTAACCCGCGCTTTTCGTCTGAAAGAGTAGCGACAGGCGTTGAATCGATACAAGAGGGGGGCAGCCAATGAGCGTCGTTTTAAAAATAAACTTTATATAAAATGCATTTTTTCTCCGAAATCATTACTTTTGCCTTCAAAAATAGAAATTCCATAACAGAAATGGATAATAAACGACATTTACCATTGTTATAAATAATACTGATTACCAATGCATTAAACGGTCACTCTTTGATAGAAAAAATCAATTTTTTTGCATAATTGTTGATTTTATGCCTAAATTAAAATTCTCATAGAAGAAAGTGACATGTAATAATATTTTTTATTGTTACTAACCATTCTGATCAACAACTGTATTTGATGGTCGCTTTCAAATAGGAAAAATCTTATTCTTGCTGAAATGTTTATTAGATCATAAAAAATGAAACTCCTACGATATATACTGACATCCAACAACATTTTCCATGCTTATAAACAATCTTGATCAATCAATTCTTAAAATAATTATTTCTTACATAATAAATCTGTTTTTTTGGTACAATAGTTAATGTTGCCTTGAAATAAGGAACGGAATCGTAAAACGTCTACACTCAAAATCTTTTTCCAATATTATAATCAATGAAGATGAAAGAAATCATGAGGCTTACCCATTTTTGGACGAAAAATTCTGGTTTTCAGCAAGGGTTCTGAAGTTGTTTATGTAGGGATCAGTCATGATCAACAGACTGTGACACAAATCTTCATTGGTTGCGATCCGACTGATGGTGAAAAGGTAATTGAAAATGCCCCATTACCTATCGGCCAATTGACAGAATAGTCCTAACAGGCGAATAATAAGATTCTCTAGAGGATAAGAGATTTGAATACCCGTAAAATCAGTGGGATTGCAACCAATGGAGATATTTGTCACAATTTGTTGATCATGACGATCAAGCGATGTCGCAGATGCGTCCTCATTAGCGTGACAAGTACGTCGTACGGCGTGAAGGTCGCACCTCGTGCGGGTTCTTGTGGACGGTATATATATATATATATATATACACACAATATTTAGATGTAGATTGTTAAATAAAAATCAGGTAATCTCGAGGTGTATAAAAATTAATAGACACTGCAAAACTACCGACTGAAGGCCGCAAGAAAGGTGACAACAAATAGGTTATGTTTGTAAATCTATGCATTTTGCATAAGTATTTTACTTACCTCGTATAAAAGGTACGTAATCCACGATTTGGCCAAACCCTGATACGCGTCCTTAACGATCAGGTTAACAAGTTGCCTTAACGAGGTGAGAAAAACACAGGAAACAAAACAAACCTCGAAATTTCCCATGGGAAATGATGAAAAATGAGACGAGAGTTCATTCAATATTAAACATGAAATTCAAACTACAGATTGAAGTTGTAAAAATAAAAAAATATTTAAGCATGAAATTATTCCAACAGTTTCATCTTTAAAAAAATGCCAATTCAAATTGAAAATTTTTGAAATATTATGTAAATACAAAACGAAAATTTCTTACTAATTGGAATTTTTTACGGTGGATCAAGGTTTAATAGCATATTTCACTTCTTAACTTTTTCAAGTTTTTTTTATTCTTTTTAACTTTCAGGATGACCACAAAAATATATTTCAAAAAATTCTTCACTCGGTGTAAGCATTTTTAGAAATAATCGTTAACTATTTTCTTTTATACTTTATTCTTTTATAGTTTTTTATGGTATTGAAATTTTTTGTGTAGTTCCTCTGCTGTAAGAATGTTACTTGATGTAAAATTTTTTTTGCATATTTTTTTGTCTTTGTACTGAATGTTCAAAAAAAGAACCAAAGATAATAGAAAAAAAAAGTTTAAGAAATTAGAAGTTATTTTTTTCTTTTTAAAAAGTTACAGAATAACCAAAAAATTTTCTTGATAATCTTACACCGTTCGAGTAAAGGAACATACTATTAAATTATCGTTTTTAAATAAATAAAATGCATTGCACATTAAGCAATTTTACAAATGCATTCAATAAAGTTACTCAAACAAATTTCTTCATTTATGCTTACGATAAAATGGGGAATGTTTCAATTTTTATGAATAAATCTTTTTTACAATAATTATAGTTGAAATTATAGTAATAATAATTATTATATTTAAAAACTACGCTTTCCACTTGTGTATTCATGCTATAAATAATGCCTCTCAAGAATTGCAACGCACATGCGACACAGTGCGACGTATGTGCCTCGCATGTGCCTCGCACCCTGCAGACAAGGCGTGCCACGCATTCCGTGCGTGTAACGTACCCCGCACGCTTGCTATCTGGGAGGAATTCACGAAATTAAAAATTGTTCAATTTCAAACGCTGCGTATTAAAAATGTTCTAAGTATAAAGCTTTATTGAGAAATTATTAAATTTGTCAATATTTTAACTTAAAATGGTACAATTTTTATAGTTTACAATTTCAATGTTTAAAATTTCAATTGTGATTTAAATTGAAACTACGTATATCGAACTTTTGAGAAAAACGGTAAAAAGTCGATTAGTCGCATTTTTCTTCGAAAAGTCGAGAAAATTCGAAAAAGATGCTCGATCCTATCCCTGGAAAAATAATCCCCCTGGCCAAATAGCTTCTCCTTTCGTTTCTAGATAGATACGACATTATGACAAAAAAGGGATCACTTAGCTTGCTAGATTGCACAGTTAGTTCATTATAAATTAGCCAATAAACTTCATTAATACCTTTCCATTTGTTTCCGTTCCTCTCTTGGTAGCGCTGCTTCGAATTTTAAATCTGCTTTTTATTAATCTCTTCTATTCCAAGTCTCTTCCTTTGCTATAACTTATCCCAGAAACCACTACATCAACCCTTCTTTTATAATTTGGTTCATTAAGGATATACGATTTTGAAAAATTAAAACACCTTGCACCACGCCAAATCCTTTGCAATTAAAATCATTTTAAATAATATTAAAAATAGGTAAGAAAAAATAGTCCTATTATTATATCATTAAGCCGTTTCCCTTTCGGGGTAGGCGTGAATTGCTCGGTTGGATAGTAGTAATGTGTGGATACGGTTCCACATAAAGTGGTATCACCCTTAGTCGTAGTTAGATTCCTGTTGGCCAACATGTGGCACGTCCATTCCACTACTACAGTAGGCACACCATGTGTGATCATAGCCGCCCTGATCAACGCTCCAGAGGTGTTTTTAAAGGCTCCTTCGATGTCCATAAAGGCTCCAATCGCGAGTCCTTTCCCTTCAGTTGTCCTTCAATTAGGCTTACTGCTCCGCTCAGGGCCGTCTTTGTCGAGTGACCAGCCCTATAGGCGTATTGCTCTTTGTGAAGTGGCTTCCTTGACAAGACCTTATCGCGGATATATCTATCCATAAGCCTTTCCACTGTTTTTAGTAGGAAGGATGTTAGGCTAATGGGACGGAAATCCTCGGGTAAGTTTTAACCGATCCTAACTGCTTTCGGAATAACGACTACTCTCGTACCCCTTTATGCCGCCGGGATATGTCCTAGTGTCAGACTAGCCCTAGCAAGTCTCACTAGCGGCCCTATGATGGCCTCTCCAGCCCTCTGTGAGAGGACTGGATATATGCCATCTGGGCTAGGAGATTCGTAAGGGCTTCAGGACTTCAGGGCCCACCTGACCCTGGCAGGGGTGACAATCTCGTTGGCGAGCCGCCGTTTCGGGCGCAGTTAAGCCGCAGGCGACTTTGGTTGCCTCTGAGGTGCCGTCCCCACTTCTCCAAACCTTGAAAAGCCCAGGAAAAGTGCCTTGATCAGATGAGCCAAGGTGTCCCCGTCAGACTCTGAATAATCCCCGCCGGGCAATTTCAGAGTACCGAGAATAGCGTCCGGATTTGGAGAAAGCAGCCTATCCAGTCTAGCCACTTCAGCTCCCTTTTCGATGTCTGTGCATAAGTTGGTCCACCTCTCTTTCTTTGCCTTACGTATTGCACCCCTGTATTCATCCCTCATCGTTGTGAATGAGGTCCATAGTTCTTTCGTTTTGCCATTACTGGTACGTCTGAACCTCTCTCTGGTTTCCCTGCAAAGCTCTTCGAGTTTCCCATTCCACCAGCCTTTGGGACTCTTGTAGGTCGACAAATACTTTCATAAGCAGCTTTGGTGGCTTCCGTGAAAGTGTTGGCTGACATCTCCTGGGTATCCACGTCTCGAATTGACCTGGGAACCTCTGAAAGTGCACATCTTAGCTTCGTGGAAAACTGATCCCAGTCCGTTCTTCTTGGATTTCTAACCCATTTCGGGCCAGCGGGTACAATGGATTCCAACACGAACTCTATCTGTGAGAGATCTGAGAGAGTGGGTTCATCTGAGACTCTCCACCTCTTGATGTTATCTCTAAAACTACTAGTACGGAGAGTGATGTCAATGACTTCCTCCCTGACCGAGTTACGGAACGTTGGGGTGTTCCCCGTGTTAAGAAGTGGTGATTAGATATTCTAGTATCTCTTGAGTTGACGTCCGTCCTGCCTCACACAGTATGGTGGAAATTAGCATCGCATCCCAACAGGAGAGGAATACCCCTTGCCTTGCAATATTTCACCAGTGTACATACCTCCACTGGTGGATTAGTATCGCTGTCATACGGAAAGTAAGCCGATCCCAGATGTAGCCTGCCTATTCCCTTGAGATCCGTGGCTATCACCATCAAGTCTCTCGAACATAGGTCAAGCAGCGGAAGAGCCTCAACTCCCTTTGTCAGTATGCAGGCCCTTAGTTTGACCGCCTTGGGGCCCCTGTAACAAAAAAGACCAGCCCCCCCCCCTAATACCCTTATGGTATCTCGAACTAACCAAGGTTCTTGGATTAGCGAGATACCTGTGTGCCTCGCAGCCATGTCCCTCTGCAAAACTGCGGAGGCGCCTTTGCTGTGATGAGTTTTAATGTGGATATTGGTGAGACCAAGAGCAGTCATTTGGGTCTGCTGCCGATCTTCCTGTGTCTCAGCAGGCTCCTCCTGTCTCTGGCCGGCAACCCTCAAGTTGACCTTACCAAGTGATAAAAGGGCTTGTTGTTGAGGGCCGCAAGAACCCTCGTCTGGAACTCGGGAATCTGCAAAACTAGGAGATGCTTGGTGCCTCCTGTTGTGTCCTCTTCCTAAGGCCTATCGTGCCTGAAGATTCGCCAGGACGCTATCTTAAGTGAGGGGTTGAAACCCTCCAGCCGCTGGAGTACCTCAGACGGGTTTTCCAGTTTGGTTGCGAAGCACGCCGTAGCTCTCACCATCTTCTGGAGCAAATCAATCCCACCCACCTTAAACGCTGCACCTTCCCACGGCTTTATCTCGACCACTGCTTTGAGTAGCCAAGCTGTAGCCGCTAGGTCGGCTGCCACAAATACGAAGACCCCTCCCTTGCAGAGGGAGGTCACGAATCTTGGGCCATTGCTCTGGGGACACTCTTTTGAGCGCCCACCAGGTAGCCTTCCTGAAGAGCTCATACTGCTCCTTAGTGAGCCTTGAGTCCGGGTAATTGCCATCGGCCACCACCATCGTCAGGAGGCTAGTCCTCTGAGCAAGCGTCAGTCCAGCTCCCGACGACTCTCTGTTTGTCAGCTGCTGGGCCGCATTCTGCCTCTTCAGAGTCTTAGCCACCCTCGGCGGGGTGTCCTCTGAGCCCCTACCTCTCTTTTGGGCCTCAGTGCTGGATGCCGGCCCTGTAACTGCCGACGATCCAGCTCTTGCAGCTGCTCTGCTAGCCTGCTGCCCGTTACCATAGCCTCGTTCAGAGGGAATGTCAATCCCTCAGCTCCCGAGGGAGCTGGTGGCACAGCCGCCACTTGAAATTGGCTTGCCGGAGAGACAGATAGAGCGGAGAGGGTTATGTTAGGCCCTGTAATGCCCAACCCCTCTCCCCCCTCCGACAACTCCCTTCCTCCTCCTTTTCCATTTTTGTGTTTAGGCGTGTTCATTTTGATCCCACCAGAAGCTAGGAAAATAAAAGGGCCGCTCCTGCAGAGCCCCGCATGCAGAGATAAGATTGAATACTCGGGGAGGTCGCTCGGTGTCCCCGAGAGGCCGTTAGGATACTTTCGTAACCCCTAGGTGTCAAAGTGTCACGAGCACGATCACTCTACCCTTATGTCCTTTTGACCCCGATGTCCCACACGCTTAAGCCTCTCCAACAACTACAAGGTGTTACAGACGCTAGGGGAGGAAAACGTTCTGTGACAAATTAAGAAATTTTCGAAAATTATTCCATTTCATTTACAGTCTTTGAGTATGGTGCGGACTTATGTGAGAAAATAAAATCGTGCTTCAACCCCACTTGAAAAAGTGCACGAATAAAAGGACGTAAAAAAGTACGTATAAAAGGATTTTCAAAAGTACTAAAGGACGTACTAAAGGACGTACAAAAGGACGTACAAAAGGACGTACCAAAGGACGTCCCGAATAGGGATACAAAATGATGCACTTTGGTACGTCCTTTTACACGTCCTTCATTACGTCTTTTTGTACGTCGTTGGTACATCCTTTAGTACGTTCTTTGGTACCTCGTTTCTGACGTCATTTCCTATTTGAAGAAAACAGTGATAAGTAAAGATCAAGTATAGTTAAATATAGAAGTGTCTGAAATACGTTAACCAACAAAATCCAGTTCACATAATAGGGTTAAGTAGAGTCCAATAGTTGCTGAAGTGACAGTGTAGATATAAATCTAAAAGAATCTTCAGTGGGACTGAAGCATGAAAATTTAAGTATACTGTAAAAGTATAAATCTCCGAAATAGGGCGAGAAACAATCTTGGTATTTTTTATAGAACTTGGTGCTGTCGATACAATAAGAGATATTTCAGATAAAAAATGAAACACAATATAGTCAGGATTACTTTGACTTAACAGATGTTTTTGTAGAACATAATAAATCCCATTATCACCATTAGAATAACTGAGAAACCTTCGAGTTATTAAATCAAAAAATTTAATTGAAAAAATTATTATGTATGCTTGATGAGTTAGAAATTGGTCTATTCGACAAGTTGTATTATATTTGCCGACATGTATACTTAGGAAGACACTGGGAAGCAGTAGTTGCTATCTAAGTCCCTCGACGGTCTGCAGATTAGCCAGGTAAATTCGTGGAAATCCATCCTCTCTGCGAAAAAATAATTTTTCCGCCCGCAATCCACAGATATTTGATTATTTTGTCTCTTCTGAGACCCAGGACAATGGCGTATATTTTCCTGTTCAAAGATGACAGGGCCTCACGTAGTTAAACAGGGTGTTTATCCTTGCTCGACCACCCGAGGTTTTTAGTAAAAAAGTCTCTGAAAACCTTATGTCTCTCAACGATTTTATCTCGGAGTTGTTGATTACTGAGTTTCGCGACAATGATGGGGGGAAGGGGGATTTTTGTGAGTGCAGGTGCCTTAATAATTCGATATATGTTGACCACATATTCCCTCCTAAAAGGAACGTCAATAGCCTTAGCTATCGAGTTCATGGTCGTAAAAAGGTCTTCATTAGATTTGATAGGGAAATTACAAATTTCCAACGTCGTTTGAAGGGCCGCCTGCTCGCTTAAGTTCAGCGCATGCTCAAGAGTAGCCACTTTTAATTTTAAAGCATTGGAATCCTTTTTAATTTTGTTCACATCTTCCTTTCCCATTTTTGAGCCAGCTTCGAGTACAGAAATACGATTCGAGTTCTCAGCAATGTCAGCTTTGATAGTTTGAATGGAGGTTAAGAGATTATCGTTAAACGCTTGCTGCTTATTTTCAAAATCTGAGATCCTGGAAAGAATCTCCTGAGACTGCGCAAGCGCTTCCTTTTGTCCTTCCAAGACAGCACTTCTGATCATAGCAGCGAGATCTTGCTGGTTGAAGGTAGCCGTTGCTGCTGAGACGGCAGGAGCGTGAGGGGAAGACTGAACGTCGGCGTTGCGAATATTAATAGGAGGTTTGCCAGACATACTACCATCGACTGCCATAGAGATGTCGCTGACGCTTTGGCCTTTGCATTTTATGCAGAAGAAATCTGCGTGACCCTTTTTGAGTTTATCCCATTTTTTTTTTGAAATGTTAAAATTCGCACAGGCCAGATGAGTTAAAACGCCACACTTTATATACACAAGCACCTCACGTTCTCCTCTGGAAATAACTTCCTTGGACTCTGGACACGCACCCATTGCTCTAAATGATCAATGACAGTTATCGATTAATCCCAAAACAGCAAGAAGCCAGTAATTTCGCAAAAAAAAAACGACTTTCTCAGACGCACCAAGAACACACAAAGTCACAACTTGCAAATTTTTACCAACAAAAGAGCAAGAAAAACATGCGAAACTTCAAAACTCCGGAGAGCAGCAAATCGACACGTCCACTCCGACCACTAAGGGTTCATATTATAACATCACCCTAAAAACACTTCTGAATTAAAACCTGTCCAAATTCAGCTGAAAAAACTCCATGAATATTTGTCAGTCTTACAAATGGGAACTTGAACAATTTTGAAAAATACTAGAAGTTTATACCCTCATGATTTCTTGAGCGGGTCTCTCGGATAAATATTGTTGTTCTAACATCCCCTTGAACATCCACATGAAAACCCACGCAGTAAGATTCGTTTCTATACAGGTGTAGTTGGGGGAATATTTATCTATCTTATTCTTTAGAACAAACAAAAACAAAAAAATTAGATTAGAAATAGAAAAATAGGAAAAAAAATAAAATAAAATAAATGAAAAAATAGAAAATAGAAAAATAGAAATAGAAAAATTCAAACAAAAATGTAGAGGTTAATTATAGAAGCGATACTGGCTGCATGGGTGAGTTCAAGGAATAGTCATCCTAACACTCGAAAAAAAATATTATGATTTTTGACCACCTCAAAAAATCGGTGCGGCAACCAGTTCGATTATTTTCGAAAATGGTCATGTTCCCCTAATAATAAGATGGATAAATATTCCCCCAATTGTTCCACCTTTTTAGAACCGAATGTTACTCAATGGTTTTTCAAGGGGATGTGAACAACAACAGTTATTCGACAGACTCGCTCAAAACAGGTTTTAATTCAGAAGTGTTTTTAGGGTGATGTTATAATATCAACCCTTAGCCAGGAAACTCCCTCGAAAGTCAGGCGGGTATCTATAAAATTTTACTTCTGAATTTTTTGAGTCATTACTTTACATTCGATGTATTTTTCCTTCTAACAGCGTTTTTATAAAAATATATTTTTGATTAAGATACATTTGTTATGGGTTTTATTCATTTATAACAACTTTATAAAAATGATCACTACTATGTATGTTGGAATAATTTTTCTATTTTAAACATAGCGCCAGAAGTCCATTTAAATCGATTTTAGAGATCAACAGTGAGACCAGGCGGCGCTGTTGATATATTTTCTGTTTACATTTTTTCACCTGCTTTGGAGATGCAGTATTTGAGAAATTTAACATATTTATCGCAAGTGTTGACGATCCGCAGGGACTTTCCGCTTAAAATATGGATTTGAGCTTCCAAGGGGGAAAAAATGGGATTGGGGATTTTAACACGATGAGGCTTCCCAAAAAATTAAAGACCTATTAACATCAGCACCAATTTTGACATGTCAAGATTTTACTCAACCCTTGAAACTGGAAACCGACACGAGCAATACAGGATTAGAAGCCGTTATTACGCAGACAATTGACGGTGTAAATTACGTGATTGCATAAGCGAGTAGAAGCCTAAATGATGCCGAATCTCGGTACTCGGCATCAGAAAAAGAATGCCTAGGGATGGTTTGGGCCATTCAAAACTTTAGGCCATATTCAAGTGTATAGTTTTAAAGTAATTACGGACTACTTACCATTAAAGTGGATCCATGACCTAACAAATCCCCTTGGCTGATTAGCCAGATGGGCATTAGAACTACTCGAATATGACTACGAAGTCATATATCGAAAAGGAAGCTCAAATTTGGTATCCGATGCTCTTTCGAGATCAGGAGAATCAACTCAGTCGAGTTTCAGGCGATGAATGGAGACTGGGTGTTTGGAATGCTAGAGGAGTGAATGATCTTAAAGTAAGAGAACTAGCGTCTACGTTCAGATCTTGAGGAGTCAGTGTGTACTCGTCTGTATACACAACTTCTCTATGTGTAGTGTACCATCATAGCCAAAAATTTTCTCTCAGATCTGACAGGAAATTAAGTAATAAAACATTATACCGGCATAATTATGTAATTTTTGACTTTCTTCGACGTAAATAAGCTAAGTATTATACATTTAAGGGTTAGTAGAACTTATTTCACTCAACCAGTATTATTTTCCGACATAGATTTAGGACTATCTTTTTGCAGATAGTATGCCCGACCATACCTCCTTGAATGAAAGGAATTAAATTAAATTCGTAACAATTCAGTGCATTTAAAAAAAATTAAAATGAATTGAAAAAAATTTAAGAATATGAAGAGACATCATTGTATTCAGTAACAATGAAATAGGCCTAGAAAAATTCACGGGAAATTGAAAGGATTTTATGAAATGCTTAAGTATTCAAGGTTAGGTTGAAAGACTTTAGGATAAATTAGAGTAACTTAAAAATAATAAAAAACAATCAAGTGAATTCAAAAGAATTCAAAATATGAAAAAATGCAATGAATTGTGTAAGTTTGAAATGAGTTTAGAAAAATTAAAGGGAATTTATATTTCATGATAAATTAAAGAATTTTTTTTTCAAATCCACTGAATTGAGTATAATTTAGAAGAATTCAAAAAAAAATTTAATAATTCAGGATCAATTAATAGGAATTCAGGGCGAATCCCAAATTAATTGCAAAAAATATTTGAAAATCTCTTCAAATCTTCGAAACTCAAAGAAATCCCTCACTTCTTGTAAATAAATTGTTTGACATCATTCAGAATATTACAAAATCCCGCGAAATTACATGAGAGCTGATGATAGATCTTGAAATCCTGGAAAATGTTTAAAATATCTTTATTGCTTTTAAGATCCGTCAAAATCATTGAAATCCATGGAAATCTTATAAAACCACTTGGATTTTTTAAAAATAACTTGAAAACTTTTCGATCCTGTAAAATCCTTTTATATCATTTGAAATTCTAGGAAACTCTTCACAATCGCATGCAAATTTTTTCAAATTCCACAAAATTATTGAAATCCTTGAGAATCTCATGAAATTGTTTAAATCGCTTGATAATGATTTGGAATCTTTCAAAATATCCTACAATTCAAGCTATTGAAGTAAAATATTTAAAATCCTTTAATATCTTTTAAAATCCCATGAAACTTTTGGAAGCTGTTGAAAATGTCTGGAAATTAATTATTAATTCCTTGGAATCTTTTTAAATTCCCCAAAGTATTTCAAAGTAAAAGACCTTAAAATGCCTCAGAAGTTCTAAAAATATCCTGAAATCTTAAAAATCCCTTAAAATTATTAAAATTCATTGAAAATTTATCGGAATCTTCAAAAACGCACTGGAATATTCTAAAGGAATTTAAGGCTATTCAAAAATAGGTTATGGCCCTGAATTGAATAGCGATTAACCCATGTGTTCATTTATTAAAAGAAAAGAGACTGATGTCATATTTTCATTTAAAAAAGTGACCACTGTCATCTTTTCATTTAAAAAAGCGACTTAGACATAATTTGAGAAAAACAGTGACGGTGTGCTTGTGTTTGTGTGAGGCTGACATCGAGACCGTTCTAGAACATTCCTGGATGACGTCACAGAGTGATATTGTACAATTGTGCCAGCCAAATGCATGTAACAACAGGTTCAAGGTTATTTCTTATCTCAAGAATTTTTCGCGTGAATACTTTCGAGATTATATTTTGCTTTGTCCTGGCTGCTAAATTTGATGTATTGCTTCCTTATAGATAACATATTCAACATTCTTCTAGAAAATTCTTGATGACGGCATCAAATTGAACTGCGAAATTTTTTTTGGTAAACGAGTTCAAGTTTATTTTCATGACGTATTACGTTCTGCGTTGGAAAAATTATATACCAAACGTATTGATTATAATGTAGCATATTCCAGAACTCCAGGATAAAGAGGAAGTTGAAATTAAAATCAAAGAATATTTTAAGCCAATCCAATTATACAGGTAAGAGAGTATCTAAAAGCATTTTTTATGGTAGGGTATGTGCCTGGGATTCTTATCGCTTCATTCTGGTGTCGAGTAGCGAGCGAGAGAGGGCTCGAGATACAATTCAGGCGTGTTTAAAAGTTTTGATTTTAGAAAATATTTTATGCACTGACCGTCTATGTCTGCATACATTTCATTGGACTCTGCTTTCGTTCTCTAGAGATCACTTCTTATTACTGCTCGCAAAAGTTCGCTTTCTTAGTCGTACCCCAACGTTTGAAAATCATTCTTTTGCCATATACTAGGTCCGTCAACCTCTCGACGTTTCATATGAAATAAGACACTGCAAACAATTTCGAGACTCGAAAGAGAGATAATACAGCGTGCATTTTATTCCACCTGCCGATTTTATTCACAGATGTATGCTCGTTTTTCATCTCCTATGTAGAAAGGTCAACTTGGCTTATTACACGTTAAAGATTTAAAATAAAATTTTAAAAAATATAAAATTAATATAATAGAATATTTCGAATTTTTTAATCATCCACTAAAGCTACTGTATAATATAGTTTAGAGAAATCGAGGATGATTTATTGCTTTCTAGCTGACTAATTTAATTCAGCGGTCAACAATTTTTTCTATAATCTTGAATCTTCTAGAACTCTGAAACAAAGTGGTTGATGTATGACTATCAGATATCATAAAAACCTACCTTACCGATATTCTACATTTGCAACGCTTAGTTTCTAGAATATTTCTAATGACGTAATCAAATTCTACTGCGCAATTTTTTGGTAAACAATTCAAGGTGATTTTTCATGAGGAATTACATTTTGTGATGCAAAAAAATTATACCCTAAACATGTCGATTATAATGTAGAATCTTCCAGAACTTTGTTGCTTTATATGATGCAATATCTGACAATATTGCGTAAAAGTCTCCCAGAAATTTAGTAGAGGGCTATGTATGACATCCTGCTTTATCTATATAAAAATTTGATTTATTGCCTCCTTATAGATAAGTCTTAAACTAAAATGCCTGTGTTTATTTATTTAATACGCATTTAACTCGGGAAAAACATTCTTCAGTCTACAAACTTCTCGAACTTTAGGATGAAGTGGCAGATATATTATTAGAGAACATTCTACAGTAAAAGTGGTTCATATCCGTGCTAAGTTTTTAAAATATTTTGATGACGTCATCTTGAATTTCTACCTTACCAACATTGATACAAGAGGGGTACTGGACCAGGTGGACTGAACCACTTTTACAAGAGGGCTACTAAGCCAAATCTATGTATTTAGATGTGGGATACTGGACCACTAATGCAGGAGGGCTACTGAGCCACTTTTACAAGAGGAAGATGAATCTCCACTTCGCCGACATCAAAACCGTTCCACAGCTATCACAAAAATAATATGGCGCAATTGTAAGAGCCAAATTTGTCTAAGCAACTTTTCTACACGTTTCTTTATGTAAGGAATCTAATGCAGCATATTAAAATTAAATTTCTTAATATTTGAATAATTATCAATTTCGTTCAACCGTATCGAATAATGTAACGCTCTAACAGTAGGAAGGTCGAGTGAGTTACGACGGACTGCCTGGAGTGAAGTGTCGTCGAAAAATTTCAGACTCCGTCATCCTGCTGTGCTCTTCAAATTAGGAGCGCCTGTTTACGGCTCATCGTGGGTACTTTCTCAGTGGCAGATTGCTCCTTCCCAGGCGCATAAATGAAGCACATTATCGATTAATTAAAAAATAACGAAAATAAGACTATTTTTCAAAAAATGAAAGCTTTTTTTTTGTCTATATTAAGATTATCTGGTTCAAATATTACATCGAATAATTCATCCGTGTAGGAGGAAACATGTCGTTTGTAATACATGGGCTAAAATTCAAGCCTAAGGAATCACCTTAAGCAAAATCATATAATATACAGCAAATATAAATAATATGTGTTTAAAATGTTGTCATTACTTTCCACACAGCATCACTCAAATTCAGTAATGCAAAATCAATATAAATCGATTTTCGCAGTTAGGTAACTTTCAGGGGCTCAGAAATGTTGTGAAAAATTTTTAATACACTGTTTTTTGCTTTCGTGTTGTTTAGGTATTGCTAAATATATTTACCAATTCATTTTTTTTGAAATAATAAAGTTGAAAAATCGACTTTTGACCAATTTTTTGTCGTTCCTGGACCACTGTGCGATGTTCATATAATGATCCTATTGTAATCGTCACGTACCGGGCGGGCAGAGTGATTCACAGTATTTTTCAATTTATGAATTTTCTCATTATATATATTTTATAATTATAAATTAAATACTAATATACTATTCTGGAGTTCAATTTGAAAATGTTGTCTGTTTTGGCATATCTCATTCCATTTACGAGATACGTTATAAATTATATTCACTCCAATTTTAAACTTCTCAAAAAAAAGTCAGATATCTGAAATCATCGAAACCCATAAATTCTGAATTTCTAACTTTCGCAGAGGTAATTTCAAAATTTTAATTTTTAATTTTTAATCCCTTTCAGCTGGTGTACTAGGTAGCCTAGTCGCAGATATAAAGGGAACTTCTGCAGGCATTTAAAACTTGAATCTGAGTAGCTTTAAACGAGCAGCACTGGAACGGCACTAGGCAGTGCCGTTTGAGTGCCGTTTCAGTTCTGTTCAATCGGCAGGGCTTCGCATACAATATGTTCGTAGAATTCTCACTTTGAGAAATAATTATTTTCTTAGAATTATAATAAAAAGTATGGGCATTTTTTACATTATTAGCTTTTGTACTTATACATTTTCTACTCGAATAATTATCTTTCTGCACTCGTGAATAAATCTGATTAATATAGGTAAAACTTCAGAGAAAAAATATGAATAAAAAAAATTCGATCTTTCTCGCAGATTCGCAGTTGAGCTCTCGGATACAATACGCCTGTAGAAAACCTCTGTGACTTTGACAACAGCGCCATCTGACACGCGAACAATTGGGTATCTCAAAGTTATTTGGACAATGTTTATGCAAAAAAGCAGTGAATATCAATTTATTTTAATCAAAAATGTTAATCTTCGGTTTAAAATTAATTGTTTACTGTAAGATTTTTCGTTAAGATTAAATTGAAATCCAAATTTCTTCCCAATAGTTCCAAATTGGTGGCGCTGTCGTAGCTATCCTACAGGCGCATTACTCACCCGACTCTCGTACTATTTTACAAAGTGCATATTTCAGTCAATTTTCAATGAATCTATCTAAAATATTTTAGAAATTTGGTTTGAACTATATAGAACAACTTTCTCGCTGAAGGTTGTTTCAAATCTGAAGTTGCCTCGATACTTTTTGTCTTCGAAAGTAGAAAAATGTGTATACCGATCGGCCTTAATTTTCAATTGGATATTATTAAGGATATGGTCATTTTCAACTTTTTCTCATTTTGAAGGCATTGGCCGAGTATACCTTGCATGTGTCCTCAATTTCAAACAGTTTCAATAATATTTGTACGAGTTATGATGAATTATGTTTCAATCACTTATTGAATATCATAGGGAAAAAATGTTTTTTCAGTTTTTAATTTTTAATGTCAGAACTAATTTTAGGACACAAGGTTTGTAAATAGAATCTGCCTTGTTATCATACAGAAGCCTATATTTAAAAAATTAATTTTGTGAATTTGAACATTCACATTTCTTGAAACCCGGGGGCCAACGCATTTAGCGTTTTCGAGCGTCGGGCGAGTTCTTGAATTCGAGAGTTCAAGTGCATAAATTTGTTCATGGAAACGCTTTAAAAAAATCAAAGTTTCGATTCTAACACAATATTAAAAAATATTAAAAGTATAACAATAACAAAATCTTATAATATTAAATAACGAACTAATTCATTTTTATGTTATTTGTATAATTTGGACGTATTTATTCGACAAAATTGATATTAATTAACGTATACACGTAGAGAGAAGAATGTTCTTCCACAGTAAGGGCTCTTACAATTCCTTCATTGTTAATGTAAGGTGAAAAAATTAGACAGGGTGTAAGGCCCCATTAGGGGATTTTCCGGTTGATTATTATTGTGACGTAATTAATTTCTTCACGTACTTTATACACGGCCCCTAAATAGAAAAATATATACTTTAACAAACAAGAAAAAAAAAATCATATTTCCCATACTTTTATACCATTTTCATATCTGCGAAGTTCTGAAATTGTTACAGAGATTTATATGAAAGGAAAATTTATTAATAACTCTACCGTTTAATTTATAATTTAAATTTACTGTCGCAGAGTGGCACGGAAGGTTTGAAGCACCCATCATATAGAAAGGCCAATTGCAGTGTATCCACATTACCACTAAAAACAATAACTTTCAGTCCAAAAAACTCTCATAATATTAATCCAGGCATCTGGTAATTTTTCACTGCTTCAGATATTTTAAGCGCTTTTGTTTGCTATAGCGTTTCATTCAGGGGTCCGAGTACAACTTAATTTACACAATTCACTGAATTTGCGAAATCGAAGATGCTGATTACAGAGTAAAATGGGATTAAAAAATAGCACTATAAAAGTATTAGGAAGTAATTTTTGCCGAGCTGAAGATTCCTGTATAGGAACCTCGGAGGATCCTGCACATGTTCCTGTACACGAAACTGCACACGAATCTGTACAGGTAATCTTGACGGTTCCTGTGGAGGAACTTGGTGAAGGAAACTGTACATGATCCTGTAAAGGAAACTGTATTCAAGCTAACCTTTGAATGATCCGGTACCGGTTCCTTCACAGAGTCAACTGAGGTGTTGGTTCATGTAGAGGAACATGTTCAGGATCCTATACATGAATCTGCGTAGGAACTAATCCGCGAGGGTTCGCTAGTAGCTTGGCTCTCTCGATGGTGAGTTGGATCTTCAAGGGAATAAAAGGAAGGCAACTTTATAGCTGTAAGCGACATGACTTTTCGCGATGATATATATATATATATATATATATATTTATACATTGATAAATATAATTTATATTTATACTTCTCACAATTTACATTTTTGTAGCTTATATGTAGTATTTAAAATAAAATGAAACTAAAAAACACAATAAATAAAATTAATGAAAAATGCAAATATTTACATTGGCGCAAAAAACGATTTATCTGGTGAACAAAGTATAAATAATACTATTCCCATTTGAAGCCAACAAGAATATAGCAGTTAAAACTAATTTTCAAGTAAAAAACCAAAATAACATTTTTTTTAAATGTGAAGAACGTAGTCAACTCAGCGAATGATTTGGTTAATGCGGTATCAGTGTTACATATTTGTTACGTATTTGAGTTCCATATTTGATACGTATTTGAGTTCCATATTTGTTACGTATTTGAGTTCCATACTTGCTACATAACGGTGAAATACCCTTGTAACACTGTTATCGAATTGTTACATAACGCTCGCAGAACAAATTTTCACCGTAACACTGTTGCATATGTGTTACGGCACTATTACAGAACAATTTTCCTCTGTGACACTGTTCCTAAGTTTTTCTGAAAATATTTTTTCACATGAAACGCTGTTCCAAAATTGTTACAGAACGACCACAGAATAAATTTACATTCTTACACTGTTACATATGTGTTACGGCACTATTACAGAACAATGTCCCTCTATAAAGCTGTTCCTAAATTGTTCTAAAATTCCTTTTCGAAATATATTGCTGTTCCAGAATTGTTACAAAACGATTACAAAACAAATTTACATCGTAACGCACTGTTACATAAGTGTTACGGCACTATTACAGAACAATGTTTCTTTGTAATCATGTTCCTAAATTGTTCTGAAAATACTTTTTGAAAAAGAACGCTGTTTCATAATTGCTACAGAACAAATTTACATCGCTACATTATTACATATGTGTTACGGCACTATAACAGAACACGGTTATTTTGTAACACTGTTCCTAAATTGTTCTAAGCATATTTTTTACATATAACGCTGTTTCGGAATTGTAACAGATCTCTGATAGAACATGGTTCTGTAACAGCGTTATAGAACTGCTACATCCATTTGGAGACGACATTACTCGTACCATGGTCTAAGGATGTTCTTAACCTGTTACAGAACCTGTTTTTTCCGTTCCAGAACTGTTACATCACAGTTATATAACAGTGTCCTCTGGGAAGTCCTGTGTATAAGCATATAAACTGAAGTTATACGGCGACCCAGCGAGGAGAAATTCCCGTCCAAAGCAGATGTTTTACTTTCCACCTCCATTTCTATTGGCGAGCTCAAGTCGTGGCAAAGTCGTTTCCTCCTAGAACGAGAGATGACCACGCGACTTCACCATAACTCCAGCTCATTTCCGTGGTTCAGAAGAAATGAAAGTGGAAGTGCAGTATCTGCTTCGGCCGCGAATTTATCCTCGTTGAGTAGTTCTGTACCAGAGCATAGAAAAACGTCATTAATCTACTTTTCTTTTAAATTAGATCCATCAAAAACACCTGCGGCAAATCCACCAACTGTTTATTAACAACCTCCCCGTGTATATCTGCATACGCCAGATGATTGTGTCTTTTCAGGTGTTCTTGAAAATCTTCGAGGTCCTATGGTTCCTTTCTGGGTTACACAACCAAGTCAAGGATATAGTTCAATATATCGTGTTTATGTAAGAATGCCTACCGGTAATGGTTTAGCTTCATGCATCCAACCTCTCGATCATGATATTGACATTAATAATGATATTCCTGAACAAAACCGCTGTTTTGTATCAATGGGAAGAAACTTTTTTCTGGTGGCATTACTTCACCGTTACAATCTTCAAACACTGCCTACTACTAATAAACCACGCATCTTTGTACGAATGCCAGATGGTAATAACATTGTTTTTGTGAGAGAGCTAGATTATGCCTACATACTTTCGGAAGGGTTTCAATCCGTCTATCCGTCTTACTTTTTTTCAGAGAGGGGAAACAGATAAAGTCCCCGGACCACTTTATCCCGTACCTTATCCCGTACCCTTGCAAACTATCCCATACCTTCGACAACTTCAATCCATACCCTAGCCAACTTCATCCCTCACCTAGCCAACTTTACCCCATGCGACATTGTGCCAAAGAACACTTTTTTAGAAAAAATCGCTCAACATTTCAATTTTCAATAGATTTTAATGTATTTTTTCTTAAGACCGTTAAATTTCCAGGCAAAACGTGTCATCAATAAGAAAGGACCTAAATCAGTATCAAAAATATGAATATGCAAATCATTTATAATGCATTGGACGAGTCATTTGAAGAAATACATCAAACTCCGTTGAAAATTGAACTGTCAAGCGATGTTTGTTTTAAAGAAGTAATTTTTGGCCTACTGTGAACCCTGAAAGACTTTATCCTATACCTTAGATTTGAACGACTCGATTGATGCCTTAGTGCCCCTGGGAAGCATCGGTAAATTGGTTACCGCCTATGCCAGAGGAAGAGGACCTGCTCCGTTCTGTTTTTGGACGATCCTAACAAAAAATCAAGAAACTACCATCCTTATGGCCCCAATTTCATTTTAGTTTTTCGGTTTGTCGTTAGGTTTGCTCAAAAACTGAACCGAGCAGATTCTCTTCCTTCGACATAGCCGGTAACAAGCGTCGCAAGTAACGGAAGGAAGAACCGATGTAGATAACTGTTTTATCTACTTCCTTTTTAGATAAATAGTATAATACTCCACTGTTGAGGTGGTGATGTTATCGTTATTCGACAAATCAGTTGACTTAAAATATTAATACATTTTATTAATGAGTAGGGAAGTGATAATATTGAAAATCTGGTTTTTCTAGTAAAACTTGTGTAATTTTTCTTTCTTTCAATCATTACGTAAACAACAGAATTTTTTCGAAAAAAGGCCATTACTCTTTCTACTCTTTCGATTATGTATACAAAAAACTAGACAAGATGGCTTTGTCTTTGGGCCTCAGCTTATGAAATCCGATTTACTGATCAATTAAAGGGGCCTTAATAGACTACGAAACCCTTTTTTTCGTAGGCGTATGGCGCCTACTTTGACCAATTTTTTTCTTTCAAATTGCGCTTCAAGTTGCTTAAAAAAAAAAAAAAAAACTTTGAGTGAGTAACTAATCGGGTAAGATTGACATGATCATAAGGGAGCTTTTAAAAATAATCTTCAATAGAGTGTTAGGGAAATGAGCTAGGTTAAGGATTCTGGTGAGTTAGGTTAGGGTTTGAAGCTTGCGGCGATAAAATATAAATAAGCGTTTTCATTACTAACTATGTATTATTTGTAAGTAAATGAATACGTCCTGGCTTCAAACTTATACTTTATTAATGTTTATTTTCTCAAATAAATTTTTCTCATTTTTCGCTCATAATATATACTGTACTGTACTATACTGTATATATAATTAAAAACTAAAGGTTAACAACCACCGCAGGGTCCCACTGGGAGCAACTGTCATCTAAAAAATGAATATTAAATTAATAATTTAAGTGAGCTGCATGCATAGCAACAGTGCACGTGTGCATTCCAAATGTCTTAGTTGCAACAATTTTCAAAAATCAGAAATTAGTGGTCACGCGGAGTGCATCCGACCGAGACGTAGGTCTCACGCTCGAGGTGCGGACTCAGCTAAAAACTCTACAAAAATCATACATACTTTGATAGACGAGGCAAATCACGTTCCGACACCTTTAGCATTCAACGCCGACTTTTCACCGACTTCGAAAGTCAGGTACGCGATCGGAACCCCGGGGTTCCATACTCCATCTTGTATTTCACCCGCACCTTACTTCGCGATTGCCGTCCGAATATTAACATTTCAAGTACGAAATAGACCGGGGTTTTTTACTGAATGGTTAATAGAGGGAAAATTAAAATTGCTTTGTGCACCCGGAGATAAATGAATTCGTGAATTAAGTGAATACAAAGGACTGGAAAGTCAGAAGACTTGGTGCGTGTTGGTCTCCCCTACTGAGGCCACAACGGCAGGGAGAAACCAATAACAACACTATACAACTCTAATTTTAATTAGGAAGTAAATTGAATTTTTAGTTCAAAAGTGGCAAACGTTCCGGCGGCACGCGAGTGTGACGTGTGTGGTGTGTGAAGACGAGAGACGGCTCCAGGGAACCCGAAAGGATTCCTCCAACAAGGTCGGTAAACATTAATTGTGTTTGGGAAGGGATTATATTCGCTCTCTCGCTGTCCCTCGCTCGTGATTTCGGCCCCCCTTTTTCGATGAAACTAAAATCATTCTTGATTTTTAAATGAAGCTACATAATTGAAAGTGCAATTACATAGTTATTATCATAGATACCCTGTCCCTATTCCACCACTAACGTTTAATACGTGAGGAACTTCTAGGAGGAAGTTCACGGGCCCACTACATTTATAAAATAAACATGCTAACTCCGTTAGCTTGGTCTGTCGTACCTCCGACTTACTAGCGACGTTATGTGGCACTCTACCAACGTCACCCCCAAATTTAAACTTAAAGATTAATTAATTAATAAAAGAAGCTGGTTCGTAACGGACAGAATGGTGCCAGCGGTGGGATACGAACTTCGAACCCCACTTACTAGTGAATTTTTTGTGGGAATAATTTCATTCAATTTGAAAATTGCAAACAAAATATTTTTGTGGAAATTTTTGATCACTCGAATATCGACATTCTGCAGTCACGTCGACATGACAGTTAGGGTGGTGATACAGTGGTAATACAAAATTACGATTCTGGTTATTTTAGTGCATATTAAATTTTCAGATCCATAACATAAGTAGATCCGTTTCAAATTTTACTTATGTTAATAAATAAAATTTGAACTAATTCTGTGATTGTGGTAACCTAAATCTGAAATTATTAAATGGAAATGCAAAGAGATTGAGCAAGCCTAACTATCCAGCTGAACCCTCTCCCAACGGTCACTCTGCCAGCCTAACTGGCCGGCGTGTAATCGATTTTCTTTCAATTATTTCAGGAAATAGGCAGTTAGGTAATAACTTGATTGACTAACACTTTTCAAAACCGATAGCCCGAGCCGCAACTTTACGACATAGAAGACAAAATTTTCAAAGCTTGTATGGAGCGATAATTCCTTTCTTGGTCATCCTATTTTCTGTTTCTTCCATTCGGTATCACTAGGGTAGCGGGATAGAGAGATAGAGAGAGTGGGGTTATAAGCATACTCGAGAAGTGTATTCGGGAGTTGCAGTAACTTGTTGGGTGTATTCATGATGGAACAATAAATTGAATGCTCAAAGAACGAACTAAGCCAGAGCTTGACCCAAGCAGTAAATTGTATATAAAATTAGTGTCTCAAGCTTAAGATGGTTACAACCCATTATGTCGAAGGAATTTTTTGGTTAGAGTTGGATTTTTTTTCTTCTTTTGAATAGTATGCACGGGGCTGTCCCGGTATATATTATCAGTCACGGGCGCATTATTGTGATGCAATCAAGTGATCTGATAAGAGCGTGTGCCTTGACATATTGGACAAAGCCTGCTTTTTACCTTATTATTCACGGACTGGGTTGCAGACAAGTGCATGATGGGGGGACCTACAGCTTAAGGTGGGATTCGAACCACCAGAACCTCGGTAAAGGTACATAGAAAAATTTCAAGAGGTACTAGCTCAGGGATCGAACCCCGGACCTCTAAGGCGCAGACCAAGCGTCTAACCAACTGAGCCACCGAGGCTATTATTATTATTATTAAATTAATATTATTGTATATTATAATATTTTTTCCAATGCGTGTGTTGAGCTTCTTAATTATGTGTCTGCTGCTGGCGTAGTGCGAACAGTGCGGTATCACCCCGATACCATTCGTCGAACTAAGTGTTCGCTTGCAAGGCTTATATGATATAATGTATTCAGTTTACTTTGTAGATAATTGCTCCCGTTAAATAATAATCGCTTACAATTCCGGGGTGGTGAATCCACTGTTCTTTAAATTTAACTAGCTTTATAAGTTCTATATCATGGTCTGGAAGATAGGAATTAACTTCTTGAGGTTTCACAATGCCCCCATTTTGCAACGAAACCCAAGTTTTTAACGAGACAACGGGAATAACTGGCAAGCGCAGTTCTTCCGAAGTGGAGCCGTCCGATTAACATTGTGTCCGGAGACATCGGTAGGCACGACAGAATTGAGAATAAACGATCGGAATATCACGTTCGAAATTATCTCCGCCAGTACTTTACTCTAATCATCAGTAATTCAAAAATCCATAAATGAATCGTCCAAGACAAAGGTTGAACTTTCTCTTCAAGGATCTTAGAGTGAAGAAAACCATCCCTGTACGATGGTTGCTTTATAGAACTCAATAAAATGATGCCAGAGTAAACTTGCTCGCAGTTCTTAGTATTGTGAGCCATTCTCTGAAGTGCGATAGACCAACGATTAAAATAAATAAAATAGAATAAAGTATACTGTAGATTCTAAACTTGAATATTCAAAATCTTAGATTCAAGAAATTCGCGATCTTCACGAAACCTCAATCCTCCGTCGAGCCAAAATTTGACTCCTGACTCCTTTGTGTACTCAAATGACCCCAATCTCAGACATATAAATAACGTAAATTATAAACCTGAGACATGCCCGCTGATGAGACCAAGAACAATTTTACTCGCACCGATAACTCAACACGAGCTAACATGCTGGATATGAGTGCGGCGATAGCCACCGCCTTAGAGGGTACGAACCTTCAACAAAGCACATTCCACATATGGGGGTTCAATTTTTGGGTTTTTGAAACAAAGCCCTACTTTCAAACATTTGTAACTTTTTTCCTATTGCCATGAGCTAAGTTGTCAGATATGATTGCGATACTTACGTGCTCAAGCTCTCCATCTTTTTTATAATAAATCACCACAGTGAATATAGTAGCTTGGTCGTTATTCCAGTGGAATGATTGCGCTGCATTCTGAATTATGAAGGCGTAATTCTCGGCGAAATCGAATATGACTTAGAAAGTGATGACTAAGAAAACTTCCTCCATAAAACTACAATGGAGGTTACGAGTTTTCATATGAAGGAAAACCTGCCTGATTTGAAATGCATTCGGTGTAATGCAAATTTAAATGTTCTATTTTTGGTTAAAAATGTATCTTTTTAGTTTAAAAATTCAACTGTTTAATTCAAAATTTATGTACCTTGTTGAAAATTCGTCTTTTTTGGTAGAAAGTTAATCTTCCTGGTTGAAAATTCAATTATTTTGTTACAAATGGATGTATTTTGTTAAAAATTTGTCTATTTTGGTTTAAAAAATCTTCTCGGTTCAAAATGCAACTATTTGGTTGAAAATTTACATCTTTTGCTGAGTATTCATCTTTTTTAGTAAAAAATTAATCTTCTTGTTTGAAAATTCAATTATTTGGTTAGAAATGGATGTATTTTATTAACAATTTGTATATTTTGGTAAAAAAATAACTTCTTGGTTCAAAATGCCAAATAAAACTTTTTCCATTAAATCAGTGAAATAAGGTTCATGTAAAATCCAGTAAAAAAAACATATTTTGTGTTGTTTGTAGTGAATCTACTCTGCATTTTTTTTAGATACTATAGTTCAACTAACAAGTGATTGAATTATCGCTAAAATATTTATGTACTTCTTGAACAGCATACAAACACATGATGTACATATAATTTACATACTAAAGGTGCATACAATATGAAAGTTTTTAATATAAGTGTTTATATCGTTTTAGTGAAGTTTTTTGATAAATGTTTTTTAATTAAATAATTCACTTTGCATTGATATTAGATCTAAAAAATACTTAACCGACGAAGGAAAAATTAAGGTCAAAAATAAATTTGACTTTTTTCAATTAAGGGTCCTTTTTTTCTATTTTACTGAAAGGAAAACTTAGGTTTTCTTGTTTAAATATCTTCAGCTTAAAAAATCAAATTTCAGTTGTCAATTAGAATAATTTTAATTAAAAATTAAATTTCGCTTTTCAATTTAAAAAATTCTAAGCAGAAATTAAATTCTAATTCTCAATTAGAAAAATTTTAATTAGAAATCAAATCTTGATTCTCAATTAGAAAAATTTTAATTAGAAATTAAATTTTAATTCATAATTTTAAAACTTTGAATGGATAGTTGAACTTCAATTATTTGATTCTCAATGGACTAATTACTATTTCTGCAACCCTTATTTGAACAATCACAATGTAGTGAAAATCAGATTTTCCAAAGAAACATTATAGTTGAATAATTATTTGATTATTAGCAGTAAAATTTTGGGTTTGTTTTCACGTCTTTAATTTTAAATTGAAATGTATTGAATTTCTTGTTTTAATCAGAATTTATGTCTGTGGAAATAAAATGTTTTATTCTGAATCAAATTTCATTAGAAATTATCAAAAATATGGTAGTTGGTAATCATTTTTCAAGTATTCCGTAAATGACAAGTATTCTTGAAACATTTTATCGTGACATACTTCAGTAAAAAATCAATTTTCACATCATCAAAACACTATTTCTTCTTCGACGTTCATTTATTGAAAACATCTGTACTCAAATTTTGTTTTGTACGGAAAATTATATTTTGAATTTGTTTAAAAATGTATATGTCTATTTCAAATGTTCAAAATATGTTTATAACATATTAAAGTTTGATTATAATAGTTTTTTTGACATTTTCTTTTTTTGATCATTAATGATTACCCTTATAAGAAATTATTTATTTTTATAAATTGTGTACCTATAGAAAACTTTTTTTTTTAGAAAAACTTTGTGATGATTCATCCCGGAGCTAAACTATTTAGCTCCTGTACGAACATAAAGACAAATAATTTCAACTCAGGTACGATACGAAATTTTAGACCAGAAAATAATGTTCACTCTGAACATAAATGCTTCTCACTAAAACTTACTTTCAAACCATTGTGATTTAAAAAAATCTCTTGATTTTCAAAAACCCTCCGATGTAGAATGGTCTGATTGCTTACACGGCAGTGCGCGCGGTCTGCCATACAGCAGCTCTGCGTCCAGCTGAGTAAACTTCTTATTTTCTCAAGACGTGCACGAGGCATAACCTCAAAGTGAAGTATTGTATAATTTGGAAGAATATGTTAAATCTTAACACAGAGATTCAACTAGTGGATCATACTATAATTTAGATTCAAATATTGAAAGGCTGTGAAGTGGGCTTAATAGTTTTAATAGAAAACGTTCTGACCAAGCAGAAAAGCTTATCCGTAAATGTGAGAGAGAGAGAACGAACGCGGGAATCGAGTAGAGTCAGTCTTTGTAGTTCGGGTAACGCGTGCGGAGCTCCCCCGTGTTCGGTCATCGAGTTTAATCTCATTTTCCACTACCTTCGGGTAGTCGCATTCGAAACATTTTCCACTACCAACGGGTAGTTGCAATCGTATCTTTGTCCGCTGTCTCAGGACAGTCGCATCGTGGTTCTTATAACCACCTCTCGATTAAGGAGTCTTTTCTTTGAACGCATCAAAGAACGTGAATCACCAAATATGCGGAGTGTGTGTTTGTGTGGCGTGCAACGGTCTTCTTTCGCGTCTTTCTTTGAGCATAGTACTTTTCATGTGATTCAATAAATTAGGATTCTTTATGCCGTATGGCTTTTTCCCTCGAAATAGTGTTTTTCATTTTGACCTATTCATCTTAGGCTAATGCAGTGCGGAAATGTAAAAAAATTCTATTTACTAAAATAACTCGTTGAGAAACCTAGGGCGAAACGAGAATAAAAGATTCTCTTTCTTTTTTTGTTGTTTGAGAATTAAACAGAATATGAGTGTAACTTTTTTACACACTTGCATATGTAAATGTTTATTGGAAATGATATATTTGGTGTTTCCGATTTTATATTTTCTTGCACATTCACTTTATCATTCTTTTAATACCAAAAACATTTTTATATCATTCTATGTGTGGGAGTTATAGCCAGTTATTATTTTAGAAATGTATCAATTATTTGTTTTTGACCAGGTTAACTCGGGTAAAAACTTCTGTTTTAAAGAAACTCTAATGGATTGTATTTACTGTAGAGAATATTTTTTACAACAAAATGAGTGGCGTTGAAACAAAGATTAAATCTAAAATATACTTCTTATCTACAAAGAATACATATCGCAAACACCAACTAAGCTCTTTTACATGTGCGATGAGCAATTAAAAATTCAACTCATAATGAAAATTAATACTCAACACAAAATTGATTTTCGAATAGTATTTGTAAGCTATTTGGAGCTGGTAATTTTTGTATTTTATCTATCTTTAAAAATAACTTTTATTTTATTTAGAAAAAATAATATTAAATTAGTTTTCAAAATGTACTGCAAATTGAAGTTTATTCAATAAAGATATAATTCTATCATTTAACAAGTTTTGTAGAGGAAAGTCGTGTCTCCCAGAATTTGGGAAACAAACAAAGTTTAAAATACTAAAGTTTGATTTTTTGTAACGGTGTAACCTGAAAATCGGTTATTTCTGTGAACTATCACGGGGGGCCTTCCCGCCCGACAACACTTGGGAAAGGGGGTCGTGTGTGACCCAAGTTATTCATGTTACTGGTCACAGGGAAGCTTTCCCGCCCCCACGATAGGCTGCAAAAGGAGGTTGTGTGTAATCTAAGTTATTTCTGTGACCCGTCACAGGGATGCCTTCCGGCCCCCACGATAGGCTGGAAGGATCTCGTGTGTGACTCAAGTTATTCCTGTGAACTATCAGAAGGGTGCCTTCCCGCCCCCATAACACTGGGTTAAGTGAGTTGTGTGCAACCAAAGTTATTTATGAGACCTGTAACAATGGTGCCTTCCCGCCCCCACAACACCTGGGAAAGGGGGTCGTGTGTGACTTGAGTTATTCATGTGACCTGTAACAGGGATGCCTTTCCGCCCTACAATACCTGGGAAAGGGTGCCGCGTGTGACCTAAGTTATTTTTTGTGCCCTATCACATTGGTGCTTTCCCGCCCGCACAATAGGCTGGAAAGGAGGTCTTGTGTCAGTTAAGTTATTTCTGTGACCTGCAACAGGAGTGGCTGCCCGCACACACAGCACCTAGGAAAGGGGGTCGGGTGTGATATTAGTTATTTATGTGACCTCTCACCGGGATACCTTTCCGCCCCCACGATAAGCTGGAAAGGAGGTCATGTGTGACCTAAGTTGTTTCTGTTACCTGTCACAGGGGTGTCTTTCCGCCCCCAGGATAGGCTGGAAAGGAGGTCGTGTGTGACCTAAGTTGTTTCTGTTACCTGTCACAGGGGTGCCTTTCGGCCCCCACGATAGGCTGGAAAGGAGGTCGTGTGTGACCTAAGTCGTTTCTGTGACCTGTCACAGGGGTGCCTTTCCGCCCCCACGATAGGCTGGAAAGGAGGTCGTGTGTGACTTGAGTTATTTATGTGACCTGTCACAGGAGTGCCTTCCCGCCCACACAACACCTGGGAAAGGGGGTCATTTGTGACATAAGTTATTTATGTGACCTGTCACAGGGGTGCCTTTCCGCCCCCACGATAGGCTGGAAAGAAGGTCGTGTGTGACTTGAGTTATTTATGTGACCTGTCACAGGGGTGCCTTCCCGCCCCCACAACACCTATAAAACGGGGTAGTGTGTGACCTCAGTTATTTTTTGTGCCCTACCACAGGGGTGCCTTTACGCCCCACTGTAGGCTAAAAAGGAGCTCGTGTGTGACTCAAGTTATTTCTGTGTACTGTCACATGGGTGACTTCACGCTTCCATAACACTTGCTTAAGGGGGTTGCGTGCGACCTAAGTTATTTATGAGACCTATGACAGGGGTGCCTTCCTGTCCTCACAACACCTGGAAAAGGGAGTCGTGTGTGACCTAAGTTATTTATGTGACCTGTCACAGGGCTGCCTTTTCGCCCCCACGATAAGCGGGATAGGAGGTCGTGTGTGGTCTAAGTTATTTCTGTGACCTGTCACAGGGATGCCTTTGCGCCCCACTATAGGCTAAAAAGGAGCTCGTGTGTGACTCAAGTTATTTCTGTGAACTGTCACATGGGTGACGTCACGCCCCCACAACACTTGCTTAAGGGGGTTGCGTGCGACCTAAGTTATTTATGAGACCTGTAACAGGGGTGCCTTCCTGTCTTCACAACAACTGGAAAAGGGGGTCGTTTGTGTCCTAAGTTATTTCAGTTACCTTTCACAGGGATGCCTTTTCGCCCCCACGATAAGCTGGAAAGGAGGTCGTGTGTGACTCAAGTTATTTCTGTGAACTGTCTCAGGGGTGCCTTCCCGCCCCCACAACACTTGCTTAAGGGGGTTGTGTGCGACCTAAGTTATTTATGATACTTTCCAAAGAGGTGCCTTCCCGCCCGCGACACACCTGGGAAAGGGGGTCGTGTGTGACCCAAGTTATTTTTTGTGCCTCATCACAGGAAGGCCTTCCCGCCGCACGATAAGCTGGAAGGGAGGTCGTGCGTGACCTAAGTTGTTTCTGTGAACTATCACAGGGGTGCCTTTCCCCCCGCACGATAGGCTGCAAAAGGAGCTTGTGTGTAATCTAAGTTATTTCTCTGAGCTGTAACAGGGATGCCTTCCCGCACCCACGATAGGCTGGAAAGGAGTTCGTGTGTGACCTAAGTAATTTCTGTGACCTGTCACAGGGGTGCCTTTCCGCCCCCACGACAGGCTGGAAAGGAGGTCGTGTGTGACTTGAGTTATTTATGTGACCTGTCACAGGAGCGCCTTCCCGCTCACACAACATCTGGAAGAGGGGGTCGTGTGTGACATTAGTTATTTATGTGACCTGTCACAGGGGTGCCTTTACGCCCCCAAGATAGGCTGGAGAGGAGGTCTTGTGTGAATTGAGTTATTTAAGTGACCTGTGACAGGAGTGCCTTCCCGCCCACACAGCACCTGGGAAAGGGGGTCGGGTGTGACATTAGTTATTTATGTGACCTCTCACAGGGATGCCTTTCCGCCCCCACGATAAGCTGGAAAGGAGGTCGTTTGTGACCTAAGTTCTTTCTATTACCTGTCACAGGGGTGTCTTTCCGCCCCCAGGATAGACTGGGAAGGAGGTCGTGTGTGACCCAAGTCGTTTCTGTTACCTGTCACAAGGGTGTTTTTCCGCCCCCACGTTAAACTGGAAAGGAGGTCGTGTGTGACATGAGATATTTCTGTGACCTGTCACAGGGGTGCCTTCACGCCCCCACAACACTTGGAAAAGAAGGTCGTTTGTGACCTAAGTTATTTATGTGACCTGTAACAGATATGCCTTTTCGCCCTACAATAACTGGGGAAGGGGGTCGCGTGTGATCTTAGATATTTTTTGTGCCCTATCACATTGGTGCCTTCCCGCCTGCACAATAGGCGGGAAAGGAGGTCTTGTGTGACTTAAGTTATTTCTGTGACCTTTCACAGGAGTGCCTTCCCGCACCCACAAAACCTGAAAAAGGGGGTCGTGTGTGACCTAAGATATTTATGTGACCTGTCACAGGGGTGCCTTTCCGCCCCCACGATAAGCTGGAAAGGAGGTCGTGTGTGACCTATGTTATTTCTGTTACCTGTCACAGGGATGCCTTTCCGCCCCACGATAAGCTGTAAAGGAGGTCGGGTGTGACATTAGTTATTTATGTGATCTCTCACAGGGATGCCTTTCCGCCCCACGATAAGCTGTAAAGGAGGTCGTATGTGACACAAGTTATTCCTGTGACCTGTCACAGGGGTGCCTTTCCGCCCCCACGATAGGCTGGAAAGAAGGTCGTGTGTGACCTAAGTTGTTTCTGTTACCTGTCACAGGGGTGCCTTTCCGCCCCTACGATAGGATGCAAAAGGAGGTTGTGTGTAATCTAAGTTATTTCTGTGACCTGTCACAGGGGTGCCTTCCCGCCCCCACAACACCTGGGAAAGGGGGTCGTGTGTGACATTAGTTATTTTTTGTGCTCTATCACAGGGATGCCTTCCCGCCCCCACGGTAAGCTGGAAAGGAGGTCGTGTGTGACCATTTTATCTCTCTTAGTAAAAAATCCAATTACTTTGGTAGAAAATTCAACTATTTTGTCAAAAATTAAATTTGTTTATTTGAAAAATTAACTACTTGTTAGAAATTTGTTGTTTTGTTTGTTAAAAATTAATTTTTTAAACTGAAAATGCAAATATTCCATTTTTGCTTCAAAAATTATCTTTTTTAGTTGAAAATTAAACTATTATAGTAGAAAATTTAACTATTTCATTAAAAATTAAATTATTTATTTGACAAATAAACTACTTCGTAGAAATTTTTTGTTTCGTTTGTTAAAAATTAATTTTTTAAACTAAAAATGCAAATATTCCATTTTTGCTTCAAAACTTATCTTTTTTAGTTGAAAATTAAACTATTTGATTAAGAATTAAGCTATTTACTAAAAAAATTAACTACTTGGTAGAAAATGAACTTTCTTGTTGAAAATTCAGTGTCGGATGGAAATTCAATTGTTTTGTGGAAAATTCATGTTTTTTGTTGAAAATTCGTTTTTTCTTTATAGAAAATTAATATGCTTTTATAAAAATTCATCTTTTTGGCTGTGGATTAGAAGATTTTGTTAAAAATTCGTCTTTTTCTGTTCATTATAAAAGGTAGAAAATTCGTTTCCTTGTTGAAAATTAATTTTGTAAACTAAAAATGTAACTATTCCATTTTTGGAGGAAAAATTATATTTTTTAGATGAAAATTGATCTTTCTTAGTAAAAAATCCAAATTACTTTGGTAAAAAATTAAACTATTTTGTCAAAAATTAATCTATTTATTGAAAAAATTAACTACTTGGTAGAAGTTTTTTGTTTTGTTTGTTAAAAAAAAAATTTTTAACTGAAAATGCAACTATTCCATTTTTTCTTCAAAACTTATCTTTTTTAGTTGAAAATTAAACTATTTTAATAGAAAATTCAACTATTTCATTAAGAATTAAACTACTTATTTAAAAAATAAACTACTTGGTAGAAAATTCGCTTCCTTGTTGAAAATTAATATTTAAACCCGAAAATGTAACTATTCCATTTTTGGATGAAAAATTATATTTTTTACATAAAAATTGATCTTTTTTGGGTAAAAATCGAATTACTTTGGTAGAAAATTCAACTATTTTGTCAAAAATTAAATTGATTTATTTGAAAAATTAACTACTTGGTAGAATTTTTTTGTTTTGTTTGTTAAAAATTAATTTTTTAAACTGAAATGCAACTATTCCGTTTTTGCTTCAAAACTTATCTTTTTTAGTTGAAAATTAAACTATTTTAGTAGAAAATTTAACTATTTGATTAAGAATTAAACTATTTATTTGAAAAATAAACTATTTGGTAGAAAATGAACTTTCTTGTTGAAAATTCATAGTGTCGGGTGGAAAATTCAACTGTTTTTTGGAAAATTCATGTGTTTTGTTGAAAATTCTTTTTTTTTCTAATAGAAAATTAATATTCTTTCTTAAAAATTCATCTTTTAGGCTGTGGATTTGAATATTTTGTTAAAAATTCGTCTTTTTCGGTTAATTTTAACTGGTAGCAAAATTCGTTTCCTTGTTGAAAATTAATTTTTAAAACCGAAAATGTAACTATTCCATTTTTGGATGAAAAATTATATTTTTTATATGAAAATTGATCTTTCTTAGTTAAAAATCCAATTACTTTCGTAGAAAATTCAAATATTTTATCAAAAATCAAATTTATTTATTTGAAAAATTAACTACTTGCTAGAAATATTTCCTTTTGTTTGTTAAAAATTCATTTTTGTAAATGAAAATGTAATTATTCCATTTTTGGTTGAAAACTGATCTGTTTTAGTTGAAAATTTAACTATTTGAGTAGAAAATTGAACTGTTTGGTGTCGGTTTAAAAATTCAACAGCTTTTAGGTAAATTCATGTATTTTGTTGAAATTTCGTCTTTTTCAGTTCATTTTAACTTGTAGAAAAATCGAATTTTTTTGTCAAAAATTAATTTTGTAAACTGAAAATGTAACTATTTCATTTTTAGTTAAAAACTTATCTTTTTTAGTTAAAAATTGAACTATTTAGTAGAAAATTGAACTATTTGGTATCGGTTTAAAAATTCACATATTTTGTTGAAAATTCGACTTTTTCGGTAGAAAAGTAATCTTCTATTTTGAAAAATCATCATTTTGGTTGAAGATTCAAATACTTCGTTAAAAATTCTTGTTTTTCAGTTGATTTCAACCGATTGAAAATAACTTTTTTTGTTGTTAAAAATTAATTTCTTAAACTGAAAGTGTAACTATTTAATTCAAGGACTTTTCCAAGTTTTCAAGGATTTCCAGGACGCTAGACACCCATTTTTTTGTACAACTTCGAAGATTTAAAATTAATCCAAAAAGTTTCATATATTATCAAAAATTCAGGACCTATCCATTTATTTTTTTTGACAATTTCAGGCCCAATTTTACAAAAAAAAAATTTTTTTTATACTCACAGACTGATTAACAGTAGTTTTTTCTCTAAATTGAAGTGCCTGGATTGCGGAAGTTTCTCCCATTATATCGGCGGGTTCTGCACTTAATTTTCCTGGACGCCAGGGTCGTTGCCCATAAAATTCGAGTTTTTCTATCCCTGCCAAGGGATCTGGTTCCGGATACGTTTCTACATTCTGAAAGAAAATTTTCTTCATTTGAGACTTTTTAATTTAAATTTCAGGTCTCGGACTCACTTCACATATAAAAAATAGTGTAAATAGTGTCACAAATAACAAAAAAAAAGCTAAAATAGTGTTATAACATTTTTCAAGTCACAATGGAAAATTAACTTTATTTTTTAATAAGATTTCAAGTTTATAACATAATATTTTGAATGTATTAAAAATTAAATTCAATATTTATTTAAAATGTTGAAAAATTATTTTTTTGGTTTGAAAATTCATCTCTTTCTGTAGAATTTTCACCTTTTTTTTGTTAAGAATGCCATAGCCTGGTTAAAAATTAAATTGTTTCGGTTGAAAATTAACTTTTTTTGTTGAAAAATCGTCTTTTGGTTTGAAAATCCAACCATTTGCTTGACATTTTTTTTTTCTTTACAATTTTTGGTTTTTGAAAATTAACTTTTTTGTTTGAAGTTCATTCTTTTTGGTTAAACATTTTATTATTTGGTTCGAAACTTATTTATTTTTTTGAAAATTCAAAAGTTTTTATCAAAATGTCATACTTATTGGTTGACAATTCAACTCTTTTGTTAAAAATTAATCTTTTCGGCTTGAAAATTCAATAATTTGATTGTTAATAATTAATTTTTCTTTTTGTAGAAAATTAATCTTCTGTTTTGAAAATTCAGAAACTATTTGTTTGAGGATTCAACAATTTTGTCGGAAATTTGTTCTTTTTGTTTGAAAATTAAGTTATTTAACTAAAAATTTAACTATTCCAGTTAAAGATTCATAATTTTAGTTGAAAATTCATCAGTTTGGTTTAAAATTAATTTCTTCAACTGAAAATTTGACGGTTCCATTTTTTAATCAAACCTTCTCCGATGATAATACAGATTTCTATTAAAAATTGATGTAACATCTTGCTAAATAAAGTGTATTTCAGAAAAAGAATCCTTCCTCTGATCTCTCTGTAGTTCAGTGGTTAGAGCACCTGACCGTAAATTAGTTGACCTGGTGTTCGAATCCAAGCGGAGTGAAAGGAGAAGATCTTTTTTCTGAATAAAATTTAACTATAAAATTTCAAGATTTTGAATTTGAATGACGTAAAAATAAAAAGTTAATTAAGCTTAGCCCCAGCTTACGATACTTATTTTTATTTTTTTTTTAATTTTCAAAAAGTATTAATCATGTTTTTGTTTTGAATTATAGATGAGAGGGACTATTTTGAAAGTTGTTACAGCCCTCGTATTACTCAGTGGATTTGCTCAATGTTCTCCTAAATATCAAATCGATGGGTAAGCAATTTTAATTTTTTAATTCAGAAAGCAGGGAGGCCGTTTTAAGTTTTCTGATTTTAAAAAATCTATAAAATAAAAAGATGTTCCTCTTCCAATCCAGAACAAATTAAAAAAAAAACTTTCCTCCCTTCCAACTTAATAAAAATATTTAAAATAAAAAATTATTCTTCCAATTCATAAAATATTGAAAAATAAAATTTCCTCCTTTCCAACTCGAAAAAAAACCTTTCAAATAAAATAATGTTCCTCTTCCAATTCAGAAAAAATTAAACACCAAAATTTCCTCCCTTCCAACTCAATAAATATGTGGAAAATAAAAAATTATTCTTCCAATTCATAAAATATTGAAAAATAAATTTCCTTTCCAACTAGATAAAAATCTGAAGAAAAGAATGACTTACTTCCAATTCAGAAAAAATTTTTTTTTTAAATTTCCTCCTTTCCAACTCGATATAAATGATAGAAAATAAAAAATTACCCTCTTATAATTCAGACAAAAATGATAACCAAAAATTCAATCCTTCCATTTTTATAAAAATAATAAAATTTCCCTCTTCCAATTCATAAAAAAAGTGAAACCGAAATTTTCTCCCTTTCAACTGAAAAAAAATGATAAAAATAAAAAACTACCCTCTTCCAATTCAGAAAAAAAGATTGAAAATAAAAAGTTCTCTCCTTCAACTAGATAAAAATTCTAAAAAGAAAAAATGGCCTTTTATAATTCAGAAGAAAAAATAGTAACAACAAATTCATCCCTTACATCTTTATAAAAATCATAAAAATGATAAAATTTCCCTTTTCCAATTCAGAAAAAAATCGAAGACAAAAATTTCATCCCTTCAAAATCAAAAAAAATTATAAAAACAAAAAAGGGCCTTTTCCAATTCAGAAAAATTGGAAAACCAAAATTTCCTCCCTTCCAAACCAATAATAATGTTTTAAAAAAAATTATTCTTCCAATTCTTAAAATATTGTAAGCTGAAATTTCCTGCTTTTCAACTAAATAAAAATGATAAAGATAAAAAACTACCCTCCTTCAATTAGGAAAAAAATTTTTTAATAAAAAGTTCTCTTCTTCAATTAAAAAAAAAATGCTAAAAAGAAAAAATGTCATCTTACCATTTGGGAAAAAAAATAAATGTCAAAAATTTCATCCCTCCCATCTTTATAAAAATCATAAAAATAATAAAATTTCCCACTTCCAATTCTGAAAAAATCTAAAACAAAAATTTCATCTTTTCAAAGTCAACAAAAATTATGAAAATATAAAATTATTCTTTCAATTCGTAAAATATTGAAATCTAAAATTTCCTCCTTTCCAACTGGATGAAAATCTCAAGAAAAAAATGTCCCTCTTCCAATTCAGGCAAAAAATATAAAACCAAAATTTCCTCCCTTCCAACTGAATAAAAGTGATAAAAATAAAATACTACCCTCTTTCAATTCAGAAAAAAATATAGAACCAAAATTTCCTCCCTTACAACATAATAAAAATCATAAAAATTTATTCTTCCAATTCATAAAATATTAAAAACAAAAATTGCATCCCTTCAAATTCTATAAAAATTATAAAAACAAAAAAAGGCCTCTTCCAATTCATAAAATATTGAAAACTAAAATTTCCTCCTTTTCAACTAGATAAAAATCTGAAGAAAAAATGTTCCTTTTCCAATTCAGAAAAAAAGTGAAACCGAAATTTCTTCGCTTCCAACTCAATAAAAATGATAAAAATAAAAAACTGCCCTCTTCCAATTCAGAAAAAAAATTGAAAATAAAACGTTCTCTCCTTCAACTAAATAAAAATGCTACAAAGAAAAAATGGCATCTTGCAATTCAGAAAAAAAATAAATGTAAAAAATGTCATCCCTTCCAACTCTATACAAATCATAAAAATACAACAATTTTCATCTTCCAATTCAGAAAAAAATTAAAAGCAAAAATTTTCTCCCTTGCAACTCGATATAAATGATAAAAAATAAAAAATTGCCCTCTAACAATTCAGAAAAAAAAATAATAACCAAAAAGTCATCCTTTCCATCTTTATAAAAATCATAAAAATAATACAAGTGCCCTCTTCCAATTCTGAAAAAATATAAAACCAAAATTTCCTCCCTTCCAACTTAATAAAAATAATTGAATAACAAATTATTCTTCCAATTCATAAAATATTCAAAAATAAAATTTCCTTTCCAACGAGAAAAAAATTACCCTCTTCTCATTCAGAAAAAAATTTAAAACAAAAATTTCCTCCTTTCCAACTCGATATTAATGATAAAAATTAAAAATTACCCTCTTACAATTCTGAAAAAAAATATTAACCAAAAATTCATCCTTTCCATCTTTATAAAAATCATAAAAATAATAAAATTTCCCTCTTTAAATTCTGAAAAAAAATCGAAAATAAAAATTTCATCCCTTCAAACTCAATAAAAATTATAAAAATATAAACTTATTCTTCCAATTCATAAAATATTGAAATCTAAAATTTCCTCCTTTCCAACTAGATAAAAATCTGAAGAAAAAAATGGTCTCTTACAATTCAGAAAAACATAACAAATATGTCATCCCTTCCAACTCAATAAAAAAGATAAAAAATAAGATACTACCCTCTTCCAATTCAGAAAAAAATATAAAACCAAAATTTCCTCCCTTCCAACTTAATAAAAAAAATATATTCTTCCAATTCATAAAATATTTAAAACTAAAATTTCCTCCCAACTCATTAAAAATGTTGAAAATAATAAATTATTCTTCTAATTCATAAAATATTGAAAACTAAAATTTCGTTCTTTCCAACTAGATAAAAATCGGAAGAAAAAAATTTTCCTCTTCCAATTCAGAAAAGAATTGAAAACAAAAATTTCCTCCTTTCCAACTCAATAAAAAATTTCAAAATTAAAAGTTATTCTTCCAATTCATAAAATATTGAACAATAAAATTTGCTGCTTTCCAACTCGAAAAAAATCTGTAGAAAAAAATGTGCCTCTTCCAATTCAGAAAAAAATTGAAAACCGAAATTTTCTCGCTTCTAACTAAATAAAAATGATAAAAATAAAAAACTACCCGATGATCCACTTATAATCCGTTTAATCCACTTATCACTTAGGGTAATCCACTTTTAATCCATTTAAATCGAAATATTATCCAGGATGATCCACTTATAATCCGTTTAATCCACTTATCACTTAGGGTAATCCACTTTTAATCCATTTAAATCGAAATATTATCCAGGATGATCCACTTATAATCCGTTTAATCCACTTATCACTTAGGGTAATCCACTTTTAATCCATTTAAATCGAAATATTTTCCAGGATAATCCACTTGTATTCCGGCGTAACTTAAGTATTCGGTTTTAATAAAGTATTCCAGAGAAATCCATTTGTAAGCCGCAGCGATATACTTATAATCCAAGTAATCCACTTGTAATCAAGAGTTATTCAAATATTATCCAAGATAATGAACTTGTAAGCCGGTAAAACTTAAATAATTCGCATTAATCCAAGTATTTAAGAGAAATCCACTTGTAAGCCACAGTAATTCGCTTATAATCCGAGTGATCCACTTGTCATCCAGCGCAATCCACTTTCAATACACTTTATTCCCACTATTATCCAGAATAATCCACTTATAATCCTGTGAAATTGAAGTACTTCGGATTAATCCAAGTATTCCGGAGAAATCCACTTGTAAGCCGCAATAATCCACTTTTATTCCGAGTAATCTACTTATCTCCATTAGTAATCCACTTATAGTCCAGTTTAATCAAAATATTATCCAGAATAATCCACTTGTAAGCTGACCAAACCTAAGTAATTGGGATTAATCCAAGTATTCCAGAGGAATCAACTTTTAAGCTTCAGTAATCCACTTATAATTTGATAAATCCACTTATCACCCCGGGTAATCCAATGTAATCCAGTTCAATCCAAATATTATCCAGGATAATCCACTTGCAATCCGGCATAACTTAGGTAAATCGGATAATTCCAAGTATTCCAGAGAAATCCGATTGTAAACCGCAGTAATCAACTTATAGTCCGAGTAATCGACTTGTAATCCAGATCTATCCAAATATTATTTGAGATAATCAACTTGTAAGCCGAAGACACTTAAGTGATTCACATTAATCTAAGTATTCCAGACAAATCCACTTACAATCCGAGTAATCCACTTGTCATCCACAGTAATCCACTTTTAATCCAATCTATTCCCACTATTATTCAGAATAATCCACTTGTAATCCGGCGAAATTGAATGAATTCGGATTAATCCAAGTATTCCGGAGAAATCCACTTGTGAGCCGCAGTAATCCACTTCTCACCTAGGGCAATCCACTTTTAATCCAGTTTCATCCAAATATGATCTTGAATAATCCACTTGTAATCAGGCGCAACTTAAGTAATTCGGAATAATTCAAGTATTCCAGAGTAATCAACTTGTAAGCTGCAGTAATCAACTTATAATTCGATGAATCCACTTACCGCCCAGGTTGATCCACTTGTAATCAAGTTTAATCCAAATATTATCCAGGATACTCCACCTGTAATCCGGCGTAATTAGGTAGATCGCATTACTCCCAGTATTCCGGAGAAATACACCTGTAAGCCGCAGTTATCCACTTATAATCCGCTAAATCCACTTTCTCCATTAGTAATCCACTTGTAATCCAGTTTAATCCAAATATTATCCAGGATAATCTACTTGTTATCCGGCGTAACTTTGGTAAATCGGATTAATCCAAGCATTTCAGAGAAATCCACTTTTAAACCGCAGTAATCCACTTATAGTTCATGTAATCGACTTTTAATCCAGAGTTATCCAAATATTATCCAAGATAATCGACTTGTAATCCGGTGAAACTTACGTGATTCGCATTATTCCAAGTAATCCAGAGAAATACACTTGTAAGCTGCAGTAATCCACTTTTAATCCGCCAATTCCACTTATCTCCATTAGTAATCCACTTGTAATCCAGTTTAATCCAAATATTATCCAGAATAATCTACTTGTTATCCGGCGTAACTTTGGTAAATCGGAGTAATCCGAGCATTTCAGAGAAATCGACTTTTAAACCGCAGTAATCCACTTATAGTTCATGTAATCGACTTGTAATCCAGAGTTATCCAAATATTATCCAAGATAATCGACTTGTAATCCGGTGAAACTTACGTGATTCGCATTAATCCAAGTAATCCAGAGAAATACACTTGTAATTCGGCGGGGCTTGAGTAATTCGGATTAGTTGGAGTATTTCAGAGAAATCCAATTGCAAGCCGCAGCAATCCACTTATAATCCGACTAACACACTTGTAATCCAGATTAATCCACTTGCAGTCCAAGTAATCCAAATTTAATCAAGGATAATTGACTTGTAATCCGGCAAAACTCAAGTGATCGGATTAATTCAAGTATTCCAAAGAAATCGGCTTGTAAAGCGCAGTAATCCACTTATAATCCGTTAAATCTACTACATCCAGCGTAATACACTTTTAATTCAGTTTATTCCCACTATTATCCAGAATAATCCACTTGTAAGCAGCATCAATTTAAGTAATTCGGAATTATCCAAGTATTCCATAGAAATCCACTTATAATCCGAGTAATCCACTTGTCATGCAAAGCAGTAATCCACAGAAAATCTGATAAGTCCACTTATCGCCATGGGTAATCCACTTGTAATCCAGTTTAATCAAAATACTAACGAGGATAATCCACTAGTAATCCGGCATAACTTAGGTAAATCGGATAATTCCAAGTATTCCAGAGAAATCCAATTGTAAACCGTAGTAATCCACTTATAGTCCGTGTAATCGACTTGTAGTCCCGAGTTATCCAAATGTTATCCAAGATAATCAACTTGTAATGCGATGAAACTTACGTGATTCGCATTAATCCAAGTAATCCAGAGAAATACACTTTTAAGACGCAGTAATCCACTTTCAATCCAGCGATCCACTTGTCTTCCAGGTTAATCCACTTTGAATGCGGTTTATTTTCACTATTATCCAGCATAATCCACTTGTAATCCACTTTAATCCATATATTATCCATCATAATCCACTGGTAATGCGGCGTAACTGAGGTAAATCGGATTAATCCAAGTGTTCCATAGAAATCCACATGTAAGCCACAGTAATAAACTTATAATCCGAGCAATAGATTTGTAATCCGACGGGGCTTAAGTAATTCGAACTAGTTGTAGTTTCTTAGAGAAATCCACTTGTAAGCCACAGCAATCCACTTATAATTGGACTAACATAATCAAGGATAATCCATTTGTAATCCGACAAAACTTAAGTGATTCGGATTAATCCAAGTGTTCCAGAGAATTTTACTTGTAAGCCGCAGTAATCCACTAATACTCCGCTAAATTCACTTATCGCCCCGGGTAATCCACTTGCAATACAGTTTAATCTAAATATTATGCAGGATAATCCACTTTTGATCCGGCGTAACTTAGGTAAATCGGATTAATCCAAGTATTCCAGAGAAATCCACTTGTAAGCCAGAGTTATCCAAATATTATCCAAGATAATCAACTTGTAATCCGGCGAATGTAGTTGCATTTCTAACCAGATTTTTTTTCAACTGAAAATATAAATTTTCATCTAAGATGATGAATCTTTAAAAAATTGAATTTTTAACAAAGTACTTCAACTTTTCAACAAAACAGATAAATTCTCAACAAAGAATGTGATAGTTGATATTTAAAATACAAAATATTTTAATATAGAATGAAAAAAAAGAATTCATCCAATAAGACGAATTTTTAACGAAATAGTTGTAACCCGAACCAAAAAATATTTTTATTTTAAATCGAACTATTAAAATTTTAATAAAAAAAGGTGAAATTTCTACTAAAAGAGATGAATTTTCAAACTAAAAAGACAAATTTTCGATTCGATTGTTGTATTTTTAATAAAAAAAGATTTTTTTATCAAGAAAAAAAAATTAGCCAATATTAAATTCACAAAAATTGAGTTCTGCTTTAGAAAATTTACTTTAGATTTGGTTAGAAATGTTATTTTTGGTATAAATATCGGATTATTCGGAATTATCCTTTCCAGTGACAAATAAACTGAAGCCATGGGAAGTGTAAGCTAATTCGGTAAGAATCATTAAAAAAAATGATAAAACATCTAATTATTAAAAATTTGTCATAATTGTTTTTTACATTTTTCATGTTATTAATAATAGAAAATAAAAATATATGGAGGTGAACGCGCGCTATGTGCGCAATTATTATTCTTATCTTATATAAATTTTTTAAATTGATATTTCAAAATAGTTCAACATTCACCCAAGTTACATTTTTAACAAACAAAAAAAGCATTTCTTTCGCAAAGATTAATTTTCTTCCAAGAAAGACAATTTTTCAACAAAATATATGAATTTTTTACCAAAGGGTGAAATTTTTATTTAAAAAAAAAAGACAAGAAACAAAATAGTTAAATTTTCGGTTACAAAAAATTAATAAAAAAAATCTACATAATAGTTTAATTTTCAACTAAACAGATTAATTTTCAAGTAAAGTGATGAATCTTTAAATAAGAGAAATGTATTTTTAGCAAAGTAGTTGAATTTTCAATCAAATTTTTTTATTCATTTTTAACCGAAAATATAAAGTTTCATCTATGATGATAAATCCTAAAAAAAATGAATTTTTAACAAAGTACTTAAATTTTTCAACAAAACAGGTAAATTCTCAACGAAAAATGTGATAGTTGATATTTAAAATACAAAATATTTTAATTTGGAATAAAAAAGGGTTAAATTCATCCAATGAGAGGAATTTTTAACGAAATAGTTGTAATCTGAGCTAAAAAGTATTTTTATTTCAAACCGGACTGTTACAATTTTAATAAAAAAAGGTGAAATTTCTACTAAAAGAGATGAATTTTCAAACCAAAAAGACAAATTTTTGATTCAATTGTTGTATTTTTAATCACAAAAGATTTTTTATATAAGACAAAAAATTAGGCAATATGAAATTCACAAAAATTGAGTTCTGCTTTTGAAAATCTACTTTAGATTTGGTCAGAAACGTTATTTTTGGTATAAATATCGGATTATTCGGAATTATCCTTTCCAGTGACTAATAAACGGAAGCCATGGGAAGTGTAAGCTAATTCGGTAAGAATTTCAGGAAAAGCTAAATGGATAGTAAATTCTGAGTTCGCGGGACGGATTTGAAATAGACGAGCGGAGTGAGAAAATCAGACGATGAACAGACGCGAGTCTCTCTATGATGCGCGTTTAAATAGCGCAACGCGGTACAAATTTAAACGCGACACGTGTTCTTAGACTTTTTTTTATCACTTCTCGGTAAATAACGCTTTTGCTTAATTTTCCACCGCAAAGTCTAAACACACTTTCAATTCCCGATTTTCCGCGACCCTCTTCTTTTTCCACTCTCCTTGGCCCCGATTTCGTTTTTAAATTAAGTGAAAAAAATTTATTTTTCACCTCTGTCAGGCTGCATCGAGAACGAATCGATTATTTTGGTACAGGGGAAGGTATAAATAGAAAGCTAATTAATGAGTTTGTTGCCTTCGAAAAAAAAAAACAAGAATTGTGGATTTTTATTTTTTTTTTTTGGTAAACGTAGATATCGTAAATTAGAATTTCTACAGGTACAAAATGTGGACATGAATTTTTTTCCTTTATTATCTTCCGGAATATTTTTTCGGATTTTAATTTCCTCTTCGGGCATATTTTTCTCTTCCGGATAGAAGATTACCTAAGCTTTAATTTTCTATTTTGGCACACTTTGCCGGATTTTTATTTTCTCTTCTGGCATATTTTTCTGTTCCAGAGATAGGAGTACCTGAACCTTTAATTTTCTATTTCAGCTTTTTTCCGCTTTTCACTTTCTTTTCTGGTATATATTTTTTATACAAAGGAAAAAATAATTTTTTATTAAAAAAAAAAAAATTGAATAATGATTTATTCTTAAATTTTATTTATTCATTTGCTTGAAGGTTATATAAATATAATTTTGCTAGGTTTCTCGAGAAAATGTTTCTTTTATTTGACACGATTTTGGAAAATTATAGAAAAAAATTGAGTAGCTTGGAAAAAAATTAAGAATATTTGATAAAGATTCGGAAATCTTTCAAAGTTTTAAGATATTTTTAATCTCTTAAAAATTCAAAGAATTCCTAGTATCTTTTAAACTGACTGGAATTATTCACGAAATTGTCTTCAAATGTTTCGAATTAGTTTTTTTACAATTCTGGACATCTTTTGTAATATTTCAAAATCTTTTTAAATATTCTTTTGAAATTAATTTAAAAGAAAAAATTACTTTAAATATTCCCAGGAATGTTAAGAAAATTTTGTTAATATCTTGAAAACTTTCAAAATCTTTAAAAAACTTGAAAATTTTATTTTGAAATTTTCAACAATCGACAGCTTGTTTCAAGTTTTTTGAAAATTTTCAACAATTTCTGAATATCGTGAGTAGAGGGCGATTAGAGTCAATTTTCTTCTTTTTAATTTAAAGCAATCACAATTAAATAATTTTTTTTTTAATTCAAGAATCTCGAAATTGAATGATTTCATATTAGAATTTCACAAGAGGACAACTTCAAAACGTAAAAAATGGAATATTTTCCGATTAGAATTTTCAAAAAAAGATCATTTAAAATTCAGAGGAATCTTAGCTGTAATTTTGCTTCAAAAGCATTCAAAATTGAATGATTTGAGATTAAAAACTTTTGAATTTTAATCAATTTAAATTCGATATGATTAAAATTTGACAGTTTAGATTTTGAAACCTAATTGAATATTTCAAAGTAAAAGCTTCTGAAATTCTAGGAACCAAAATTTTTATTAAATTAAGAAATTTATGCTCTAAGATCAAAATTTATGAAGCAAATTGTTCTATAATCAACATTTGTATTAAATTAAGAAAAGTATGATTTAACATCTAAACTGATTAAACAAATTTTTCTTGAATCAAAAAATAAATTCACCTTTATTTTCACTGTTCATAATGGAAGAATTTTTTATGCTAAACCTTGAAAACTTGATCATTCTAAAAAAGTAGCTGTTTTAGTTTAACTAATAATAACGCACTAGGAGTTAACTGATACTTCCTTGCAAAGAAAACTGTGTTTTTTATGAAGAAAAATGTTTAAATTATTCATTTTTCATGATAATTATTTATAAAAATATAAAAGGAATTATTCAATGTTAGTTCGTTTTGAGTAGAAACTATTCAGCAAACGCTAAGAATAGTATTGTGCATCTAGTGGTAGACGTATGCGATTCTAAGCATACGTCTTAAGAGAAAACAAAATCTGTGGATTTTTTATTTGAAAATAAGAAAATGACTTTAAGAGGAAAAATTCTGTTTTTTTTACAATTTTCTAATATTTAACAGGAATAGTTGAATTCTCAACCAGGAAGATCAATTTTCAACCAAAAAGGACAAGTTTCAGGAAAAAAATTCATGTAAAACAAAATTTAATTTTGAACAAAATAGTTACATTTTCAACAGTTTAATTTTCAGTTAAAAAATTTAATTTTCAACTAAAAAACGAACTTTAAACCAAATAGTTGAATTTTCAACTAAACAGATCAATTTTTGAACCAAACAGTTAAATTTTCAACTTAAAAAATCAAATTTTTAACTAAAAATGGAATAGTCAAAGTTTGAATAAAAGAGACGTTTAATCAGCTACAGATATTAACAGAAAAGTAGTATATGTTTGTAAGCACTGCCCAAACCATTTATAAAATTAAACTAATAAAAAAAGACGTCTTACACTATTTTTCATCCCTCTATTGTAAAAAGTTCTGAAAATAACAGATTCGTTGGTACATCAACGTTGATCTTTAACTCATCAAGTGACACGAAATGACACTTGACACCGCAGCAAATGCAGGTTATGTGAAGCTTGTGAAGTTAATCCACGCCTAACCACACTTTCTCGTTTACTTTTCTCACTGGTAGGTAAAATCGAGTTTCCCTCAGGCTAACGTTATTAATCGATGAATCGATAACTTCGTCGACTCTCAAGGAGCCATGACAGAATAATGTTTACACAAATAAAATTCTCAAAACTTTGTATTTATTGATCAAATTAGTTAACTGCTGATATCTGGTAAACGATCGCCCAGTGACAGCTAAAAACAATACATACTAAATGGATTTCAATATACTTTACCTATTTGAGTTTCATCAAGAAGAATTGTAGATGAGGGCGATCCTCTCCTTCTCAGTCAAGCTATTAAATATAAGTGAGGACAGATAATGCCTCCGGTTTAAATGGTTTTCCAAATTTCTACTATTCTTAAAAATATCGGCAAATGAGTTTTGAAATTTGTTTTCAAAATATCATTTAATGATAAATTTACCGTGTGACGATATTTTATAAGCAGTTCGCTTACATTTTCTAATTTTAGTTGCAATTGGCCTTAAGCATTACATTTTGTATCTGTACTAGTTGTTTAAGAAAACTTTCAGGTCTGGACGGCATTTGAAAAAACTGGCATTTGATTTATCGTGCAATCATTATTAGCAATTTTTGTACAATAGACAAAAAGTTTTTTAATAATATTAGATTTATTTAATTACAGTTGTAGCTACATGGCTGCGTGAAAAAGGTCAAGAATTCCGCAGGCCCTGTACTCTACTGCAGAATGAATAGTCATTTACAGGATACGTTGATTGAAATAATGGATAATGAATTCTCCGATATTTCAGAGACTTTACATAATTTAGGAATAAAATTTACTGTAAAATTGAAAGATATATAAAACTGAAAAATATATAAAAATCAGAGTGCACATTTGCCATTATTGCAGCTATCCAATCGTTTTCATTTCTTTCCGAACCCTTTCGAGATCTGCATCTGATTCATTCCGAAAATTTGTGAAAAAAGCAATATAACATTCTAAGCAAAATTGCTATTAATTTTATTTTTAATTAATTCAGAAACTATTTGCCTGAAATTACTCCATTTTGTCAAAATTTGTAAAAAATTTGGATAGTAACATCTCGGAAAGATTTTCAAAGACAATCGCACACACACTTATGTTATTAAATATTTTAGCTCTCTAAGTCAACATGGAATAGTTTTTACCATATCTTGAAGGACTTGTATAGAATTACAGAAAAGAAGTACGCCAACAGTGAACTGTATCGGAGCACAATATGCATGCTTAACCGTACTCTTTTCTGGAAAGAGCATGTAATAAACATATCAAAGAACACCTACAAGGTTACTCCTGGTGAGGAGCTTAATTCTACCATTTTCTGACTTTGGGTGTATCGCTTACGACGATATATCGTTCAAACTCAAAAATAAATTAGAACGGGCACTGAATGCTTGTATTCGGTTAATTTACAATATACGCAAGTATGAGCATATAACACCATACAGGCAGCGCACTGGCCCTCTCATTGTTGCCAAGAGAAGACAATTTTGTATGGGCAATCTTCTATATAATATTTCTCATAATCAGGCACATGAGTATTTCGTGAAGTTTTTCAAATTAAGCGACAGCAAATAATCAAATTAGCCAAAATTTCTTGAAACATAAGCGGTCCTTACTGTTCCACGTCATGGTACCTGTCAGCTGCAGAGGTCCATTATTGTGAAGGGAACGCGATTCTGGAACAAAGTATCCTTTTCGATAAGGAATGCGCCGACTAGCTTTCACTTCAAAAAACGATTTTACGAATATCTCTTTAATATTGATAACCCTATCCTTGAATTCACTCATTGGTAGCTCTCACTACATTATATTATTTAGTCACATAGATCCCTAAGTATGCAAACCTACAATACCAACCTACATTACCATTGTTACTTTTAACTCTTTATTTAATTTTTTTATTATTTGGTTTATTACTTGTTTGATTTTTTTCATCATTCTATTTAATATTATTTCGAGCTGTTCATGAACTATAAGTTACATATTTGGACTACAAACCAACTAATTAATTCGTGATTATCTGTCATACATATAATGTTAATAATAATCTACCACATTAGACATATAACCCTTATCAGACCAATGACTGTACAGTTTAAGTGATACTGTATTACCTGTTTCTTAGAGGGCTATTTAGCCCTAGGACCTTATACAAAAATACAAATGGAAATACAAAAACAAGATAATTTTATGAAATTACAGAAAATATGTACGCAAACAGTGCTAGAAACTGAATAAATAAGTACAATGCAATAGACAGTGGCGTGCCGATATATTTTCTTTTTGTTAACAAAATTTGTACAAGATATTTTATATGAAACGATTTTTACATAGAACTTCACAAAAAATTAAATGATAGTAGTTATTTTTGAATGGAAATTTGCAGGCATCTTCGTGGCTGTATTTTTAATCAGCGCATTGTAATACATCGATACACGAGGATACGAAAATAAAAAAAATATAAACTGGTTTTCAAAGAATTCTTAATCTCGACCAAAGTCGTGAGTTTAATAATTCATCAAATTTCTGCGTCGGAGTTACGAGCTTCGTTCCGATTAGTTTTAGCATACAACACAATACATATTGTGACAGCAATATATATATATATATATATACATATATACATATATATTAGAACATGTAGGGCAGGAAATAGGATGCTATAAAATGAAATTACGCAAAATTGAACTAACCATTAAAAATGATCAATATTTAATACCAGTAGACCAGTATTATTTATGGCATTGTTTTCAGTAATTTATTAAAGTTGGTAACTTTCATCAATTCATTAACAGATTCGTCAGGAATGTCAATATTGATGGGAAATTGATGTTTCCCACTACATTCTGAATATTTTTTGATCCAGCTTTTATTCTCTTTATGAATGAATGTGTCCGAAAAAGCTAATAAATAAATTTTTAAGCTCTACAACAAGAAGTCATTATCTAAGTTGCCAAATTTATTATTCGAAATTTCTTCAAGTATTATTGCTGATACTCATTATTTATTCAAATATAATAAGTTCTCTAATGTGTATCTATTTATACTCTTTTTTCTCAAAAATTACATCATAAATTACGAATTACATCGAAATCCTGAAATTAAAAAAAATGCAGTTGACAGAATTCAAAATTTTTTTTTTTTAACATTTAAAGAAAGTTCTAACCTGAGCACAATTTCTTCAAATTTATAATTATATATTATTATTCACCTCCAAAAACTGAACATACAAAAATTCAACATAATTGTTTGATCCACAGGAATATTTTTTATAAATTTTTAGAGGTTAAATTTCAAAACTTAAACCTTACTTCAACTTCTTTCCAGTTTGGCAAACTAATGTTAGGCCTCTCAATATTTGCTCTGAAATTTTATGGTTTTTTTGTAAAGACGAAAATTTAAAAAAATCTCAAAATTATTTAATACATCTTATAGCAGTTCAGGACATACTATCAGATTTCCCATAATTTCATCGGATTGTATTATATTTTAATGGATTTCACAGAATTTATTACGAACCATTGAGGAATTTCGGATTTCAAATATTTCAAGGTAAGACCAAAATTTGCGAAAAATTTTCGAAGATTTTAACAAATATTTCAAGGAATTTTCAATTGATTTCAGTAATTTAAAGGCATTTTAAAGAATTTTTAAGATTCTAGGGTATTTGAAAAATACCAATACATTTTTTAGAGCTTTAAAAGATTCCAAGATATTTCAAATTATTTTAAAGGATTTGGAATTTCTTAGAATATTATTGATAAATTTTAATAATTTGAAGTGAATTTACTGTATTACAAAATTTTAGCTTTTTTTAATTTCAATAAATTTTCAAGAACTTCAAAAGGCTTTAGGGAACTTTAAAAGATTAGAAATATTTTAGGGTATTTATAAAAATTCCAAGAAATTTCCAAAAGTTTTAAAAAATGTCAAGAGATTTGAAAATACTTTAAACGATTTCAATTTTTTTAGTTTATTTTGAATAATTCTAAGGAATCTTTCATTTATTTTAATCATTTTCAGGTATTCTATGAGATATCCAAATATTTCAATGGTTGTAAGAGATTTAAAAGATCTCAAAGTATTCTATTGAATTTTTCAAGATTTAGGAAATATAATTTTTTTTTAATTTTACGGTAATTTTAATATAAATAATAAAATAATGCTTAAAATTTATAACTGATATTTTTTTCAATAATGAAAGACAAGCTCAATTTTCTGTCAATGCAAATTAAAGTAAGTGTCTCCTTATGCCTTTTGAAAATTTAACAATTTAAGCTATTACATCTGTTTCATCTTTCACAGAGTCGAAATTTAATTATTATTTTTTATTTTTCATTTGCAATACTTTAATTTGTAATACTTAGATGATCTCAAATTGAAACCGTTTGTAAATTCACAAGAATATTTTAAATTTCAAAGCATCGACAACTGTAATTTGATGATTGTGAATTCTCTTTTGTTAAAGCTCCTTTGACCGAATATTTCAATCCTCAACCAAGAAAAATCACACGTCCTATCAGAAAGTGATCGCTAACAAATTTGTAGATCTTCTTTGAACGCACACTTTTTTTGATCCATGAATTTCGTGAATTTCTTGAATCTATTAATTCCTGGAATTCCGTGAATTTTTTGAATTTCGTGAATTCCTTCAATTACATGAATTCCTTGAATTACTTGAATTCCATTTACTCCTTAAATTTCCTGAATTCTATGAATCTTGTAAATTCCGTGAATTCCATAAATTTCTTGAATCCATTAATTCCTTTGATTCCGTGAATTTCTTTAATTTCGTGAATACTTTAATTACATGAATTCCCTGAATTCCATTCATTCCGTGAATTCCTTGGATTTCGTGAATTCTGTTAATTCCGTGAATTCCATAAATTTCTTGAATCCATTAATTCCTTGAATATCGTGAATTTCTTGAATTTTGTCACTTCCTTCAATTACATGATTTTCTTGAATTCAGTGAATTCCTTGACTTCCGTAAATTGCATGAGTTGACTGCATACCGCAAATTCCTTCAATTCCTTGAATTCCCTGAATTCCAGCAATCTCGTGATTTCTTCCAATTCCGTGAATTCCGCTAACTTCATAAATTCCATGAATTCCATGAATTCCGTGAATTTCATGAATTTCGTGAATTCCATGAATTGCATATATTCCGCGAATTCCATGAATTCCTTGATTTCCTTGAATTCCTTGAACTCATTGAATTCCGTGAATTCCTTCAATTCCTTGAATTTCTTGAATTCCGTGATTTCCTTGTATACTATCAATCTTGTGCTTTTCCACCAATTCCATGAATTCTCCTGATTCTGTGAATTTCGTGAATTTCGTGAATTCCTTCAATGACATAAATTCCTTGAATACCTTGAATTTTGTGAATTTCTTGAATACCGTGAATTCCTTTAATTCCTTGAATTCCATAAATCTCGTGATTTCCTCCAATTCTATGAATTTCTTGAATTCCGTGAATTCCTGAGATTTCTTGAATTCCTTGAATTCCTGGAATTCTTTGAATTCCTGGAATTTCTTGAATTCTTAGAATTCCTGGGATTTCTTGAATTCCTTGAACTCTTCGAATTCCCTGAATTCTTCAAATTCCTTGAATTCATTGAATTCCTTGAATTCTTTGAATTCCTCGAATTCCATTCATTCTTTGAATTCCCTGAATTCCGCAAATTCCTTAAATTCCTTGAACTCCATAAATTTCTTGAGTCTATTAGTTCCTTGAATTCCGTGAATTTTTTTAATTTCGTGAATTCCTTCAATTATATAAATTCCTTGAATACCTTGAATTTCTTGAATATCGTGAATTCCTCTAATTCCTTGAATTCCTTGAATTTCATCAATCTCGTGATTTTCTCAAATTCTATAAATTTCTTGAATTCCGTGAATTCCTGAAATTTCTTGAATTCCTTGAATTCCTTGAATTCCTGGAATTTCTTGAATTTCGTGAATTCCTTTAATTACATTAATTCCTTGAATTCCGTAAATTCCATTAATTCCTTCAATTACAAGAATTCTGTGAATTCCGTAAATTCCATAAATTTCTTGAATTTATTAATTCCTTGAATGGAATAGATAAATTTCAAGTCAAATAGATGAATTTTGAATAATTGACTTTCAACCAAGTTGTTGTATTTTCAACCAAAATGTTGAATTTTCAACTGAAATTGTAGATTTTTAACTGAAATACTTGAATTTTCAACCAAAAAGATGAATTTCCAGAAAGGAAAATTAAATTTTGAACAAAAAGAATAATTTTCTATCAAAAAATATGATTTTTCAACAAAATACATGCATTTTTAACGAACTATTCAATTTAAAAAAAAAGTATCAGTTTTCAACATACAAATTCAATTTCTCAGTTTCATTTTTTGGCTAAAAAAAAAATTAATTTCCAACCAAGCTTATAAATTTTCAAGTAAAATGATGAATCATTTACAGGAATAGTTTAATTCTCAAACAAAAATGGTAATTTGTCAACCTGAAATTGAATGGTTAAATTTTAAATTTTGTATCATGTTCAACTGAAGAGGTGAATTTTTAAGTACAATGTTAGAATATTTAATAGGAATAATTACATTTTCATCTTGAAAAAAAAATTATATTCTGGCAAAGAAAAAACAAATTTTCAACAAAATAGCTCACTTTTCAACCAAAGATATAAATTTTTAATTGAAATTATGAATCTTGAACCAACAAAAATTAATGTTTAACAAAAGAGTTTAACTTTCAACCCACAAAATTAAATTTGTATTCCAAAAAAGATGAATTATAAACGAAGAATCTAGTAGTGATCCCAACCAAAAAATTAATTTTTAATCAAAAACAGTTGAATTTACCCAAAAAAACTACTTTTCGACATAAGTTTAATTTTCAACTCAAAAAGATTTTTCAGCCGTCAAGGGAGAGAAACAATTGCTTAAAGGTGTTGAATTTTCAAGCAAAGAGATAAATATTTGAATTTTCAACTAAAAATGATGAATTATCAAACATAATAGTTTAATTTCCACTTTACAAAATTAAATAAGCTAAATTAAAATTCTCGCGCTTTAAGGTATGTAGATACTTTTATTTTAACGTATTTGTTTACCAATACGGTGGTTCAAAAAAGGCTTTTTTGAAGACAAAAGAGTTTTTAATTCTATTTAAAATTTAGGTTAAATAATAATTTTTGTCGCTTAAGAAAAGTGGATCTGATGATTATAAGTGCTGCATCAAAAGTGATAAGTTTGAAACATGAAAAAAGACTTAAAAATCATCGACAAAATGCTTTTATGACAACCCAATTTTTTTTTACTCTAAACAAATGATTAAAATTGTAATAAAAATCACATTTTATTTTCTATCAAAGATTTTATACGGTAATAATAATTTTAATATTTTAATTTCTGAGGGCGCTGTTATTCTACCTGATTTCACGAGTTCACATTTTGGTCGCACTGAAAAAATAGATGGTGTATGCAGCGCAGCAAATCCCAATACTCTTTCAGTTTTCAATGTTGCATCGTTCATATACAATTATTAATAATATTACTATATAAACTTAGAATATAAATAATGAAAACATTATCGTTTATCAATTAAAACTCAAAAATCAGCAGAAAGTATTAAAAAAATGATTAAATTATGTTTCCATAGCAATTGATTGCTACTCATTGAATTAGTAAGTCGGCATTACTAAGCAGATTAGTAGAATACCCTTACTCATTCATTTAGTAACATAAATCTTTCCATTTCATTCAGTAGAAACTGATAAAATTACTCATTTAACTATTACTAATTGCATTAGTAAATTTTCTACTAATTCGGATTTAAAGAGATAAGACTTCAAAATGTGCGTGAAAATAAATGTTAAGTTTCAACTCGATTTAGCTAATATTGACGATTCATCCATCTCTATATATAATTTTTTTTTGTTCAAAACAAAAAACTGGATTTATTTTTATGTGGATTCGAAAAAATTTCCGAACGATATGCTTAAAATTCGAGAAAAAAAATTCCAATGCATTTTTGGACCACCCGATTCTGCACCCTGATGGACAACCCCTTACCGACATTTACTGCCATCGGAAATCTTTCATGGTTTGAGCTTCAGCAACTTTGATCTAGATCGCACCTTAGAAATACGGAAAAAAATGGAAGATTCTCGACCATAATTCTTCTTCATCTCTAATTATATCATGTTCCCCTCATCACTAATTTCGCATCTGTCTTCACCGAGGAAATCCAGCACAAAGTGCATAATTCTCATCGTCAAAGAGAAGAGAAAACGGTGCGGCGGTAATCTTGAACCATAAATACGCCACGCATAAGTTATTTCGTAACTCGCATCTTTGGTAAGTGATAAATCGCAGGAAGGAGCCATGTAACGATATTCACGGTAGCTTCTGATGGTCCTCAATTTAAGAGGTATTCAGTACGACACAAAGACGTCGGTAGCCCCATATGTCATCGTGGCAACGTCTATGGTGGCGGTTCCTTGGCGTTCCGTATGGATAATGTTGATGACGTACAACATAGATCCGTACACTGACATGACGGTATTTACGGTGCTTTGCTTCGGGATAAGAGCGACCTAAAGGCGTAAGCGATCGCTAATTGATGTTACTCGAAGGACTCTCTGTGTGGTCCTAATCATCATATCATCCTATCTTTCTTCACTTTTTTCGCCTTCCACTTCAAGAAGAGGTTGAAAAGGTCGAAAGATTCGATCCATTTTGGGAAATGTCGTGCGTAGGAGCTATTATCAAATTCTGAGATTGATTGTGGGAGTTGTGGATTAATAATTATGATCGGCCATTGTTGGATTTTGATGATTTCTCTTTTTCTTTGTGAAGACTTTGATGTCAGAGCTGTCGTGTCGATGGCTTTTATAATGGCTCTGATCTCAAGAAAAATAATTAGGAATTGATAACACTAGTTTACAGCTATTTTGCCCACCATATCTTACTGTGATTTTCCCATGTATTTTGGCCCACTAAACACGAAAATCACACTTAACATTTTTTTATGGAAGCGTTTTTAAGAATTTTAAAAGTTTTCTAGATAATAATAAAAAAATAATGTAATTCATTGGAAAATTTAAACTGATTTTTTAGTTTGAAAAATAAATTTTTGGAGAAAATTGACAAAAATTTCGAAGAATTCAGAATTATTTCCTAAAATTTCGAAAAAGAATCCGGATGATTTTAAAGCTGAATTTTTCAATTACAAATTAATTTGAAAGTTGAAAAAAATTTCAACAAATTTTAATAAAATGTTCATTTGATGATGATTTTTTATTTTGAAAAATTAATTCTAAGCGAATATTTAGAAAGCTTTTTTTATATTTCAAATGATTTTAAAAATTCTCCTAGAATCTGGAAGATTTTCGGACAATTTAAACAAATTTTCAGAATTTTAAGACAAATTTGAATAATTTTAAAAGATACATGAAAGGTTTACAAGTTTTGGAAATGGTTACAAAAATATCTTGGAATTTGGAAGATGTATTTTCAGATAAGAAGATTGATCAATGATTGTATTGATTCAAATGAATGAATTAATAATATTAAATAATTACAACAAAAAAACAAATTTTACAATGAAATAGATTAAATCTGAATCAATAAATAACTAAACTTAAATTACTATAACTCATCTAGATTACAAGTGAATTACCCTTGGTTACAGCAGATTAAAAATGCATCACGCCGGATTAAAACTATATTACTACAGATTAGAACTAGATTACTCTCAAAACAATTGTAATATCTCTGATTATAGGAGGATTAGCCTGTATTGCAAGTGGATTACTTGGATTACCTGAATTAATTTAAATTATCTGGTTTACAAGAGAATTAAACTGGATTATAACTAAATTACCCTAGATTAAAACTGGATTACTCTCAAAATATATATAATATAGGTGGATTACTCTGTGTTACAAGTGGATTACTTGAACTACTTGAATAATTTTAAAATTACCTCGATTACGAGTGAATTACACCGCATTATAAATATATTACTCGAGATTAGAACTGGATGACTCTGCAAAGACGTATATTTTCTCTAATTATATGTGGTTTAATCTGTATTGCAAGTGAATTATTTTGTATTGCATGTGGATTACTCTGTATTACAAGTGGATTACTTGAATTACCTGAATCAATTCAAATTATCTCGATTACTCTGTGGTGGATTACTCTGTATCACAAGGGGATTACTTGGATAACCTGAATCACTTCGAATTATCTGTAATTCTCCGGAAACGGTTGTATTATCTCTGAATATGGGTGAATTACTCTGCATGACAAGTGGATTACTTGAATTACCTGAATTAATGAAAATTATCTGAATTACGAGTGAATTAAACTGTATTATAACTAAATTACTCCAGATTAAAACTGGATTACTCTGAAAGCAAGTGTATTATCTCTGATTATAAGTGGATGAGCATGTATTACAAGTGGATTAACAGCGGATTACGAGCGTATTTTACCAGATTATAAATATATTACTTCAGATTAGAACTGGATTACTTTGCAAACAAGTGCATTATCTCGAATTATAGGTGGATCACTCTGTATTGCAAGTGGATTACCCGCATTACCCGATTCCTCCGAATAATTTGAATTTATCTGGAAACAATGGTATTATTTCTGATGATGGATGGATTAGCCTGTTTTACAAGGTGGTTACTTGGATTACCTGAAACACTTCCGATTACTGGATTACGAGTGTATTACACTGGATTATAAATGTATTGCTTCAGATTGGAACTGGATTACTCTGCAAACAAGTGTATTATATCTGATTATAAGTGGATTACTCTGTATCACAAGTGGATTATTTGGATCGCCCAAACCACTTCGAATTATCTGGATTACTCTGAAAACAAATGTATTTTCTCTGAATATAGGTGGATTACTCAGCATTACATGTGGATTACTCACATCACCTGGAATAATTGGAATTAGCTGCAATAAAAGTGAATTAAACTAAATTATAAATAAATTACTACAGATTAAAACTGGATTACTCCGAGAATATGTGTATTGTCTGATTATAGGTGGATTACTCTGTAATTCAAGTGGATTACTTGGATTACCTAAATTATTTAAGTTATCTGGATGACAAGTGTATGGCTCTGTATATTTTGGATTAAGAATGGGTTACTTGAAATTATAACTAGATTATTCTAGAGTACTCATATTGTGTGCATTACAACTGGATATCTCTAGATCAGACAAAATTCAAACTAGATGTTACTATATTAGAACTGGATTACTCCTGATTATTAGTGAATTGTTCTGTATTACAAGTGGATTGTTCTGTATTTCAAGTGTATTGTTCTGGATTTTAAATGAATTGTTTGGATTACAAGTGGATTACTTGGATTACCTGAAATAATTGAAATTATCTGGATTACAAGTGAATTAAACTAAATTATAATTAAATTGCTGCAGATTAAAACTGGATTACTCTGGAAAGAAATGTATTGTCTCTGATAATAGGTGGATTACTCTGTATTGCAAGTGGACTACTTGGATTACCCGAATCACTTCGAATTATCTAGATTACCCTGGAAAAATAGTATTATACCGGACTATAGGTAGATTACTCTGTAATTTAAGTAGATTACTTGGATTACCTGAATCAATTCAAATTATCTGGATGACGAGTGTATTACTCTGTGTATTTTGGATTAATAATGGATTACTTAAAGTTATAATTGGATTACTCTGGAGCACTCAAATTGTCTGGATTACAACTGGATTTCTCTGCATTGGACCACATTTAAACTAGATTTCACTATATTAGAACTGGATTACTCCTCATTTCTAGTGGATTGTTATGGATTACAAGTTTATTACTTGGATTACCTGAAATAATATAAATTATCTGGATTACAAGTGAATTAAACGGAATTATAACTAAATTACTGCAAAATAAAACTGGATTACTTTGGAAACAAGTGTATTCTACCTGATTATAGAGAGGATACTCTGTATTGAAAGTTGATAACTTGCATTACTTGAATCACTTCCAATTATCTGGATAACATGTAAATTACACCGGATTACGAGTGAATTACACCGGATTTTAAATGTATTACTCCATATTAGAACTGGATTACTCTGGAAAGAAGTGTATTTTCTTTAATGATATGTGGATTACTCTGTATTGCAAGTGGATTGTTTGGATTGCCTGAATCACTTCGAATTATCTGGATTAGTCTGGAAAAAATGGTATTATATCTGATTATAGGTGGATTACTCTTTAATTCAAGTGGATTCCTTGAATTACCTCAAGTGATTTAAATTACATGGATGACAAGCGTATTACTGTGTATGTTTTGGATTAAAAATGGACTACTCAAAATTATAACTGGATTACTCTGGAGTACTCAAATTATCTGGATTACAACTGGATTTCTCGAATTAAACCACATTCAAACTGAATTTTACTATATTAGAACACAATTACTCCTGATTACTAGTGGATTGTTCCGGATTACAAGTGGACTGTTCTGAATCACAAGTGAATTGTTCTGGATTACAACTGGATTGTTCTGAGTTACAAGTGGATTGTCTTGGAAAAAAGTGGATTGTTCTGGATTACAAATGAATTGTTCTCGATTACAAGTGGATTACTTCGGTTTACTCCACTTTGGATTACCCATACTATGTATGTATGTATTGCAAGTGGATTATTCGGATTACCTGAATTAATTTGAATTATCTGGATTACGAGTGAATTACACCGGATGATAAATGTATTACTCTATATTAGAACTGGATTACTCTGCAAACAAGTCTATTATCTCTGATTATAGATAGATTACTTTGTATTGCATGTGGATTACTTGGATTACCCGAATCACTTCGAATTATCTAGATTACCCTGGAAACAATTGTATTATCTCTGTTTATAAGTGGATTACTTTGTAATTTATGTGGATGACTTGGATTACCTGAATTCATTTAAATTATCTGGATGACAAGCGTATTACTGTGTATGTTTTGGATTAAAAATGGACTACTCAAAATTATAACTGGATTACTCTGGAGTACGTGATGAGAATGTGTTCGTTAAAGCCGAAGGAGCTTTAACAAAAGAGAATTCACAATCACCAAATTACTGTTGTAGATTTTTACTAATTAATTGCTAAATTAGTGAAATATTGAAGATAAGAGATTGTTGAGCGTATATTTTAGTGTACAGTTTTCTGGATGACGTCGAGTCTGATATGATCGTTCTTGGTTAAGAGGCTACTGGATCGTAGAACGGTTCATGGGAGAAAAAAGAGGATTTGCATAATTGTAAGTTGTCTCGAGACGACGGTTATTCCGTAGGCTGGCTGTAGAGTGTAGATTGTAGGAATAAACTTCCTTCATTTATGAACACCACATCACTTCATTGCACTGACACACTTCCTGATTCTTACATTGACACGAACTCGGTTCTGCATTGATAAGGGCAATGTTCGATTATGCATTATGCACAAGCATCTTTTATTAGCATCTTAAATATTCCTCTTTCCAACTTTAAAATATGATAATTTATCCATTTCTCTACAACGGTAAATAGATTACAATTTTACAAGTGTCAAGGGAGATTAATGTTCTTTTTTTTTGTGTGGATGATTCTGAAACCAGTCTATTCAGATTATTAAATTTTCCAATTAGGAAAAGAAAACAATCCCAAATATTTTAATGCATTTTTAAATAAACTTATAAATTTTAAAACATTCTTTTTGCAGAAATTTAAATAAAAAGAAGACTTCTTTCAAGAAAATTGAGGTAAAATATGTAAACTCAATTTAAAAAAATCTTGAAAATTATTCATATTAATTACAAATTATATTAACTATTAAAAAAAGTTTTAATTAAGATTGAAAGAAATCCATTTTATCATGAACAATTTTTGCAGAATAAGCAAAAAATGATTCACAAATAAAAAATACACTTTAAAAAATTCTCACTTTTCGGCTCATTAGAGACAAGAATAACACTTTTCATAGTGTTTTTCTTGTCTCTAATGAGCCGAAAACTGAGGTTTTTTGGAAATTTATTTTTTAATTGTGAATTATTTTGTTTCTTATTACACACATTTTTTCCCCACACAATTTTTAAACTTTTTTACATTTTCCAAGAGGTAAGAAAAATGAAATGATGGGCAAAAACTTATTACGAAGAATTCGAAAAAAAAGTTAGAAGCTTTTTAATAATTTTTTAAGATTTCAGGAGATCAATTTTTTTGGAGATTTCTGGGAAATTTTCAAATGGCTTAGATTTTATTTTAAAACAATAATTTTAAGTTTTGAAGATTTCAAAATGTGTGGAAAAAGAATATGGAAGACTTCAAGATAATTTTTATTTTTCAGGATTCAAACAGTTTTCAGGTAAACTGAATTTGGCAGGGTGTCAAGAGAATAAAAAATGTGTTCTTAAGAGTCATGGGAAAATTTCCAATGATTTTTTAAAAAGAAATCTAAGAGAAAATTGAAGAAGATTACAGAATATTTCAAATTATTTCCTAAAATTTTTTAAAAGAGTAAAAGATTTAAAAGCAAAATTTTGCAATATTGTCATATTAGATCATTTTATAACAAATCTGAGTAAGTTAAAGAGATACTTAGAAGTAATAAAACGAATAAATAAGAATTAAAACTTATAAAGTTATTTAAAATTTCTTTTAAGGTTTCAAGAAAATAAAATAAAAATCATAGGTTTCTAAGAAAAATTAAAATGATTTTTTATTTTGAAAAATTAATTTAAAGAGAATATTTAGAAAAATTGCAAAACATTTCGAAAGATTTCTAAAATTGACAAAGAATAATCTGCAAGACTTTAAGTCAATGTTTTTAATTTTGCAGAATTTAAAAGAAATTCATAAAACATTTGAATAATTTAAAAAGATTAGAAGGTTGAGAAATCCTGAAAAGATTAAAAAAAGAATTTTCCTCAAGATTCTTGGGGAAATTTTAAATGATTTTTTATTTTGAAAAGTAAACTTAAAACAAATTGAAAACGATTTGAAAACATTTCGAACGATATCCTAAAATTTCGAAAAATAGTGTCGAATATTTCAAAGCAAAACGTTTAAATTTGGTAAGATTGAACAATTTAAAAAAATCGAGTAAATTCAATAATATATATTCAATATTTTTCATGACAATATTCATTGATTATATAAACAATTTGTTTATATAACTGAAAGTTTCTGCAATAACGAAAATAGGACAGCTAGAAGTCTTTGGCAAAACATTTCAAGTTGAATCAACAAAAACAAATTAAGCCTATTCATGAAAAAATGGTTGAAGTGTGGATTTGTTTATAAAAATTGTTTAATTTATTAGTAAGCAGCAGTTTTTCTTAAAAGGTTTTAAGTGCGTATTATTATCTTTTATATTCAATACTATTCTGATTGATTGAAAATTGTATGCAAGTATAAAGGTCGAATGTAATGTATAATGTAACAATTATTTGAATGTTTGAATGAAAATAATTGTTTAATGATTTTTATGTTGTGAACTGATTAATTAATTATCAACTGATTCTATCAGAACTTAAATTTTCTGGAATTAGTTTGAAAGGTTATTATTAAATCAAATTTTCATAAATTAAAGTATGCAATTTTTTAAAATATTATTTAAATGTTTTAATGCAAACTAGAGTTTCAAGCTTCTTATTTTGTGAAATTATCTATTAATTATTAGCTAATTAACTTTTTTCACGGTAATAAATTTAATAAAGATTAACATTTATTTTAGGTAATATAAATTCATTATTAAGTTAAAGGTTTTATAATTAAAAATTGGATATAATCTGTATCATAAAAGTTTAATTTTTTCTCAAATTACTGTAAAAGGTTACTAAAAAATTAAAAATTGAGAAATGAAAGTGAAACTTAAAAAAAATATGAAATAAAAATTATTTGAATGCCTGAATAAAAATTATAGTTTAATGCTTTTTATGTTGTCAACAGATTAATTAATTACTAGCTGATTAATTTTTTTCACAATATTAAATTACATAAAGATTGATTCTGAATTTTTTCACAATAACTAACATAAATTGATTATTTACTTCAGGGTTATGTAATTGAATATTGGCTATAATTTATACGATTAAAGATTATTTATTTTAAAAATACCTCTATTCCAATTATGTAATTTTTGTAAGTTTTCGTGATGTTGTTAAATGAGTATCTACATTCAATTTTCAAAATTAGGTTTTAATTTTTTATGAAGTTTATTTAAAAGGGTAATAACAATGAAATTTTTGTTGGAAAATATGAAATGAACATTATATAAATGTTTCCATGGGAATAATTCTTTATTGCTTTTTATGGTGAAAACTTAATAATTAATTATTAGCTGATTAGTGTTGTTACAATATTAAATTACATATAGATTGAATTATAATGTTTTTTATATTAAGAAACATGAATTAATTATTTATTTCAAGGTGATGTAGTTGCGTATTGGCTATAATTCGTAAAATTAAAGTTTATTTATATTTAACATATGTCTGTTGCAACTATATCATTTTGTTAAAGGATTTACCGCGGTCCTACTGGGAGCCGATGTCATTTTTTACATGACAGTTGCTCCCAGTGGGACCCTGCGGTGGTTCTTAACCTTTAGTTTTTAATTATATATATATATATATCTCGATAAAATCATATTCGCAACGTACTACTTTAGAGTTTATAATAAATTTGTAATTTGTTATTAACAATTGTATTGTTATAAATAGCAGCCTGAGATTTTGTAGTGATTTTTAATATTTATGAGGTTACTTCTATCTGTTATCCACTTTGAAGTCATTTACAAGCATCATCAAACTAAATGGAACTTTATTTATCATTGTTATAAACAAATAATACAAACAAACGCAGAATTTAAGCAATTATTGAAGGTTTGAAGTATTTTTTTGCAAAGTTGTTTCTGCTGGCTTGCTAGTTATATTCCAGGGGAGAACATTGACATTTGATGAAAAATGTAATTGTTATAAGCAAATGGAATAAACAAATTTGATGTTAGTGCAATTTTTTGAAGTTTGGGGTACATTTTTCTGGCAATTAGTTTCAGTTGATTTGACAGTGATATTCTGGAGCAGTGCATTGATATTTTATGAAAAATGTGATTGTTATAAACAAATGGTATAATAGGGTTACTAGATCCAGGAAACGAAAAAACAGGACAGCATTTGTTTCGCGACCTTTTTTTTAAAGAAAAAAGAAAAAAATTAGACAGGTCCGTCTCGTTCGCAATTATGGACTTCTGCAGGCAGGCTGTCTGCAACTACCGGCAAGCAGAAGTATGAAAATGCCATGAAACTACACCTTTTCACGCGGACACAGCGCAAGCGCGAAAGGTATAGTCGTCCTTGTCGTACGCGAACCGAATTTCGCGTCCTCGTCCTTCTGACGAAAAAACAGGACATTATTGGAAAAACCAGGACACTAGGACAGGCAGGGCAAAATCAAGACATGACCCGCAAAAACAGGACATTGAGTGAACCCTGGGTATAAAGATAATCACTGTTAGTGCAGTTGATCAAATCTCGAGGTACTTTTTTTTTAAATTTGTTACATTTGGTCTACTGGTGATATTCCTGATCAGTACATTGCTATTTCATAAAAAATGTGACTGTTATAAACAAATGACTGGACAAAATTCGCTGTTTGTGCAATGTTTTGAAGTTCAAGGTGATTTTTTTGTCATTTATTTATTGATATGCCATAATAATTGCAAGACATTATCAATGAATAAATTTAAAAAAAACCACCTTGAACTTCAAAACATTGCACAAACAGCGATTTTGGTTCAATCATTTTTTTATAGCAATCACATTTTTTATGAAATGACAATGTAACGGAATATCACTATGAATGCAAACGTAATAAATTTCCGAAAAAAAGTACCTCAAACTTCAAACAAATGCACAAACAGTGATCTTTTTATACCATTTATTTATAAGAATCACATTTTTCATAAAATATCAATGCACTGCTCCAGAATATTACTGTCAAACAAACTGAAACCAATCTCCAGAAAAACGTACCTCAAACTTTAAAAATTGCACAAACAGCGAATTTGTTTATGCCATTTGTTTATAACGATAACATTTTATATATAAATCAAATGTGCTGCTCCAGACTATCACTGGCAATCCAATACAAATCTAAAAAAAAAGTAGCTCAAACTTTGAAAAATTGCACAAATAGCGAATTTGTTTATGCCGTTTGTTTATAGCAATCACATTTTTCATTAAATGTCAGTGTAATGCTTTGGAATAAAACTAGAAAAACAACAGAAACAAATTTTTTAAAAAATACCTCAAACCTTCAATAATTGCTTAAATTCTGCATTTGTTTATAACAATTATAAATACAGTTCCATTTAGTTTGATGATGCTTGAAAATGACTTTAAACTGGATTACAGACAAGAGTAACCTCATAAATATTAAAGATCACTACAAAATCTCAGGCTGCTGTTTATATCAATACAATTGTTACAAACAAATTACTAATTTAATATAAACTCATAAGTAGTTTGCGAATATGATTTTATCGATTACACAGTAATGTTACTTAAACTGAACAATTTATGCATTGTTAATGCATCGGAAACTTAAGAATGGTAATTTTTGCAATGGTTATACTTAAATACAAAAAATGTATGAATTTTTTTTTTAAATTGGCTCTCACAGATCTCTTAGGAATTTAAATAGCTTTCATTTCCACACTAGAGTGGTCCAACAATGCGTTGAAAATTTTTTTTTCTCCGTAGAGGGTACGCCCCCCCCCCCCAAAGTTTCCATTTGCAGAGAAAAAAAATCCCATTTTTTTTCTAAATTCGAATATTAACACGTGCCACCGGGCACTTCAAAATCCCATTTAATTAACGTGGCTTTTTTTTGGATTTTCGAAAAATTGAACTCATACTTCAGGGTTTGATCGAAACGTGCCAACTTTTTTAGGGATTGAAGAGGAGTACGTACGAAATAAAACCATACTAATAACTTTTATTTTTACTCCCCCCCCCCCCAGTACCTCAAATATGACACAAAAATCAAGAAGCTACATTTTTACGTATTATTGTTACTCTTTAGCAATTTCCGTCGTCTTTTTCATACAAATAATTACTGATGGACAATTTGAATATTCCCCATGACTGTTTTCAAGTTATTTCGGTAATTCACACATGCAGCGTTGAACTTGTGTTAAATTTGCTACTCAAAGACCTTTTAAAAATGGAGGTGATTTTACGAATCCCTACGGAGCATTTCATTGGTTCACTTTCTTTGAGATGCGCGTTAAAAGACCATAGTTTGTTGGTTCATGTAAATCATGATCCATGAATCATGATGTAAATGTAACCGTCAGTAGTCCTCGTTCCTTTAAACTTGATGTGAATCCTATGTGTAATATTTTATATTATTGATCCACATTTTTTAATAGAAAACTACTTGAACGAATAGAAATGATTTAAACAATGACATGACGTTTTTAACAGAATTTACCAACCCTCGAAATCGATCAATATTATAATTCAGAAAATACAATTTAAAAAATATTTGTGGTAAAATAATGGTTGAAACAAATTATATTTGTTTAAACAATAAAAAAATGGTTAATATATTCTTTCTATACACTATACAGTCAGAAAAATAATTATATGTATTTTATTTGATTTTTTTAAAGTTATCGAAAAAAATTGCTTAAGCAAATCAAAATTGTTTAAAGAAATAGAAATTTATTAAACATTGAAAGATATGTACCAAATTATATAATTATTCAACGTAAAGTAGTATAGGATACCAATTTGAGAGAAAACTGGACATCTCTGGGTCAATTTTTAGAAATTTTGAGAATAAACTATAAGTAATTGTTCAAATAATTACATAATGTTTTTTGAAAAATTTACTACTCCAAACAATGACAAACTATTACATTTCAATCAAAAAATACGATTATTTTTTACATTTTTTGGGAATAAATAATTGTTTAAATAAGTTACATTTGTTTAAACAATTAAAAACTTTTTCCTTCTCTTTATACTATCCCAGCCTATCTCTCCAATATCGACTATCCACCTCTATCTTTACCTATTTCTTTGAAAATCCACATTCATTTCTATCTCTTCTATTTCTCCACTATTTATCGCTATCTTTTTCTAACTCTTTGACAACGCCTATCTCTTCCAATCCCCTCTTTTATATCCCAGCCTATCGCTCTACTATTCACCTCTATCCTTTTCTATCCCTTTGTCAATCCACATCCCCTCCTATCTCTTTCGCCCCCTCTTTACTATCCCAGCCTATCTCTCCACTATCCACCTCTATCTTTTTCTATCCTTTTGTCAGTCCCAATCCACTCCTATCTCTTTCGATCCCTCTTTACTATCCCAGCCTATCTCTACACTATCCACCTCTAGCTTTTTCTATTTCTTTTTCAATCTACATTCATTCCTACCTCCTTCAATTGCCTCTTTATACTCTCTCTGCTATCTTCCCAATATCCACCGCTATCTCTGTCTATTTCTTAGACAACGCCTATCTCTTCCAATCCCCTCTTTTATATCCCAGCCTATCGCTCTACTATTTACCTTTATCTTTTTCTATCCCTTTGTCAATCCCTATCCACTCCTATCTCTTTCGCCACCTCTTTACTATCCCAGCCTATCTCTCCACTATCCACCTCTATCTTTTTCTATCTCTTCATCAAAACATATTCATTCCTATGTCTTTCAATCCCCTCTTTATACTATCTCTACCTATCTTTCCACTATCCACCTCTATCTTGTTCTATTTCTTTGTCAATCCACATTCATTTCTATCTCTTTCAATACCCTCTTCATACTATCTTTGCCTAACTCTCCAATATCCACCGCTATCTTTTTCTATCTCTTTGACAACGCCTGTCTCTTCCAATCCCCTCTATCATATCCTAGCCTATTGCTCTACTATCCACCTCTATCTTCTTCTCTCCCTTTGTCAGTCCCCATCCACTCCTATCTCTTCCGCCCTCTCTTTACTATCCCAGCCTATCTCTTCACTTACCACCTCTATCTTTTCCTATCTCTTTGTCAATCCACATTCATTCCTATCTCTTTCAATCCCCTCTTTATACTATCTCTGCCTAACTCTCCAATATCCACCGCTATCTTTTTCTATCTCTGTGACAACGCACAACTCTTCTAAACCCCTCTACCATATCCTAGCTTATCGCTCTACTATCCACCTCTATCTTCTCCTCATACCTTTTTTCCCTCTCTTTATACTACCCCAGCCTATCTCTCCACTATCGACTATCCACCTCTATCTTTTCCTATTTCTATGAAAATCCAGATTCATTTCTATCTCTTCAAATCCCTTCTTTATACTATCACTGGTTATCTCTCCACTATTCATCGCTATCTTTTCCTATCTCTTTGAAAACGCCTATCTCTTCGAATCCCCTCTTTCATATCCTAGCCTATCGCTCTGCTAACCACTTCTATCTTTTCCTATCTCTTTGTAAATCCACATCCACTCCTATCTCTTTCACTCCCTCTTTACTATGCCAACCTATTTCTTCACTATCCACCTCTATCTTTTTGTATCCCTTTGTCAATCCCAATCCACTCCTATCTCTTTCGACCCCTCTTTACTATCCCAGCCTATCTCTACACTATTCACCTCTATCTCTTTCTGTTTCTTTGTCAATCCAAATTCATTCCTATCTCTTTCAATCCCCTCTTTATACTACCTCTGCCTATCTCTCTCATATCCGTCTCTATCTTTTTCTATTCTTTGTCCATTCACATCAACTCATATCTTCTTCGCCCTCTCTTTATACTGTCACTGTCTATCTTCCCTCCTCACTATTCACAGCTCTCTTTTTCTATCTCTTTGACAACGCCTATCTCTACCAATCCCATTTTTCATATCCTAGGCTATCGCTTTACTATGCACCTCTACCTTTTTCTATCGCTTTGTCAATCCACATTCATTCCTATCTCTTTCAATCCCCTATTAATACTATCTCTGCCTATCTTTCCACTATCCACCTCAATCTTTTTCTATCCCTTTTTCAATCCACATCCACTCCTATCTCTTTCGCCCCCTCTTTACTATCCCAGCCTATCTCTCCACTATACACCTTTATCTTTTTCTATCTCTTCATCAAAACACAATTCTTTCTATATCTTTCAATCCCCTCTTTATACTATCTTTTTCTATCTCTTTGATAACGCCTATCTCTTCCAATCCCCTCTTTCATATCCTAGCCTATCGCTCTACTAACCACTTCTATTTTTTTATATCCCTTTTTCAATTGACATCCACTCCTATCTCTTCCGCCCCCTCTCTACTATCCCAGCCTTTCTCTCTACTATCCACCTCTATCTTTTTGTATCTCTTTGTCACTCTACATTCATTTCTATCTCTTTTAATTCCCTCTTTATACTATATCTGCTTATCTCTTCTCTATATACCTATATTTTTTATCGTTGTTTCATCCAATCACGTCTTTCATATCCTAGCCTATCGCTCTACTATCCACCTCTACTTTTTTCTATCTCATTGTCAATTCACATTCATTCCTATCTCTTTCAATCCCCTCTTTATACTAGCTCTGTCTATCTTTCCACTATCCACCTCTATCTTTTTCTATCCCTTTGTCAATCCACATCCACTCCTATCTCTTCCGCCCTCTCTTTACAATCCCAGCCTATCTCTCCAGTATCCACCTCTATATTTTTCTATCTCTTTGTCAATCCAGATTTACTCCTATCTCTTTCAATCTCTTCTTCTCTCTTCCAGCCTATTTCTTGTTAATTTACTCCTATCTCTTTCAATCTCTTCACCTCTCTCCCAGCCTATCTTTTGTTTATCTACAATTATCTCTTTCGATCTACTTTCTAATTCAGATTGACGCCTATCTCTCGGAGTATCATTTTCTCTACCTCGGCCAATCCCACACCTATCCTCCTAGGATAGACGATCTCTTTATATCTCTTTGTCAAATTTGATTAGCCTATCTCTTTCAATTCCCAATTTTCTATCCCAACTTATCTCTTGTGATGGTTCGGGATTGTGGCCACTAGGAGGAGCAGGCCTATCCCTCTCACAATAAGCATCGACGACCACGATTAAGATTTTGACAGAAAATCGATTTTCATTCAGGCCTGTCGAGAGGGGGGTGGGGATAACGGGCATATTCTCCCCGGGCCCGGAGTTTTCGAGCGGGTCTGGATTTTCCGGAACTGTTAAAAATAAAAATTACATAGAAGGGCCATCATCCCCCCCCCCCGGCCCGGGTTTTCCTCTAGACGGGCCTGAATTTTCATGTGAAAATTAAAATCTGACTCGCATATGTACCGTCTTCGAGATGTGAAATTTCATTATCTTTTTTCATTCTCAAACCGTGAAACAAGGCTATGTGACGAGCGGGTCACGTGACCGGCTTCCTACCTTACCGACACTTTTTTTTATTTGTAAACTTATTTCCACACGAATAGCCACATCGAGTTGAAAATTTGGGATAATAATAGATGACAGTTACTCCCAGTGGGACCCTGCGGTGGTTGTTAACCTTTAGTTTTTATATATATATATATATATTTAAAGATGACAAAGTTTCTTTCCGTCTATTTGTGTAAAGAGACATTTGCCTTCTAAAATGCTAGGACAAACCATTAACAACTGGAATCCTGTCTCGCGCTTCGCACTCGAAAGTGTGTCCAGAACGCGAAATTTTCAATATTATGTGAAATTCGATCAAGTTAAATGTAGTTTATATCAATTTCTGCACCTCGGTCCGGGACTTCTGTTCTAGATGAAAAATTTTGCCGTTAAACATTTTTTTGTATCGTTTTATTTTTCCAAAAATTTAAATTTGTTATTTTTAATGGCCTTTTTCATGATTAAAGCGCAAAGTATGTGCCTTATAAAAAAATGGTCGCAGGAAAATTTGTAGATCTAATTACGACGAACAATTTTTTCATAAAACATTTTATTTGATCATGTGTCGCTTTTCCTCAAATTGTAATTTATTATTTTGAACGTTTTTTTTCACGATTAAACCGAAAACTACGCATCTTATCAAAAAATGATCAGTAACAAATTTAACAATGACGATACAAGACAGACAGGCACCATCGTTAAATCTGTTTGTTGTTTTTCGGATTTAGGGGGTCTCGAAACGTGGAGGTTCAGTGAAATCCGTGATAGTCAGTTTTCAAACAAAACTACACAGATAACAATGGTGCGACGCAAATCACCCGCAGGGTGTGATTGTCATATTGTGCCGGCGAGAACGCGTTCATTTGGCAATCATGAAATGATGGGCAAGTAGCTGCGAATGTTATGAGATTCATTTCGCCATCACATCTGCGCCACAAAATGTCGATCAAATGTCGACATAATGCGATGCACATGATGATCATAATAAATTGGTAGTATTTGATATATAATTATATAATAATGTTCCAAAGCAAATTGTACACTTCTTCAAAATATATTAGAACCTTATACGCGCGCTATGCGCGCGTCTGCTTATTTTACATGTAATTCTTGTATTTGGAAATGTAGTTCAATAAATACAATTTAATTATTGTTTAGAATATTAAATTTTATTTATACACGTACTGGTAGCAGTGTCCTTACTCTATCTCCAAGATGGAACCTTCTTTTTTAAAGTCGATAGTTATGAATATTATTTTCCTTCTTCGTTATGTGTTCCTGGAATTTTCCTGTAACATACATTTTAATCAAGAAAAACGTTATTTTATGTTTAATATATAGTAACGTTCATATTGAATGTACTATAATTTATATAATCTACTTTCGGCTTGAAGCATCTGAATCATCCTTTGATATGCTTTTTGTTTTAAGCTGTCTGAAGCCCTTTATTAATTTGTCACCTACACTCGAGTTGCGGACTGTGGTGAGAAACCCCTCAATGTTGCGGGCCGCGGCCACTGTAGGTCTGAGAGTTGCGTTCCGAGCTCTCTACCCCCACCCGTGTGACGAACTCCAGACCAGAGCGGAGGGGTATTCTCTCAGTAGGTACGATATAGGTGCTTATCAAATTGTTGAATTTTCAAGGAAAAAAAGATGGCTTTATCCAAATAGTAGAATTTTCAACACACAAAGATGTATTTTCAACCAAATGATGGAATGGTGAAATGGAATCGTCAAATTATTAGTTGAACCAAAAATTAATTTAAAAAAAACGTATATTTAACCAATTAAATTTAACCAAAAAGACGAATTTTTAACAAAATTGTTAAACTTTCAAGCCAAAAAGATGAATTATGTATATAAAAGTAAAATTTGTAACCAGCAAATATTTGTAAACAAAATGTCGGTTTTCTACCAAATAATTCAAGTTTCATAAAAATAGATGATGAATTTTAATTAAATAGTTGACTTTTCAAACAAAAACATGAGTTTTCAACAAAATATTTAATTTTTAAACCAAATAATTTAATTTTCTACCAAATTGTTATATTTTTAGGCTATAAAGATGGATTTATCAAAATAGATGAATTTTTAACGCAAAAAGATGCATTTTCAACCAAATAGTCGAATTTTCAAAGAAAAAAAAAGATACTTTATAAATAAAACAATCAACTATTTGTTAGAAAATTCATGCATTTTTTGAAAATTCAACTTTTTGGCTAAAAATTAAACTATTTTCATAAAAATTTAACCATTTGGTACACAATTAACTTTTTTGTTGAAACATATTTTCGGGTTTCATACATTTACAAAAAAAAATTCAAGAGTTGAATTTTCAGATAAAAAAATTAATTGTTCACCAAAACAAAACGAACTTTCAACAAAGCGAAAATATGATGTTTTAACAAAAAAGTTAATTTTGTACCCAATAGTTAAATTTTCATAAAAATAGTTGAAGTTGTTACCAAATAGTTGAATTTTCAATCATGAATATGAATTTTCAACTAAAAAGTTAATTTTCAGACCAAATAGGTTAATGTTCTAGACAATTTTTAAATTTTCTAGCCAAAGAAGAGGACTTTATCAAAAAGGTTGAATTTTAAACATATACCGATGCATTTTGAACCAAACCATTAGACAGTAAAGTTTAAAAGTTTTGTGATTATGTTTTCAAAGTTATATTAAGAGTGGTTCAAATTTTCCACCTAGAATTTGGGGTTTGGTTTCTCCAAACGTTTATATTTTGGTCGAAGCTTTACTAAAAGTCCAATCGGGAACCTACATAAAAATGAAAAGCACTGGAACAAGTAGAAAAGAAATTGTAGAAAAAGAAGGAAAGAAGCCTCGAAGGGGAAATGTCCCTGGCACTCACCCTAACCTGCAATTCAAGACCCCCGTCGATTATGACCGTAGTCCGCAATTCGAGTGCACCGAATTTGTCTTCAGACATTTCTTCTTCGTTATCGAATAGTTTTATATTCTTCACACTCTCCACAGATAAGTGCAATTCTCCTGTATAAAAAAAAACATTACAAAATTTCTAAATAATATCTTTATTATATTGACAGAAGCAATTTAAAAACATTTTTATTTGAAAGAAATTCAGTGAAAATTTTAAATATTGCAAAAACATACATTTGTGGACAATATTTCGTACTACTTAAATTTTCTTTCCTGCATCAAAATTGATATAATTGAAGAAATTAACAACGTGAATTTGCAGCTTATATCTTCCATCTGTGATGGCTCCGCAACCGTATGTGCACGCGTGATCCTTGATTATTCACGATTTCTGCAGATTCATGGATACCTGTGGGGTAGTATACCAAGGGACAGAAGTGAAGCTTTCTGAAAACACATTCAGCTTCGCTTCCTGCTTTGGGAATCGAACCCGCGCCATCGTGGCTACCAAGGCTGCAGTGTTGGAACATAAGACAATCACGATACCATCTGAGCCACGATGACTCCATATTGAATATTTTTGTTCATGCCTGAATACATAGTTTACGTTTTTAATATAATTAATGTATAGTATTTAGTTTATATATATATATATATATTTATATATATATATATATAACTTTAGTATTTTAAATTTTGTTTGTTTCCCAAATTCTGGGAGACACGACTTTCCTCTACTCAAGCACGCCCGCGATATACATATTATGTATATTTATTCTACACGAATCTATTCCGTACATATACATATATGTATGTATACACCTATGAATGCCTGAAAACTGTGACATTACTGCATTTCAGTTCCTTTATTTTTTTTTATTTTTCGTAGGCTAGGCATTCGGGTAGTTCTAACATTTCCTTAGAATATGCCCTGACTGGTTGAATCAGTGTTTTGAGTTATCACTGGTGAACCAGTGATTTTCCTATTTTTACTGGGTGAGCCAGTAAGTGACACAACTAAAACAGTTACTGAAATGTACCAGTGGCGCCAAATGATAGGTTCAACCAGTGATCATACAGGCGATATAGCGCTCCACGCGGCTAAAACATGAACCTCCAGTCGCACGGCGGGGCAAAAACGATGTCTCTGGACAAATCAGTCTACAGGCTACAATCCAATTTCAATATTTTTTGTTTTTAATCAAAGCTAATAAAATTCTTCATAGAACAGTCGAGGTTGATTTTGATAAAAGTTTTTTCCTTTTTTTATTCAATAACAAAAATGGAAAAACAAAATTTTCTTTAGAAGAGCACCGGTTTTTGAAAAATGCTTGGATTCAAACAAAAATACCTAGAACCAATGAAGCCACTTTCTAGAAAAGTTGCCTGATAGCTTAGAAATTGTTTAAAAATTTATTGAATTTGTTATATAAACAAATAAGTGAGAGAAAATGAATTCATGGGGAATGGTAGTGATTCGTGAATTGATTTACACTAAATTTGAACAATTTATAGACAAAAAACGTTTTTAATTGAATAAAATATCATCATAATATCGTCATAAAATTATCAGATTTATTATTCCAATAACAACTGATGATTGTTTAAAAGAATTTAATTAACAAATGCACTGTCTGGCTATTTTTAGAGGTAAAAACTTGGGGGTTTCAACGTAATAAAGTGAAAATAACTAATTTCTAAACTTTTAGGGAGCCTATATGACAATCAACAGTTTTCACTGCTAACAACAATTGTTTTAACAAATTTTTATCACCTTATGCATTTAAAAAAAAATTGCGTTTCTTCATAGTATTATCAGACTGTTATTTAGTAATGGCTCTGTGCTATCGGTCGATAACAACTGATAATTTTGTAAACAAAACTATATAACAAATACATTTTCCGGCTATTTCTAAAAGTGAAACTTTGATTTTTCAACGTAATCAACTGTTGACGGTTACGTTAATTTTAAATATCCTCAAAAAAACACGGAATTTGTTGTGTAAAAATATATGAAAGGACAAAAATTTGTCTATAAAATTATTAATGACAATAACAATGGTTACTGGAATAATAAATCTGATAATTTTGTGACATTTGTGTATAATTTATGGCCGATTCAATAGAAAAAACTTGATTTATTTCAACATAACTACCTGCTATAAATAATTTTTCAATAAATTTGTTTATAAAATAAAAATTTATTTATTATATTCCATGAATTAAATTAGAAAACGGTTGTTGTCTATGAATTGTTTAAATTTAGTGCAAATCAATCCATTTTCACTCACTTATGTCTTTATAAAAAATTCATTAAATTTTTTAACAATTTCTAAGCTATTATAAATATTTTCTGGATAGTTGCTTCATTGATTCTAGGTATTTTGGATTGAATCCAAGTATTTTTCAAAAACCGGTACTCTTCTAAACAAAAAAACTTTCATTTTTGTTAATGAATAAAAAAAAAGTAAAAACCTTTTTACTAAATAGGCCTCGACAGATCTATGTAGAATTTTATTAGCTTTGAGTTGAAAAAAAAAACTTACAAGTTTACTAACATTGTGCCCTGTAGACTGATTTGTCCACAGGCACCTTTTTTGCCCCACTGTGAGTCGTCACGTACGCGCGTGTCGCCTGTCGCGTCTTTGCATTTCGCGTGAGTGAAAAGAAACTTATTGTGCACTAGTGCTTGGGTTAGAAGTATTTTGGGCTGGGCTGCAATAATCAGGGGATATAATGTTTTTCGTTTGAAAGTGGGAAGGCCCCTGGCCACTTGGGTTTGACTTTGAACGACGCGACGCGCTGACAGAATGACGGGCCTTCCCAAGACTATGTGAAACATATTACATCCTATTATATTGCAGCCCGGCTCTCATTTATTGTTGCAAATTTATTGTTTTTGATGGATATAATGCAAAGGTTAGTACACTGATTGTCAGTGACACACTTCTGACTGTTTCAACCAGTGATATTTCACTGCTTCATTTTACGAGAGTGGATATATTTACATATTTAGTCGGTTAATGTATCTTAAAATGCTTATAAATCAAATAAAATTTCATGCGCACGCTGTAGGTTTCAAATCTACACATAAACCTATAAGTAACGCTTGCAAATCGATGATTTTAACCATTACGCTATCACGAAAGCTGCTTTCTGTTACAAAACAAAAACCACAATACATTTTTCGCACAAACTTTGCCAATGCCTCAAAATTGACCCTATTTTTAAAGATTTTCAAACGCAGATCTTTTAAAATCCTTAATTTATGCAGGATGGGAATTTTAAACAATTTTCAAAATTAAGTTTGTCAGCAAATTGAATTACCTTGCGAATGGCTAGAGATACGTTAAAAATAACAACATTTTGGAGTTACTAAAGAAGCGATGTTCTTTAATACCTCTTTCTAAAGAATTCAAAAAATTTTCAATAATTCCCGAAATTAACATTTTTGAAAATTGTCAGTGATATTTTGTACCGGTATTTTAATAGTTATTCATATCAATAATGTGCCAGTATAGTTTACCAGTGCAGTGCCAAACGTTGGTCTGACCTCTATTGTCGGTATTAGTAAAGCGTATCATTCCTGCACCAGTAGTAAGCCATTATAATGCCGACTGTTGGCTGAAAACTTACGTCAGTATTTCACCAGTAATGCGTATCAATACTAAAGCAGTACAATGCCAACCGTTGGCGGAACTTCTGCGCCGGTATTTCGACAGTAATGACAGTCAGTACTGGGCAAGTTGTAAACTGGTATCACGCCAATCGTTGGTGGAAATTGTTGTGTCGTTATAGTGACAGTATGTACTGGGCCACCTGTAAACCAGTCCTATGCCGATAGTTGGCACAATATTAACAGGCAGCACTTGTATTTCTGGTATTTCGATAACGTACAATGATAAAAAAAAAGAGAAAGGAAACATTAATGTGGTTATTACACAATTACATGTTTCTAAAAATCTTAAATCTTAAGTTATCAAAATGGCGGCAGTTTTTCTGAAAATAGAACTTTCATATTTCGTGAAATTTCCTTGCGTCATAGATTTCGCATAATTTTCTTCATTTTCAGATCTCGTAGTCTCATATTTCGTATTATTATATCATTAAGCCGTTTCCCTTTCGGGGTAGGCGTGAATTGCTCGGTGGTAAAGTAGTGATGTGTGGATAAAAACTGCAACTTTCTAGCATTATTCTAAGAGAATATTGTGATAAATAATAATAAATTGTTTAAACAATTATTTATATTGAATTTAATTTATTATTGATTCGCTACAACTGAACAGTTGATTATAAGTTTAAAAAGTTGAAAAAAACCGCGACTTTATAACTCAGGACTAAAGGAAAATTGCTAAAAATAATAATAAATTGTTTGAATAATTTATATAAACATCTAATTGTCAATAAAAAGTAGCATTAATAATCATTTGTGTTTGAAAAAACCGCAAAGAAATCATAATTAACGCCAAAAGCTCGCAAAACTAAATTTTTTTACTTACAATGTTTTTTTGGATCCCTTCAAAACAGACTTATGGGGGTGATACTTGAAAACTAAGTTCTTATTCGTATTTAATGGCTCATTTTAAAGAAAAATGTTGAATTTTAATTTGATTCACCTAATATTAACGGTTCTGAATCAAATGTACAAAAATGTATATTTTTCTTGTGGGAAATTCCTGTTAAACTTTATGATTTGACATGGAATTGCTCATTTGACAAATTGCCCGGGCATTGTAAGTAATGTCAGAACTAACTCAGGTAATGAATATATATTATTCCGATGACAATTTAGTTAAATTCAAATTACAATTTAATCTAAATTACTTCCCAACTGGCATGTAATTAAAATCGAAGGTCTCATACAAATTTGCCGACGTTCTCCGCCCACTTTGACGTGACGTACGTACAGCTATAAATTTGGACCACCCTATTCTTGCCCTGATTCAAGACGTTTTTTTAAAGATGCGAAAATCTTTGAAAAGTAGCACTTTTGAAAATTAAAAAAAATCAGCTTTGTTGTTAAATAAAAAAGTGTTTGTGTATAAAAAACAAAGTTCAGTGTCAAGCAACATTTCATTCCAGTGTGTAATGTTTTTAATAAATAGCGAGTAAACGTGTGTTGAATTCTATAAGTGTTCGTCAATTTATCACGCTTTTCTTTTACTGTATCATTATATTCGAAATTATGATTATATACTTTACCTATCTCGTGCCGGGCATTATAAAATAATGCCTAGGGGTTATATAGAATGCCTAGGCAATGTATATAATATGCATTCGATTACATGCTTTGCCTGAAATAGCCAGGCATTATATATAATACCTGGATTATATACTTTGCCTGTAGCATATATACGGAAAAATATATTATGTAAAAATTATAAGAATTTTCAAAAAAGAAATCAACGAGATCGTTTTTATTGTTCATAATTAAACTATTCCAGAAAGAACGATTCAAAATTGCATCATTTTTCACCACACCCATAAAATATTTAATAGTGTTCAATTGCAAATGCTGAAAATTGAAGAATTTTGAATTGAAAATGGTTAAAATTGAAGAACTTTTGTTTGTAAATCTTTAGCGCTTAACTATGAAAAGAAAAGTTAAATATAATGTATCTTTCAAATATAATTCTTGCAAATTAAATACCTTTAAATTCTATTCTTTAAGAATTCGAGAATTCTTCATTTTGACAGTTCAGAATTGTAGAAGTTTGAACTTTAAATCTTTCATGTTGAGGAGCTTTTAATTCTGAATATTGTATATCAAATATTTTGCAAGTTTTGAGTTTTTACAATCCAATATTCTGCAATTTTGATGATTTACGGTTTACATAAAAGATTTCTTTAATTTTGAAGATTTAAAAAATTCTTGTTTTTTAATCTTAAAAATCATTGAAATTGAAGAATTTTTATTCACATATCTATGAAATTCAAGAGTTCAATCGCAACTCTTTAAAATTGTACACATTTTAATAGTAAATATTTCAAATTGAAGAGCTTTTAATTTTGCATTTTATACAACTAATGACGATGCAAGTCTTAAGTTTTACAATACAAGTTTTTAATTTAACAAATAAGTAATTTCGATGCTTTACAATTTCAATGTTGAATTGAAAACTTAAATTTCCACTTCCAAAGTCATCAAACTCATCAATATTTAGTAATTTCTAACGAAGCTATTAAGTAAATGTAGTCTATTAAAATGCTATTAAATAATTCATGGTGAAATTTTTATATTTCTCAACCGGCTCAACTACTGTAGGAGTCTGGGGTAATCCTTTTTACCGTAAATGAGGAAAAATAAAATGGTGTTTTTTTGTTGTTAAAATATTGATTCTGAAGCCAAAAGTTTTTTAAAAAAGTTGGACAACTCTAAGGGAAATATTTTTTGTAATATCAAAGTTTTTTATAAAGTGATCAATTTTAAGAAAACAACAATTAAAGAAATGAAAAATTCGGAGTCAGAATAGAAAGTTGTTTTTCTGTAGTGCAAGAAATTTTATCAAAAAATTGAAATAGATAAAAGATACTCCCTTTTGTGTCTACTTTTATATATAAAAATTTATAATTCCTTATTAATTATTTCATTTGATTTTTTTTATTCTACAAGTTAAATAAGTTAATGCACATGTTTGAATGGCCATACTTTGACGTTCTAGATCTTTAGCGACTTAAATAAAATCCTGTAATTATTACTTCAATAATGTAAAGCCTCATTAAGAAATTGGCATCAGCTACTTTTAGATAAAATAATAACTCTTTGTACCAGAAACAAATAGTCTCAGAGATTTGTAATAGAGCTGAATGATTTTCATAAAAAATAAATAATAAAATGGCTTTATTATAAAGTTTCTATTATCTATTCGTTGTTTATTATTAAAGTTTATTTACTTGTTTGTTAAACTGTAATGGATTCTTATGATTGTTACAAAGGCTAGTTTTTCGGAAGCAGCATTGGGCTCCCTATAAACCACCCCAAATTTGTATGACGCCAAGGGCGTAATCACATAGGTATCTAGCAAAGAGTTAGCCGCTAGTGCATCTCGATCACGGAGGGACGGCCCCTTGCAAGACTTGACAAGTTTACGCCTGTGGTGTAGAAAATATTTGGGACGCATATGCAGCTTACGCAAAACTATCCTTTGAAACAGTCAGGCCTAAAATTGAGAATTTTGCAAAGTACCTTGTCCTTTGAATTAAGGATTTAAACCTGCAGGTAAGAAAATCAAGTATATAGTCCGAGCAGAAGGATAGGTCAGCTTCTGAATCCACTTTGAGGTCGCCTTGAAAACTTGAGTAATTCTGGAGTAACTGTCGGGCAGAATTATCTCTTCCAAATAGAGAGTTAATTCAAAAGTCTACTATTATATTTTTGGTTCAGAATTCATCTCTTTTATATAAAAATCCTATTATTTGGTTAAAAATTCAACAATTTGTTAAAAATTCCATTTGTTTTTTGGTTTAAAATTAATTTTTTGAACTGAAAATTTAAATTCTCTTTTTTTGACTGTACATTGATCGTTTTTAGTTGAAAAATCACCAACTAAAATTTTGATTGTGACTCTAATTTTAATCCTTTCATACCCGTGCAGAAATTGCCCCGGTTGGCCCTACTACAACAAGGTTTCTGGTCGGATCCCGGCTGGGCTACCCCTGGTTTTCTCTCCTCATCGCTAAGACTTGTGATGTTCAACGTTCTCTTGTACGCTTCTTTCTTTTCTTGTCGGGCTGCCTCGATTTCATCATTCCACCATGCATCACCAGACTTTCAGTCGCAGTTTTAACAATGATATCCCGTAACATAGTTCATGCCCCCTCTATATGTTTATTGCTTATAAGCGCTTCCGAAGTTGACCTATCTATGAGTTCGTTTAATTTATTCTGAAAGTCTATTCGCACTTCCGGTTTCTGTAAATTTTCAATATTTATTCGCGTTTGTTTCATTTGTTTAGTTCTCTTTCTTTTCCATCCCCGCCCTAAGTTTATTTTGGAGACTAGAAGGTAAGGCAATGGTCAGTATTGCATTCAGAGCCTCTCATGACTCTTGTATCTTTTACTAGTTCTCTTAGTCTTTCATTCGCAATAATGAAGTCCATTATACTCTGGCTATTTCCTATACGCCAGGTGTACATGTGGATCATTCTATGTCTAAACCAAGTATTTGTAATAAATAGGCCCTTTTCTAAGCATAAGCTAACTAATATTTCCCCGTTACAATTTTTTCTTGAAACCCCAAAATTACCTAGCACCCTTTCTGTGTCTGTACCCTCACGTTGGACGCCGACCCATCCGTTCATATCTCCTAGCAGAATAATTCTTTCACCATGATCGCAAGTACTTATTGTATCATTTAAAGCGTCCCAGAAGGCGTCTTTAACTTCTGTCGGATCACTATCAACTGGGGCGTAGCACGCTATGATAAATAATCTTCTGATTCCTACCTTCATTCTAGCCCACAGCAATCTGGGAGATACATATCCTTGATCTTTGAGATGCTATCTTGCTTTTTCATTCATAATCAATCCCTTTTTCTTCGTCTCAGGTACACATAAAATATCTAGCTTCCTTACGTGCATAGTTTCTCGCAGTTCTCTTACCTTAAGATCATTCACCCCCCTAGCATTCCAAACACCCAGTCTACATTCATCGCCTGAAATTCGACCATTACATTTACCGTGTGTATATATTTCATCAATGAAAGTTTCAGTCCATTCCGAGGCTATTTTATTGTTTGTATTATTCATTGTTTAGATCGCACACCCAACTACCACCTTTATGCGCGAAATTTGATTTGAGAGTCTAAATCATGTCCAAGTTAAGTAGTGATTCGTCGTATGGTGGAGAGTCTAGTTGTAACGTCAGTCCCATCAAAACTTCTGTGTGTGGGGGGGGGGGGCAGAGAATGGAAACCGAGTGTCTCAATTGGTCGGTGTTTTATGCTGAGAAGGTCACCAGCCTTCAGCAGCATTGTATTAGATGGGAATTCATATGTTCCCATCTGCTAATTCCCGGCTTACCTCTAGGCACGGAACCAATTTAAAAAGCTTTAAAGAATCTTGCATTGTTAATCCACAACTTCAAAACTAAAAAAGCTGCCTACCGTGCAGGCACATTCTCATCGCGCGCGGTTCGCTTCGCTCGTAGGTTTGAGCGCGCCGACGACGCGCCCCTGTTGGATCTCGTGCTTGGCGCTCGATCATTGTACTTCCCCCACATTTTTGCATAGGACTTTTAAAATTAAAGTTGAAACCATCGACAACTAAAATTTAGTAATTGCTAATTCTCTTTTCTCAACGCTCTTTCGGCTATATCGCCTATTATAAAAAAAAATTATAAAAAATTGGTCTATCTTTCTTTTTTGTCTATTCATTCTTTTTCGTATCTTGTGCCGTTTTGCAAAAAATTAAATTTATTTGTTAATGTTATTTTTCACGATTAAAACAAAAAATATGCGTCTTATCAAAAAATGGCCTCAAGAAAAGTTGTTATCTTGCACAGTTTGACCGTAAAATGGGATTTTTTATTTTTAATACCATTGTTCATGATTAAAAAAAAAATGATGCGTCTTATCAAAAAAATGGCACAAGAAAATTTATTCATCTTTTTGAGATGAACATTTACTTCTTAACAATTTTTTCATATCTCGTATAGTTTTCCTGGAAAATGGAATTTTTTATTTTTTAAAAAGCATTTTCGATGGATAAACCCAGAACCGTTGGTCAAAAATGGCTGGTTAACGAACTCGTCCTTTTTTATGCCTTAAAATAAAGTGCCAAAGCTCAATCTAATCTGATCAGTCTTTCGAAAGTTATTGTGCCTACATGATACATACATACATACATACATACATACAAACACCTTCGTAAAAATAGTGTTTTCTGGCTCAAGAGTGTCTAAAAACTTGGAGATTTAAATAAAAACTACGAGGTCGAATTATACATAAAACTAATACCTTCTCATTAGGATGAGAATGTAAAAAATAACAAGCAACATCAAATTCTTGATAAAGCAGTCACTAATGAGCTAAGATAATAATTTATAAATATTTCATATTTCAGGGGATGCATTCATTGACATCCTTGAAGATAACAGTTCGAACAAAATTATTTCATTAGTGAAATTTTAAGGATAAACAAACAAAAATTCTTTCAAATTCTTGAAAAAAAGTTAACTTATAAACTAAAATTATAATTTACAGAGGCTTTTATATTCTTAGGGACAAGGTACGTAACAAAATTATATAACAAATTATTTAATTAAAATATGTACTTCAAAAAAATAAAACAAAAATACCTAAATAATTTCTGATGTAAGAGATAGGCACTAATGTGGCCGGCATCGATATATCGAACCTCTGCACCCGGCCAAATTTCTTCCAGACTCATGCATCCTTCTCGAGGGACATAAGCGTCGTTTCTGGCACATACCGCAATTATCAATTCTGTGTCTACGGGAATCTCAAAATTCCTGAGATGCGTACATTCGTCCATTATCCCTCTCATGAATTGCAATGCTTCGTGCTCCCGCCACTTACTGTCTGAAAATAGGGGGTGTTTCGACACAGGAAATAAGCACACCCCTAAACCATAATCCAAGTCTTACAATCATGCTTGCAAACTTCAAAATAGGGATTATGAATATCAAGTGTCAATTCAGGATGACCATTACAATCTGAGAGAGAAAATCCCACACATTTTCTGGGTCGTTTTCAGTTTACAAATTTTTTAATTCAATACTTAAAAACTCAAAATCATGTTGAATTTCAAGTATATTCAAGATTGAACTTCAAAGTAAAGCATTCACAGTTGAACAATTTTAAATCTGAAGAATTCAAATTCAAATTTTAGCAATTGAAGAGAAAGCTATCTATAAGTCTCTTATATCGTCTCCAGAAAGTTCCTGATTTGTTTAAGCATGTTTTTGAATCTAAGAAAAAAGACATATTTCAACGATAAAACAAAATAATTTTTTTTTTAATTTTAGAAATTTTATCTTTTTTACAAAATTGAATACTGGAAATAAAAAAAAACATTAAGGCCATGTGACGAGTGGGGCACGTGACCAAGCTGGTCTTCAATTTTTCATTGTAAACTTACGTCCAAAAGAAATAAGATATCGCGCTTAAAGTTTGGAAAATGAAAGAGGAGACATATATATATATATATATATATATATATATTCCACAATTTTTTCATCAGAAAAAATCATTACGATAAATGTTTCGTCTTTTTGAGTGCAACGAACAACGATACTAAAAAAGGATCCCAAAGGCAAATCCAATCAGTTAATTCTTTCGAAAATTATCGTGCTACCAAACTAAAAATCTACAGACACACGAACACGCAGATCGACAGAGACAGACGACACATTCGTGAAAACATGATTTTTGGGTTCAGAAGATCTCAAAACGTACATTTGACAAAAACGGGGGGGGGGGGGGGGTCAAATTTTACACAAATCTAATACCTTCTCTGATGAGGATGAAAAAATAAAAAATGTAACATCTCAAAATTGAAGATCTGAATAATTCAAAAATTAGATGGTAAAAGTTAAATCTCAAATTATTATAAATGTTTGAAATGAAACAATAATTATCAAGCGTGGCGAAATGCATTTCAAGTCGGGCAAGCTGTGCACGCTGAAGTCACGGAACTATTTCAGGACAAAATATTTTGTTGTTCAAGGGACTTTAGACTTTAGACGACCCGCATTTCACTGTTAGACAAATAATTTTTTTGAGTAAGTTATGAGTATTAGATCTTTTAAAGTTAGCGGCGGACTTTATAACAAATTTATGAGAAAAAATTCAATGCACTTTCAACTTTTTTCGTATTTCGTCTCCTTATTGCAAGAAATGCGAATTAAATTATTTTTCATAGCAATAAATCCAATTTTCTTTTCTCTAAGACCCGGACAGAAGATAAACTCTTTTGCAATAAACGCACCATATTAGTACCAACTTAGAAAAAAACGATGATGGTATTTTTGAAAAAATTGAGTTTAAAGATTTTCAGTAATTCCGCTGCCATTTTGTCAGTATTTAAATTTTTATATTTTTTCGGCGAATTTTGAAAGTCAACGAAAACATCTATCAGAATCAAGAAGAAAAAGTCAAATATCAGTGTTACATAGTTCAGATATTGCAACAGTTTAAAAAAAATGTCAGCAAATTTGTTATAAACTACGTCATGAACTTTAAAAGTTCTAATACTCGTAATTAAGTCAAAATTTTTATTAGTCTATCAGTGTAATATGGGTCGTCTAAAATCTTCTGAAAAACCACATACTTTGTCCCGAAATCATTTTGTGACTTCAGCATGCTCAGCCTGCATGATTTTAAATGAATTCGGTCAGCCTTCATAATTTCTAACTTGACCGTTTGAATTGGAACAATTAGAATTCAGTATTTTATGGCAAATATGCAACATTCTATTAAGAGCAACAAACTTAATTACAATTTTCGAAAATAAGTATAAAAAAAATGTGTTATGCAGCGAAACAGTGGATGATAAGAAAATTTGACTAAAAACCTCTGGAAGGCAGAAGGAGATGGGGGGAGTGAGGGAGATTGATAAGATGAAGGTGAGGCGATGGGGTGAAAGCAAGCAAGCAAGGCAAGGCAAGGGTTCTTCTAGTTGGTGCAGAGTTCGGAAGACGAGACGTCGCGGGCAGATATCTCGACGCACTAAATTTAGGATGTGTGCTTAAATGAACGAAAGGCCATCCTTAGATATCCCGGTGAAATTTATGTAGGTGTTGGCCGTGGCTTTTATCAGCGACCGGCATTCCTCGGCGTTCTCCCGGCGCCCCGGTGTCGCCGAAGAGCAGGTTCTAATTCGTGTGATTCTGACTAACTCAGTTTCTCTGCTGAAGCCGGTTCACCCGCCAAAAGGGCGTCATCAAGGGGGTTGATTTGATTTAAACCAAATTAGAGACAAAGATGCTTAAACATTCTTTTCAAAATATTAACAATATTCTATGTTACAAGTAACCCCTAAAGACCCTCTTTCTTTCTTTTTCAAATATAATTCGTAGAAACCTATTACAAAAAATCCAACCCTTTCAAATTATTTTGCATTCTTTACCGGTTCTTTAAAATTCAAATTATATAGTTTAGTTACAACTGCCAATCATTTTAGGATAATTTTCAAGTGTAAAACTTTTATTCGTGAGAAAAATAGATTTTTTCCTAGATGTAAAAGGCTAATCCTGAAAACCATGTAACAATTTGGTAATGGAAATTAAATAAGGAAATTAATATTCGCGATTTCGTTACTCACACCAAAAACATCTACGATGCAAAAACTTGGCCAAGTACAATTAAATGAAGTTGTGAAATTAAAGTTGGCCAAGTAAAATGAAAAAATAATAATTAAAATTCATTGATTACGAGTAGGGTAGTGGAACCAGACAACCAATGGTCGGACACCCACCAATGGTCCGACACACACCAATGGTCCGCCACGCGTCTCTAACTTCCCGAGGAATATATAATACAGAGTTAAATGTCACATAGTTTGGGACAAAAATACTTTTTATAGTATATTAGCTTTAATTCGCTATGAACAACACACCTTAAATAGTAGGCAATTTATAAATATTTAACACATCAGTTAGCATTGGGCTTCATTTTGACTACCATGATGGATATCAAAATATGTTCTTGCTTTGCAAGGCCACAGTCAAATTCCTAGTGTGGCCATTACATACACGTTTTCGTCTAGAAGGAGACACTGACTGTTTTGTGAAGGTTTACGCCCTGTATGGGGCAATAATTAAGTTTTCAAGTATACCTAGTGGTAAATTTTAATCGCTAGCCGAAAGACTGGAATCGTTTTTTTAAGTAAAATCCTATGGTCGGCCACCCGGCCGACCTTACACCCAGGTGCAAAAGTTATGTATAGTTTATATATAGTGGACAACACAATGATAACTTTTATTTGTTTTATAAATTTTTCTATATAAAAAAAAAATGAAAAATATCAGTATTTTGTTCACTATATATATAACATTTTCACCTGGGCACTCAGAAGACAATTGTGTTGAATCAACAAAATTTTGTTAGTGTAACCATAGAATATTGTTATTATATGGACAACAAAATATTTGGTTCACCCAACTAATTTTTTTTTTTTGTTCCAACCATATCGTTTGGTAGCTGGGGTATTCGGTTGATTCAACAAACACTGTTATTAGGTCCTAAATTCCTGAAAAATAGCGTAAAAAATTATACTTTTTTAGTAGTTTTCCACGGTGAAAATTTTACAGTTTTGACTTTATCAAGCTCAATTCTTCACAAAATCCACATAGTTTTGCATTTTACGACTTTCAGCTAAATTTTATTAGGCTCGGTTACGAATTGCGCCGTCCCAATAAAAGTTGAATCAACTCACCTGCAACTTTATTCTTTATAGTTAATTATTTCTTTGTCTGGTTTGCAGTTTCGTTAAATATTATTATTATTATATCATTAAGCCGTTTCCCTTTCGGGGTAGGCGTGAATTGCTCAGATGGAAAGTAGTGATGTGTGGATGGGTATACAGGTGAAGGGTAGATAGGTATATGGGTTTAAGGTATAGATATTTTAGATTGATCTAGAATTCTCGTGTTACTTATTTAAATAACACGTTCATTCCGCAACAATAGATTCTCTACGATGCCTATGATTGGCCAGAGCGCCCCATGGTGGGGACTGCTCGAACTTGATTGGCCAATCAAGGTAATATTGTAAGAAACGGAGGTCATGTAAACTCTTAGGGGAAATATGGAAATATGGCAAAAGCATTTTGGAAAGTTTAAAAAATATTTAAACTAACACGACAATGCTGAGATGGTAGATTGTTAAGTCCACCGCTAGTAGAAATCAAGACAGAAGAGTCATGCAGAAGATCAACTTGAAGACTGTAGGCTGCACTTGGAGAACAAGCGATCGTTAACGCCCTGAAGATAGCAAGCAGGTGTCATTTTTGCAAAATCAACAACTGTTGAGCACGGTAACCAGATTACCTAGAATACCGTCTCGACTGCGTGTCCGGGCAATTAGCAGCGGTGACGGGTTAATTGGCTTTGGTCCTCCTTTTCGTCGCGTGATGATTCCCTCTTGCGAGATGGAGAGATTCTTCCCTCTTTCTTCGATTCTCTCCTTTCTTACCTTCTTCCCCTCTTTCCTTCATTCGTACTTTCTTTTACTCTTGCGATTCACGCAGCTTTCCGAGTCCGGCTTAACTGTCCGAAATGAATTGAGGCTGATACAGAGACTAAAAAAACGGCTGTTTCAATTATACAAAGTAAACGTTGCATTTTGATTTTGAGCTTCAAATTTTCTTACAGGCGACTGCAAATGCGCTTTAATTACCTGATGATTTATATTTCAGTTTATTCAATCTTCAAGAGCAGGTTACTAATGCGAAGAAAAAATATATTTTTGTGTGTAAATATATTTCTCCAGGTATTCAGAAATTTATAACTTTTTTTGATCTTTTAAAATGCTTAATAGTGGTCCATTAATTATTTGACGAAGAAAGAGATGGCATAATTTGAATGTTGAGAACTTATCGCAGACAGACCTGCGGTGGAACATAAATGCTAAGATATTCTTTCAAACGGAACGATGATAATTTATAGTATTATACTGTCTCTAGAAATAAATCATTTGTGTAATACACAATTTGATAGCAATATCTATATACAAATGAAAAGATGTTAATTAATGCAAGAGTTAATGTGGTGTGAACTTTTATTTTCATCACAGATAGCGAACTCCCAGTATAGTTAATCTCAATATTTCTTATTTTTTCTTCTCTGATTCTTTGTTCTATACTAGATGACTTGATTACTGCGTTAGCCACATTCCTCTCCTGTAATCATTCTCACAAACTTCAGAGGCCATTAATCCACATTTATATCTATAGTTTTATCTTATCCCAGCATTATCTCTACCTATCAGAACAAGGAAGGACAATAAATAGATTGTTGAATATCACAAATCAATGGAAGTAAGTGGTTCGCGAGAAGCACAGTGAGAAGATAATTTTTAACAATTACATAGCTCCACAAAAAAAATCGAGAAAATTACCCCTGGAGTCTGACTATGTCTCTCATATGATTTCGGGGTCGCTGAATCCAAATTCGTGGTCCGTTTGGCTCCATCATGTCAGATTTCGTCCATAATCTCAAAAAACATGGAAATCGCTGATTTAAGGTGAAATATCATTCGTACCTATGAAAAGCGGTCATATCCTACGTTTTCGAGGTCGCTGAGTATGAATCCGGAGTCGTTGTGGTTCTATGACGTCACGCTTCGTCCCTAACCTCAAAGAAAAACGGTGAAATAGTAATTTTATGAAAAACATGTATTTTTTAAATATACGAGAACAACTCGGAATGTGTACTCAGCGACCTCGAAAACATAGGATATGACCACTTTGCATTGAAAAAAGATATGTTTTACATAAAATTACCAATTCACCGTTTTTCTTTGAGGTTACGGACGGAGCGTGACGTCATAGAACCACAACGACTCCAAATTCGTTTTTTCGTTTTTTTGTGTGGAGCTGTGTTATCTAACCGTGAGACTTTTGTTCCCTGTCTTTAACTCCACCTTATCCTGGCACTTTTGATGCTTTTTTCGTCATTCAACCCACAATTCGATCATAATCTATCTTTTATCTGAGAGCCGATTGCTCTCGAATTTTCCAGGAACAACCAAGTTGTTTTAATCGAAGCAAAATGGAAACCCGTATTTACCGGGCATTACTGAAATTGCTGCTTGGGTCTCGGTTTCGCAGATTCTCCTTTTCCTTCTTCCTTCTTCCTTTTTTCCTTGTCTCTCCTCAACTGCCTTTATGCCTCTTCTTATCTTTCTTCCCGTACCCACTCCACTCCTTCACCAACCGTTCCCATAACCAGGATACTTTCACGCCTTGGCGGTGATTTCAATGCTTCTTCGCGGAATCCCGAGAAACAGTAGCTGCCGCGTCCTATAACCGCGTCGGTTAATCCAGCCATGACTAAGTTTATATCAGAGCTTTAATTCAGAATGATGCCGACATTTAGTAGGCTAAAATTCGCCTGAAGAAGTTTTTCCGGTGAAAAAAAGTGTTTAGATTCTTTCCCACATTTTTTTTATCGGATGCTAAATATTTCGTGTAATCAATAAGAAAAAGACTACCATTTCTAAACTTGTTGTCTGACCCATGAGACTGAAACGCTTTTGCAGATTAGTTCTCTATATGGGCAAACCTATCCCAGATGGAAAAGCAGGAGAGCAGAGACAATGAAGCATAAATCCCAGACACCCCAATGGCAAACCGCATTGATCATATAATGATTTACGAATATGTCATGAAGCTCCAGGAGTCCAAAGCACATCTTCCTAGGAGAAGCTGACACCTGAATGACTCCTTCAGTTACATCCTCCTCATAAAGGATGAGAAAGTCTTAACAATTAATCGACGTCACTTTGTGACTTCCGGAAGTATGAGGTACACAAAGCACATCTTGATCTTCCCTGGCGAAGTAGAGACCTGGGTGTTTTCATCAGTGAGTCGGCGTCTTTCCATGATTTTCGAGAGCTCTACTGGTATCCAAAACACAGTAACTGTCTAGCCTAACTTTGGACAATACGCAAGCCGTGCAAATTTTCTTAGACAAAAGTCAGGGTTCATTTTTGCAAGGGTTTTTATGGGGCATTTCTTCCAGGATCAATATCAAACTCTTTCATAAGCATTTCAATGATCGAAAAAAGTATGTCTTCCAAATAGCAGCCAATCCGATTAATATTTACCCTTACAGAAAGCTAATCAAATTTTTCCGTTGAATTTACATGGAGAAAATGCTCTCAAATAAAAAATGAACATGAAGTGCTCAGTTGTTATCGAAATGTGTCGTCTACGGATGGCTGCAACCTTTTTTTAGAGCCAAAAAAATTTATTTGAAACAAGAATACAAATTTTCAAAAGTTCAAAAATGATAGAACTATAAGTGCGATAACTAAAAATTGTCCTAGATTACATATATATATATATGCCTCTTTGTCCATCAGATTGGGATGGACCAAACCATTCGGTTTCGGTTTCTATTCCTTTTGAATAGAACTGAAGGGCCTATGACAAAGCCACCGAACGCGTCCTCGGTCACTGACATTGACTGAAATCCTAAAAACAAGGGACCATCGAGTATGCTTACAGTTATTACGAAAAATAACTGTTATCACAACTGTTTGCTACGAGATCACTGAGTTCAGCTTGAACTTTTGCACACAAAAATAGTCACAAAGTTAAAAAGTCACAAAGTTCAAAAGTTATAAAGTTAAAAAGTCACACGTTTAAAAAGTTATAAAGTTAAAAACTCACACATTTGAAAAATTATAAAGTTAAAAAGTCACACAGTTACAAAGTTATAACGTTAAAAAGTCACACAGTTACAATGTCAAAAATTCACACAGTTATAAAGTCAAAAAGTCACAAAGTCACCCAGTCAGAATGTTACAAGTCACAAGTCACTTAGTAATTTTTTAATCACCCATGCACTTTTAGAACTGCACTAATTGTATCAAAGACGCTGCCACAGACTATCACACGATTTACTCCCTGAAAAATGTACTATCCTGTCGTAAGAACAATGTTTTGACCGAATTGAAAGCAATGGACTGTATTAAAACTCTTTATTCTTTTTTCTGACGGATAAAACTGCACTGGGATACATAAAAGAATTTTCCACAATTTATTCCATTTTAACAAGGCTGACGCCAAAAAGCATGGTCATTTATTAACTAAAAGAAATAAATTACAAGTGGTAAAAATGACTAATCTCGCTGCCAGCAAAATGCGTAAAACAAAATAGAATTAATAAAAACAAGTAAAATTGCATGAAAATCTCGAACAGTTATGATCTATAATGTTCTGTATTTAATCGCATTTTCCCGGAATTCTACAAATTACGAAAAACTGCAAAAGATATGCAAACAATTCAAATGAAAAAGAAGTTTTAAAATTCACAAAAAAGGTCAAAAATAAAAAGAATCCAGGAAATGAAAAACAATACCCGGTGGGATTTTTCCTTAATTTCGTGGAATTGTTTTTTTTTTTTGTAATTTCTCGTACTTTTTTCGTAATTTTTTGTAACTTTCATATACTTTTTGTAACATTTTGCAAATTATATTTTTATCCGTGGACATTTGTGTCTATTTGTCCATTTGATTTTTGTTTGTGATTCATAGAAATTATGAAGGCATAAAACTGAATGCGTTGAGTATCACGAGTTTTACACCTACATCCAATAATGCACTTCTTTGCAAATTTTTAATTTCTTTTACATTTGGTACATGCCAGATTTATAGTTGAAATTTACATCTGTAACTATTTTCATTTAAAATTGATAACTTCAAACATTTTTTTGTGGCGACTTTAGCTTTGAATAAATCAGCGACTCCAAATTCGAGTTTTTTCAAACTTTCATTCTTCCCGTTCGAAAAATAGAGTATCCATTTTTGAGCTCATTCGGTAGGGAATTGTGTATGTAAATACAATCATTGTTATAATACACAATTATAGTCATTATACAATGTATATACTCGATTTTGATAAATCATGACTGGTGAATTTTTTTAAATTTATTGTCATCTTGGAAGACTCCGTGGAACTTGGCTCGCCGATGTCGTATGACAATGTTTCATCGCCTGGATCGTCGACTGTTGACGTGGGGATGTCAACCCTATCCCCTTCGTTTATGCCGCCACCATCTTCGAAAATTAGCGTGCCGCCACGTCCGTCGTCTGCTCCAGTGCCGGAGCACCACAATAAAAAATCGAAAATCGAGCACCCTACACTACAACCCGAGAGGATCCGAAAGAAGCAAAGCTGACTTATCCTCGAGGCCCTCCAAGTAATGAAACAATTCGCAGAGAAACATATAGCACCTACGCCAAAAGATTCGTTCGACCATTTTGGCTCCTTTGTCGCTACAAGATTGAAAGCTGCCGATCCTCAAATCAGGAAACAGATGGAATATGAAATTTTCACTATTTTGAATCGTTTATAAGACTTAAATCTTTTTGTTCAACTGATATGACTTGCCATTATAATTATTTGTAATTCTTTGTTTTAAGAATTCTTTATCTAAAATCTTTTTTGATATTTGGAAAAATATTTGTCTTTACCTTGCAATGTAATACAGGTTTTCGTCAAATCGACATGACAAAAATCTGTAAAGGATGTATGAATAATTATTTAACAAAGTTTTAAATAATTTTGTAGCTTTACTAAGTGTTATTTCAGAAGAATGTTACATTTCAAGAAATGTTTGTATAATTTTATTGATTATAATAAAGTATTTTCATAATTTCTTAACTATACTCAACTATATTTTATAAATTATTTTTGGTGAAAAACGTTACCATAACGTTGAATTGTTCCAAAATGGTTAATTGAACAAAAGCTTTAATCTTTTTTTAAATCTAATGATTTTTTACCTAAAATACCGATTCCTAGTATAAAAAAAATAGTTTTGTGTAACCTATATGACTTGCATTACAATTTCTGGATCATCTTGTTTTGCCAAGGCACATCACCAGCGCTGTTGAAGTATTCGCACCAACTATCTCGCAAAGCCAGTGCATTATTCGCATGTCGATTCGCTCCCTGGGGGCAAAAGTTGACAAATCTGTGAGCGACTTAGTGCCTCCAATCGCCTCGAATTCATTGTCCCCTCAGCACATCTTCGTTATCGAGAAAACCCGGTGGTTTGTACATTGCTCTGCCAATACTTTGACTCCTAAGCCAATTGTACAGACAAATTGTGGCCATAAAAATTGATCGCACGACATGTGGATCGTGGCGCATTGGTGCTCTGTATATTTGAAATCTTGCGCCAAGAACCCCAAAAGCGTTCCCTGAGACTCTTCTTGCTCTCGATAATCTGGCAATTTTACAATACACAACTACAGTGAAATTCCTAAATATTTTAATCACGAATTAATTATTATTTAATTTATTATTCAATTTAAATAATAAATCCAATAAAAAAATCGCGCAATCGTCTTCTTTATTTTAATCAGAGTTTTTGAACTTCATTAAAAAACTCCATGGAAACTTTACGATTTTATATGGAAAATAGTCCCATATAAAATGGTCAAGTTTCCATGGATTTTTTAAATAGTTTATACCTGTAATGAAAGATTCTCCTACCATTCCGTTGAAAACATTGAGACCCTAGATAAGGAATTAGTATATTCCTGGTCAGCGGAAATCCTTCATCCCCAAATGCAACGAATGGATAAGTGATGTTTGTTCCTGGAAGAGACTCAGGTGGTGGAATGTTAAGCGTATTGTTTTCTAATTGTTGTTTTAGGCTTGATTTGTTCCACACTCCTGTGTCACTTATCCTCCTCATTTCAGATACCGGGCGACCTCTCAGAGTATGCAGCCTTATCCTTGCACGCGGAGCTCTACAAGGGTGAACGAACCCTTTCCCTAGCTGCTCGTGGGAGCAACAATGACACCACCCAAACACCAAAAAGTTGTAGATGCGGTACAAAATGATCGAACGAATCGGCGAAACGCCCACATTGAGTGGACGAATCAACTCAAGGATGACTTGCTAGACTGCTACGATGCCAGCATTATCCCAACCCTCAAAAAGAGTTCCATTGGAGTCTTAGTTCTAAATGATACCAACTTTTACTTGAGCCGCAACTTTACTGAACTATAATTTTTTTCTGTGATACCGAGCTGATTTACCAAAAAGGAATATGTACAGTGTACACCTCACTTCTCGGACTTACATACCAATGGACTGACTATATTTTTGAAAAAGCACTATTTTGATATTTATTATGATAGTTTTTTCAAAAGGATAGAAGATACGTCGGAGATTATAGGACTTGAAATAATGAATTGACAAGCCCTTACTACTATAGGTATAACTAATTTACTATATAAAATAAACTTAGCATTGAGTCATTTTGTCAGCTTCCTAAGAAGATAGTTCTCATTTTAAAGGTAAATTTCTATGGAATCGCACAAACTTATTTATATTATTTTGCAATGTATTGCTTGCGTGGTGATGGCTGTTAAAGTTGGAACAAAAATGTTTGAAAATTGTTGACATTTGCACTATATTTGCATATTTTCTTAAAAGATTCACAAAACGACTTCAACCCAGGCTTATCTTATAGAGAATTTTGATAGCCGTCGCAGCATATTTAAGAGAGAGAAAATTTAACTCGGATATAATTGACATTAAAAGAACTTAAGCGGTCATCGAAAAACAGATGAATCATACTTTTGACCGGTACTGTATCATAACTATATACTAATAACTAATAAGTACTATATGGGAGATACCGACTAAAACGTATATGTGATGCCTCACGATCATTTTCATCTCAAAAAGAAAAGAAAAAAAAACATTTGGGCCCGTCTTTGAATATCTTACGAAAACTGAAAAAAAAACCTTTGAACATTTCTGAAAAATGGTGAAAGAAGTAGAAAAATATTAGTTTTTTGCTGTTGTAAAGTGCTTCATTCCAGTCCGTTATATAAGTCACAAGTCCCCGTACAAGAAGTAAAGTGTATAAAATTCTCTGGAAAAAAGTGTTCCGGAGTTATGACCTTCAAAAGTAGTTTTTCAGCGAATTATTTCTTGAAAAAATGACAAATTTTCATTTCGTATTTAAAACCAACATTTACTTGATCCAAGAACACGTACCTACTGGGTATCATATAGCTACTAGGTATTGTGATACAACTACCACGTAACCTATACCCATCTGTCGAACCTACTTATGTTTACTAGGCATAATAGCTTTTAGGTATCATATATATTAGGTAAGATAGCTACTGATTATTATATACCTATGCGGCATAATATCTAATAGGTATCATAACGACCACTGTTTTTATAATTAATCATCCAATTAATATTTCACATAGATTTCTCATCTAGGTGCTCGACCATTCAGATTAATCACATTTACCCTAAAACATAAACTAGGTCACCTAGAAATCAACCCTATGTGGAATATTAATTCGCTGATTATGTAAAATAGTGGTGCGTGAAAAGGCACCCTTATAGCGACTGTAAACTTAGTTGATGCCGCTTGGAATCATAACCACAAGGTATGATAACTGCCAAGAACTAGAAATTTTAATCTACCAATGTACTGAGACTGTAAATACTATTTTTTAAGATTTTTGTTCTGCAGAGTCTTACATTTTCAACTGGTTTTTATTACAGGTGATGGATAGGCAACAATACATCGTCAGACCGATGGTAATGGACGAAACAACCGAGAATGGTACAGGAAGTGAAAATCCGGCTGTTGCTGGAAGTAGTGGTGTTGTAAGTGAAGCTGCGGTAGCACATGCGCCGGCCCTGACGGAACAAACCCTCCGAGAACGCGGCATTCCTTTACACCAGGCCATTCAACAGGTAAGACTGATTTTCTTATTATTTTCTTCTACTAAAGCTACGTAGCCACTATGCTTTTCAAAGACCGAGACGAAACAGGAACAATCGTGCAGAAGTAATGAAATTGCATCAGACTCGGCTTAGCAATAAAAAAATAGGATACCAATATTTTTTTTTCATTTTCTGAAAGGACATTTTTTTCTGAGATTTAGATGATTTTATACATGTTAAGGAGACCGGGGCAGCGACACCCACCAAGGCCTTTGCTAACACAATCGCTATTTCTTAAGGATTTAAATTATTCTTTGCATTAAGAAAATCTATATAATTAGAGAAATGCGGCTATGAACACAAATCTCCAAAAATTTTGATGTAAAAGAACAATCATGTAGAAAACAGGTTTGAGTTTTGACAACAAAATAATGGCAGATTCACTAGCCGGAATATAATGTTTGCAACATTAATTGAAATACAGTATGAAAATTTGACATATTGATAGGTGAAACATTACTGCATCAGTTAATTATGAAAGTTAAACTTAATTCAAATCCAAAATATATTAAATTTTGGGTGGTAACTCTAACATAAATTTATTCATATTTATTCGGCACATATAGTCCGCACCTAGCAGAATATCAACATTGTCAACAAATGAGAAGTTTTATCACAGCTGTCACTATTTTAAATAAAAAGAACACAGTACTTCATGAAGAACACCAGTTTAAATGTTATTTTTGAATACATTAGATGTCAGCTAATCAAACCGTCGAATTTTCCTATCATAAGATGTTTCTATTTTTATAAAAACAACTGCGGCTACCGCTGCTATATGTCTGTTTAACTTTATACGGAGCAATGAATATCAAAGGGACGACGGAGCTCTGTATACCCTACTTGACATTTAAAAGCTTTCAATGTGCTTTCACATCGAGTTCATATCTACGATTCTACGTTATTCAAGGGTTTATGCGCGTGTATTTCACTGGCCATAAACCTACCAATAACTTACATATGAAGTCGATCTAAAAAAAGGGTTCTTTCATCAATAAAATGCCCAATAAAAAGGCACCCTTACATATAAGTGGCCTTCAACTTTGCGGTAATAGTAATGATAAATTTACGGAACGACTCATTTAAGATGAAATCTTCTAGACTGGGACGTTAATCATCAGCAGCGCCTCTTTCGCATCGTCAGGTTCGAAAGGTTCACATCCGGGTTTGAATAGTCGTCGTGCACCTGCGATCTCGCCTTAGGGTCATTGTCCAACCAGCGCCGCTTTCGCGAAAATTCTCTGCTCTCACCGGGAAAGCTTGACTGTTCCCGTTATTAGGTACATCCAGGTGTATATATTAGTGCGAAGATACAATTCGAGACATCAATTTACATATCATAAAGTCATTCATACAATTTTTCATTTTAAATCTCTCTGCACCATATTTCATATTTTATAAATAGAAACAGTCTTATCTTGAATAATAATCCGTTCTTGTTGAAGCGCAAAAGTAACATTTTTAATTTGAATCTCGCGCCACAGTTATATTCCCAAAGACAAACTTAAACAAAACCTTTATAGCAGTCATGTATCGGATTATCAATTTGGTACTTTTTAATTTCAAATTTAAAAAATGTCTTTTGGCTTAAAGGGACTCCATAGTTCGCCCCCAGCCCCTTACCTGATCGTTGGGGGCCCTATTGTTCCGCCCGAGTTTTACGGTAGTCAATCCAAGCCATGGACAGATTGCGTCGATACCTGATCGAGTCCTGGGTAATACACATGTCTATTAAACCTGCCAGCCCTCTCTTACGTCCACGTTGTTCAACTAATGCAATCCATACTGGCTCGATAGGTGTTAATATCCTCTCTTTGATGCCAGTGAATAGCTTGTAGCTGGTGTTTAAACAAGCTATGGGCCTTTAGTTATTTGGACTTGACAAATCTTCGGTCTTAGGGATCAGTACTGTGTGTCCTTTAACTAACCACTGCGGGATGGGTTGTTCTCTGTTTAAGAAAGCAGTAAATATACGAGCTAGATGTTGGTGCGTATAAGTAAGCTTCTTCCACCAAAAGTGTTGATTTTATCTGACCCTGGCACTGAAAAGTTCTTAGTTCTAGCGATAACTTTCTTCACTTCTTCAGGAGTATTGAGTGGACAATCTTCGTCTGGACCTTGCAACCTTTGCCTGTGGTAAAAGTTACGAAAGAGTGATGTATCTGAAGCGTCTTCATTTAGCTGATAAGTATCTCCATATACTTGCTCCCAGGAGACTTGAATCTCTTCTCGACTAGGCGGATTCTTAACGGCACGTGACGTTTTATTGAACAGACAGAAAGGATGAGTAGAAAAGGTGGAACTTTCCTGAACCCACTTTACTCGCCGTTTAGGGCACTGTTTCGCTATTGAAAGAGATTATATATTTTGCATCCAGTGCTGCTTGATGGTCAACAGTTTACACTTGTTCAGCGTGTAATTTGCTTTCCTTGAGTTTCGAGCAGGTGCCCTAACTTTTGGAGTGAATTTTTTATTTAATGTTATGTAGCTAATTACGCACTGAATATTTGATCCATGCCGTCTCGCCATTTCAATTTTAAACTGAAGCTGTACAATACGCTCCCGGGTCTTACTCAGGTGTACCGAAGTATCTTTACTTCTATCGTCACTAAGCAGGGAGACCGCCTTCTCGTAAACTACAGAGTTCAGATTTCAGAGATGAACATCTCAGGGGAGCAAATAGGGGAGAGCAGTATTAACTTCAGCTAATTTGTTCATCCTAAGAAAGACTTTTTGGTGGATAGATCTCCTGCTTCTCATGTTGGCATTATCGGCTATCTGCAAAGGTGGTCTTGCTGGATCGGGTGGAATGTTCACTGGATGATGTTGCTCTTCTTCTTGCTGATAAAGAGCTTTGTATCCGTTTTTGCGCAAAGAGGATACCTGATCTCTTGAATACTGAGGCGTTTTATGAGCATATTCCGGGTGCATATTGACCCAACGGTCATGTAGCCTCTGCATGAATCCTCTTCGCGCAAGTGAGCTTCGTTGCCAACAGGTAAGGATGTCCCTCCTGAGTTGATCCGATCATTTTAATTGATGTTCTCGTGTTTGTCCGGGGCCATTGCCAAGCCGTCGCCTCGGTTCGGTCCCATTGCCACTCCCAACTGAACCATGGCCTCCATCTGAGAGAGTCCTATTGCGGGTGGGACTGCGCGATACTGGTGACGTAACTGCATAATTCGTTGCATTGGGGAGTTTGCGCAAAGCAACGTGGCTGACTGCAAGAGCCGGAGCTTGTGGTCAATACTGATAGAAAAAATTGTTTACAGGTATTTGACAAAATTTTGCATAAAATTTGTCCAACTACTCTCTAGATCTGAATTAGTGCAAGGTTAATGTTATTATGAAACAAATCCTTAAGACAAAATTCTCAGAAATGTAAGGATTTAAACTTGCATTCAAAATAAAAAAAGGAAAGAAAAAGAAGCCGGCCTCCACACTCCCTTCCTTCTTTTCTCGTCTCGTATTTATTTATTTAGATCTCTTTTAGCCTTAAAACAAAAAATATTCACATTAAAGAGCTATATAACACACTTATTTATTTATTTTGATGTTCATCGAAATGATAAAATATACTTTGAAAAATTTTTAATTTTAGTTCATGTTTTTGCAGGCTTCGAAGGTAAGCAGCTTACTTTTAATTTGTAATTCGCTCACGGAAAAAGTAAATAGCTAAATTTACCTTTTGGCATGCATCATTTGAACTGTGATCACACTTTTTGTGTAATTTAGTGAATATTAAAACGTAAAATAACCGCATTTACGATTCTCCTTGCACGAAGTTACAATTTGAAATAGCAAAATTTTTTTAATTTGCGGAAAAAGATGTGTTCGGAGTTCAAATAGTGCATATTAAATGATAAGTTTAGAAATATACTAAAAAAATTAAATGTTATCCTTGAATTTGAGGTAGGTAATTTCTTGTAATGTTTACGCGAACATAATTTTTATATTTTCGCTCGCTTATACTGCTTGCTTCAAAATTGTTGGCAGACTGATGTTATTTAAAAGTCATCAATAATTTCAGAATTCGAATAAGAAAAATAACACCCACATTATATTGAATGACCAGAACTTTCACTGCTAAATCATAGTATATTACATCACAAGGAGTATTAGGCTTCACGTGAGGACCTGTCTAACCCTCCGAGTGATGTACGATATTTTATTCGAAATCAGTGTTTTATTAGACTTTAGGGTCGTCTGGGAAGTAAGTCGTGATGTTTATAATATCATTCGTCGTGAAAACATATGACTGACGTAGCAGTCATCTGCTTGGCTGAGATTGGTATTCTCGTATTGCGCGAAATATGAAATTGGTTCGGTCCGAGCTAAAGTATTATATATATATATATGTTTGTGTGTGTAAGTGTGTGTGCGCGTGTGTATGGTATGCACATCATCATTGCGAAATCAACGTGCCTACCTCTGGAAAAATGGATATGTACGCGGAGCGTTTTCCAATCGCTGCTTGATCAAGCTGCAGCCGAAGATGAGAAAGCGACATTAAGACCAACAGCGGAAAGCAGGCAGCTTCTAAAAGATAATCACAATTCTAGAACAAGAAGGAACATTAACATGCAAGTTCCTCCTAAGCCCCAAGATCTGGCTGAAATTGATGCCTCGCTTCGTGGAGAAATCTCGCAAGAGTCCGACCTCTAAACCATCAATTGCTCAGTTGATGGTACTGTGAAAGCTTTGGCTAATTCAAAGCAAAGGCTCAAACCAACGATGGATCAAAAGACAAAGGACGCTTGAATCGAATGAACAAGAAGATTGAATGGAGAATCAAAAGAAGAATCAAAAGTTTCTCGCTAATCTATCTCGCCATTATAGTGATCACCCTGTTTCTGTCAAAAATCCACCCAAGCCCAACGAGGTAGAAACTTTTTAGAGAGAGGTATACAAGATCCCAGAAACACTAAAGTTGAAAGAAGATACTGACAATATCATCTGCTTCAAGCAATTTTGCGAAAACCTCATAAACTCTGAGAAGGAATCTCCATCAATAACTACCGAAGAGGTGAAAAAAGAACTTAGAGGCACGAAGAACTTTTCCACTGCTGTACCAGATTGTATCAAGAACTTCTGGTGGAAGAAGTTTACTTCTACACAACAACATTTGGCCCGCATATTCACCTCATATTATGTCGTACAATTTATAAAATGACCAACTCTTTACAAGAATTAAAAAAAAATCAATGTGTGTCATATTCAAATAACAAATAGGAATATTTATAAAAAGTAATAATATTTTTCATGTTTAAAATGAATGTATTCAGAGTACACATTTTATTTGAAATTTCACGAGGTTTTGTTTGTACTATGTTTGACCCTAGGGCAGAATCAAGGATAAATATTCTAAAAATATGTTCATTAGTTATTAAAATACTGCAAAGAATTACCTTTAAAATAGTTTTGTCCTTTTAAAATCATGGAATATTTCTTTATAAAATAAGTTTTATTAAATTTATTTTACAATTATTTACAATTAATTTCCAATTCGAATTATTTTAAAACTAAAATAAAATTGTAAGAATAAATATAAATATAAGTTTTCTGAGATTCTTGAGAAAGTTTTGAAATATTTTCTAAAATTTCATGTATTTTAAATTAAAATTAAAATAAAAAAACATTTTCAACCGAATAGTTTCATTTTAAGGCAAAAAAGGTTAATTCTCAACGAAAATTATAATAATTGCTATTTCATTTTAAAAAAATATTTTCAATAAAAAGTGGTCGAATTTAACATTAATAAAATGAATTTTTGACAATATAAAAAAATGTTCAAAAACTATGTTCATTAGTTATTAAAATAATACAAAGAATTACCTTCAGACATTGTATTATCCTTATAAAATCATGAGATATGTCTTTATAAAATAAATTTGGTTAATTTATTTTACAATTAATACAATTAATGTCCAATTACAATTATTTTCCAATTAAAATAAAATTGTAAAAACTCAATTTCGTAATGTTGAGATTAGTATTTTCAGACATTAAAGGTTTTGTAAAGTTTTTATATATTGAGAAAGCATATGAGGTCAAGTTAATAACTTTTTTACTTTTCTCTTCAAATCCCCAAGATTGTGATTAGAGCCTAAAATAGCAAGAAAAGAAAAGTTAATATCAGAGGTAAGTATACAGTAAAAATGTTAATTAATTTAGTTATATAAAAATAATTATCATTCATTATTATTTTGACTTTATAATATATTTAAAATCAATTGAAAAATGAAACATAAATAATGAAAAAAGAAACTGCAGAAGCGGATAGTCTAAAACATTCCCCAATAATTCCTAAAAAACATAATCATTAAATATCTCAAGACTTCATCACATGTTTTAAAGTATTTCTTCAAGGTGTCAATTTTTCCAAGCCAAAATCAACTCAAACCTTCTAATAGCCGCCGAAAGCGAATCGTGAAGTCGGGGTCAGGCCTTCGGCGAGCTCGGCTGCGTGCTCGTGCCTCGGGTATATTCTCCTAGAAGGGGCTGAAATATAATGTAAAACTATTACAGAAACCTATTTAGTACCATTTTACGTTATTTTAATTTTTTCTGATGTATATCATGACCAGTCTGGGCCAGGATCTGCTATGCCAGACTCTGACGCCAAAACAGCACGCCAAAGCGGAACCAGCCGGGCTCCAAGCTGCAAACAGATTCTTCTTTTTCGGACGCCCAGCTGGCGCCAGTCTGCAGTTATCTTACTGCAAGGGTATTCAATTGTTTCCATATAATTTATACGTGAAAAGTATTTAAAATAACGCACATTCCATTTTCATACCTGCAAAGTTCTGAATTGTTACAGAGATTTATATGAAAGGAACATTTATTAACCACCCTCCCGTTTATTTTGTAATCCAAAATTTACTATTGCCAAGTGGCAAGGAAGGTTTCAAGCACCCTGCTTATAGAAAGGCCAATTGCAGGGTATCAACATTACCACTAAAAACAATAACTTGCAGTCTAAAAAACTTTCGTCATATTAGTCCAGGCATCTGGTAATTTTTCACCGTATTCGTTTGCCATAGCGTTTCACTGAGAGGTCCTGACGGGAATTTCAAATTTTCCAAACATGACTACGTTGCGTCCCGAAAATATTTTTGAACAATTTTCCAAAAGTCGTGTTTTCGTAGACTGCTTTCGTAAACTTTAGAAAATTCTGAAAAAGTTAAAAAAAAAGAAGAAACTTCATTCAATAATAGGCGCAGAGTTGTGAGTCTCCAAAGAACCCCGATTTTTTCAAAAAGGTGGCTAAAGAACCTAATTCTAAAGTTATTATCTGTACTTTAGAACCTGTCAATTTTACGAAAAAATATTCTGGACTTTAATTAAAGTGTACGCAATTCCGAGTAATTCTAAAAAAAACAATGTTTGAACCTCAGTGAGTCGTAAGTTGTGGCCTCTAAAACTTAACTAGTTTTGACGTATTCTTCAGAGCAAATTACTCGTGTTCAGTTGTTTCAAAATACTTCGCTTGTGGGTAAGTCTATGTTGATGATGACAGACAAAGTTTTCATGTTGGAAATTATGTATCAATGTAAAAAAAATCTTCCGGCCTTCATAGATCAAGAATTATGACTCTTAACAAACATTTTTTTCTATTTTTAATCAGAATTTTTTTTTTTAATATCTCGTTTGGTGAATATCGTACAGAAAACGGCAACGGCATTAAAAAACATGAGTAAAAAACGGTTCCACGTGAAAATAAATTTTTTCGTACAAGATGCCTGCACTATATTCAGATTTTTACATATGACGGAATTTTTTTAAACGTCGTTTATTTTCTGCATCTTCTTGCTGTCTTTTGCCTCTTTTTTTATTTTTTAGGAGCGTCAATAGATTCCCATTTTAAGCCACGCGATATTCTGGAAACGAGCAACTGTTTCTGAGTTACGGTGAAAAACTGGCAAGTTACAATTTCTTTCACTTTTGTCACGCTTATACTGTCTTCTAACACACATGCACCACACACATTTTTGGCTAGTGTTGGACACTGCTCAGCCTGACTGTGGTTATACCTGACCTGACCGGTAATGTCTGGTCATGACGGTAAATGTTGGTAAAGCGCGGTCAGACACAAATATTTCCACCAGAAAAGGGATTTTTTATAGAGTAAAGTAGTTCAGTTGTTAGGACATACCCTATGCTAAACTTGTACAAAAAGTTTTTCGGTCCTAAATGTTCCAGTTATTCTCAAAGTAACAACAAATCCAAAACGCTGAGCATAGCAGACGACACTTATGACAGTTTCGCTCGAATTTCGAGGAGAATTTGAAAATGGCACTTTACAAATTGAAAAATTACATTGAAAATTTGTTGCATTTATTAAGCAATATTTTGAAAATAATATTTAGTAGTGTGCCAAGTTACATTGAATAACATTTCAATGGATATGACACTTAAACATTAAGTTAAGTACTGTGTATCGTATAGGTTATATTCCCTAAATGAAAATACGGTTTTTTTCTCTTTAAATAAAATAAAATTTATATCTAATTATTATATATTTACATTTATGAATCTTAAATTAGATTGAAATCATTTCTTTCATCTTTTTTATTTTTATTACTTTGAAATCACAATAAAAAAGCATGGATAATATTCACCAACGTTTCGGTGCTCACACAACGCCTACCCCGAAAGGGAAACGGCTTAATGATATAATAATAATAATAATAATAATAATAATAATAATAATAATAACTTACACCATACGAAGATTGATTTACGTAAATAGTTTAAATATTGAAAATTCTTATTCTAATTAAATAATTCTTAATTTTTGTAGATTTTCAAAAAGTAGAGAGTTTCTTCTGATGTAGAATTTTATTATCACATTTTTATTTAAAATAATTAATCTTCAAGTGAGAAAATAGGAATTTTCAACAAAATAGTTACATTTTTAATCAAACTGATAAATCTTTGATAAAAAAATGAATTCTCAACAGACAGTTTAATAGTTGATATTTCTACCAAAAACTATATTAATTTTCAATACAAAACTGTAAACAAAACCTCATCAAAAAAGTTGAATTTGAAAGACATAAACACGAATTAGAAAAAAAGAGTTAAATTTACAACACAAAATATGCATTTTCTACCAAAATAATGAATTTTTCGATAAAAAAGACGATGTTTCAATAGAATAGGTGAATTTTCAACTGAAAAATATAAATTTCAGAGCAAAATTAGAATAGCTACATTTTAAATAAAAAAATAATTTTCTGAAGAAAAAAAACGAATTTTGTAGAAGATGAATTTTCTACCAAAAAAAGACAAATATTCAACAAAATAGATGAATTAAAAAATATCAATTTTTAACAAAAAATAGAAAAGTTTCATTTTAAGTTTGAGAAATAAATTTGTAACCAAATCAAATAATTTTTCAACGAAATAGTTAAATTTTTAAAGAAAAGGATGAATTTTCAACCAAAAAGATTAATTGTCTATAAAAAAAATTTGACAAAAAATTTGCTGAAAATATTAATTTTTAATAAAAAAAAACTAATTTTCAGCTAGAGAAATGAATTTCCAACTAAAAGGATTAATTTTCTATCAAAAAGATTAAAAGTACATACAACATTTTTTTTGACGAAAAATAGAATAGTTAAATTCTCAAAGAAAAAGATGAATTTTCCACCAAAAAGATTAATAGTCTATAAACAAAATGTTGACAAAAACTTTGCTTAAAAAATTAATTTTGAATAAAAAAACTAATTTTCAACTAGAGAAATGAATTTTCAATCAAAAGTATTAATTTTCGACAAAAAAGATTAAATACATATAAACAAAAAAATTTTGACGAAAAATAGAATAGTTAAATTTTTAGGTAAGAAAATTAATTTTCAATTAAAAAGGCTAATTTTCAACCGAAGAAACAAAATTTTAACCAAAAATAATTCTTTTCTACCAAAAAGAATAACTTTTGACAAAGTACACGAATTTTCAACAAAATATTATAATTTTCAATGAAATTTGCAGCCTAATAGTTGGATTTTCAACCGAAAAGGTTCAATTTTTAGTTTAAAAAAATAAATTTTGGATAAAAAAAACTCATTTTCAACCAAAGAAATGAAATTTCAACTAAAAAGATTAATTTTCTACCAAAACGAATAATTTTTAACAAAACACTTGAATTTCAGACACAAAAGATGAATTTTTTACAAAGAAAGACAAATTATCCACAAAATAAATGAATTTTTAACTGAGAAAGATGACTTTTCTACAAAAAATAGAATAGTTTTATTTTCCGTTAGATAAATAAGTTTTTAAACAAATAAAATAAATTTTCAATAAATAGTTAAATTTTCAACCAAACAAATGAATTTTCTACCACAAAGATGAAATGTCTATAAAAAAGTTACTAAAATTTCAGTTGAATTTTTAATTTAAAAAATTAATTTGCAACAAAGAAACTAATTTTTAACCAAGGAAATGAATTTTTAACCAAAAAGATTACTTTTATACCAAGCAAGAATAATTTTTAACCAAATACATGAATTTTCAAACAAAAAGATTAATTGTCTACAAAAAAATATTTGACAAAAAATATACTTAAAAAATTAATTTTCAATAAAAAAACTAACTTTCAACTAGAAAAATGAATTTTCAACCAAAAGGATTAACTTTTGAACAAAAATATTAAATGTATATAAAAATATTTTTTTTTGATGACGAAAAATATAATAGTTAAATTTTTAGTTAACAAAATTAATTTTCAAGAAAAAAAAACTAATTTTCAACCGAAGAAACGAAATTTCAATTAAAAATAATTATTTTCTACCAAAAAGAATAACTTTTGACAAAATACACCAATTTTCAACCAAATATTATAATTTTCAATTAAATTTGCAGCCTAATTGGATTTTAGTTAGTTGGATTTTCAACCAAAAAGGTTCAATTTTCAGTTAAAGAAATGAGTTTTTAAGCAAATAAGATAAATTTTCAAAGAAATATTTAAATTTTCAAACAAAAAAAATGAATTTTCTACCAAAAAGATTACACATCTATAAAAAAAAAAACAATTCGACGAAAAATCGTTCAATTTTTAGTTTAAAAAATTAATTTTTGATAAAAAAACTCATTGTCAACCAAAGAAATGAAATTTCAACTAAAATGATTAATTTTCTAATAAAAAGAATAATTTTTAACAAAACACTTGAATATTAGACACAGAAGATGAATTTTTTACAGAAAAATACGAATTTCTTACAAAAAAATACAAATTTTCCACAAAATAGATGAATTTTCAACTAAGAGAGATGAATTTTCAACAGAAAATAGAATAGTTTTATTTTCAGCTGGATAAATAAGCTTTTAAACAAATAAAATAAATTTTCAATAAAATAGTTACATTTTCAACCAAACAAATGAATTTTCTACCACAAAGATTAAATGTCTATAAAAAAGTTACCAAAATTTCAGTTGAATTTTTAATTGAAAAAAATTAATTTGCAACAAAGAAACTAATTTTTAACCAAAGAAATGGATTTTCAACCAGAAAGATTACTTTGCTACCAAAGAAGAATAATTTGTAACCAATTACATGTATTTCAACCAAAAAGATTAATTGTCTATAAAAAGAAATTGACAAAAAATTTGCTTAAAAAATTAATTTTCAATAAAAAAACTAATTTTCAACTAGAGAAATGAATTTTCAACCGAAAGGATTAATTTTTGACCAAAAAGATTAAATGTATATAATTTCTTTTTTTTTACGAAAAATAGAATAGTTAAATTTTTAGTTAACAAAATAAATTTCCAACAAAAAAACTAATTTTCAACCGAAGAAACGAAATTTCAATAAAAAATAATTATTTTCTACCAAAAAGAATAACTTTTGACGAAATACACAAATTTTCAACCAAATATTATAATTTTCAATGAAATTTGCAGTCTAATAGTCGGATTTTCAACCGAAAAGGTTTAATTTTCAGTTAAAGAAATAAGTTTTTAAGCAAATAAGATAAATTTTCAACGAAATAGTTAAATTTAAAAAAAATGAATTTTCTACCAAAAAGATTACACATCTATCAAAAAAAAAAAAAAAAAAATTCGACGAAAAAGCGTTCAATTTTTAGTTTAAACAATTAATTTTCGATAAAAAAACTCATTGTCAACAATATCTAATCCTCAATCTATTTTGATCCATGATACAATACCATCCAAAATCAAATCCCATACACATTCCAATTAAATCCACATTCCAACCTTATACCAAATTTAATCTTATCCACTTCCAATACAATAAAATATAATCCTCAATCTAGCTAAATCCACAATCCAGTCAAAAAACCAATCTTATCTATCATCATTTTCAACCCTGAATTTAATCTTACCCACAATCCAATTTAATCTGCTATACAATCCACAATCCAATTCAATCGAACTATAGAGTGTTTATGGATTTGTATACGGTCATAAATTCAGAAATGTCAGGAAGTAGCAGGCTAAGCTAATTAATTTATTGCGTGTATAATTTTATTAAATTACAATTCAACTTTATGTGGTCATATCATTCACGATCTCCTTGTGCGATAACCATGAAAGCATAATTATTATTAGGATCTAATAATTGTATCCGGCATTTCAAATTGTAACGATTGCACAAAAACTGAATCATCTTTTTCATTATTAATAATAATAATATCAATAATGATAATAAAAATAGTGTTACAGTTTTTTTGCAATAATTACAATTAGAAATGTCAGATATAATGATTGGTTCCTACTAATAATAATTATTCTCTCATGGTGATCGCACAAGTCGATCGTGAATGCTGTGGCTTGATAACGTGAAATTAGCAATTGCCAATTAGTTGCCTAAATAAATCAGTCATCTGCCCTTGAGAAAAGCCCTGATAGAATCAGATTCAAATAGGATTTTTTAGGGTGAAAGCAGATCAAAATCTATTAGATACGAGTTTGCTCTTTTGATTCTTTGGGCTTCTATTCTATCGTTCTTCTTCATCATCATCGTCATCTTCTTCTTCTTCTTCTTCTTTTACTTTTTCTTCTTCTCCTTCTTCTTGTTCTTCTTCTCCAGGAGGTCCAATGTTATTGGCCTGCGATCTTAATTCTGTGAAATGAAAAAAAAATTATTGACTATTAATACCTGAAACATATTGTAATGAGAACCAAATAGGTGTATGAAATATTCTAGAGCAGTCAAAAATATAGACTATGTTCCTCAAATATTGCGTCCGTCGTCTGGCGCACATTATGTAGTCGAAAAACAAAAAATGGATGTTGGGACAGAAATCTGTAGATATTCAACCGCAAAGTCTAGATGTTAAGTTTCATTGCTGAGAAGAATTTCTGGTTTTCTAATCTGATATTTTGAGAGCATTATAAATAAACTTCATTTTTTATTTGCCCTTTTTCTCGTTCTTTCACATGGATGCGAACTGAATCAATCTATTAAGTTGAAAATCAACAATTGTATTAAAAAGTCATGTTTTTGTATAGAAAATTCTACTCTTTCGTGAGGAATAACAAATTTTTGTTACAAAATTCAGAGCCTTGAAGCCCGTTTTCAAAAATTTGACTCTTTTAGTTGGAATCAACTTTTTTCATTCACAATTGAAATATTCTGTCGTGTAAATCTCAAATTCACTTTTTTGGTAAAAGGATAACCTTCACGGTAGAAATTTAATCTTCTTTCGCTGAAAATGCAACGATTTGATTGAAAAGTAGTCTGTATTAATTGAGGATATAACTATCTTGTTACATATCAGTCCTCATTGGATGAATAGCACTATTTTTGATTACAATTAATATATTTTTTCCTCCAAATTATCAACTGCTACATTTTTTGTTGAGATTTTATATTTTTTGGTTAGAAAATGAACTGTCTACTTGAAAATGAACTTTTCTATTAGGAATGAATATTTTTAGTTTGAAAATGCAAATGTTTTGCAGAAAATCTGAATATATTTAGGTCTAGAATTCAACAATTTCGTTGCAATGTTTTTCATTCTTGACTGAAAAATCTATCTCGGTTGAAAATTCGTTTTTTTGTGTGCAGAAAATTCAAGTTTTTTGTTTAAAAGTGCAAATATTTGTTAGAGAAATCTACTCCTTAGTTGAATATTAATTTTGCTGTTGAAAATGCATATTTTTGGGTTTAAAATTCAAATATTTTGTTCGAAATTCGTCGGAGTGGATCTAAAATTCAACTATTTGGTTGACATTTTTTTTCTGAATGGAAAATGTTCTCTGGTTCAAAATTCAATTTTTTTTTCGAAAGTTTGTCTTTTTGCGTTTAAAATTAAATTATTATGTTTAAAATCAACTATTCGACCAAAATGAACATTCTTGTTAAAAATTTAATTGTATTTTGTGTTGTAAAATAAAATGTTTCGTAGAAAATTCTTTTCTTTTTGCGGCTTGAAAATTGAATTATTTTGTTGAAAGTTCGTCCTTTTTGTTAGAACTCAGCTGCTTCTGGTTTAATATTAAAATCTACTCCAGTTGAAATAACAAATTTTACATGGTTCTTTGAGAAATCATCTTTTTTGGTTAAAAATTAAACTACTGGAATAAAAGTTATTCTACTTTATTAAAATTTCGTATTATTAGAATTATTATCATTTTCAGCTAAAAATTCTCCTGCAAGTCTCATAAATGAACGGAAATGAGTGAATTTCATGTTAAGAAAGAAAACATAATACTTACACTTATGACACCACACTTAGTTTTCGTGATATAATTACAAACGCATTGGATTCTTTTTTATTTTTACTTGTTTGAAACCCCATACGTTTATTATTGTTATGAGTAATTTCCACTCAGAATAGACTTTGGAAGTCGCACGTTTTCTGAATTTTCCAACTTATTTTCAATTTTTAATTAGGGTGATGTAATAATTGATTTGAGTTGACAAAAATAATTGTCTTAACAATTTAGTATCATTAAAATTATAAATGTCTTTGGATAATGGTTCATAAATGATGTGAACAGTAAGACTAATTAAATAGTAAAGACGATTGACAAGGGTAGCGTAGGGGTTTATATAAGCTTGACACTTCGATAAAGTCACGAACTTTCTTAGAAAACGACTGTCAATGTTTGACTAGGGCCCGTTTCTGTCAATGTTCGACCCAGTCACGTTCCTCGCATTTAAAATGAATCATATTAATGAGTTTCAGATTACTTGAGTGAAGATTATTTATGTCCTGTTAACTGGTACCTTTGGTGATCGGTCGTGTCTTCTCTAGATGGGCTATATGTCATTTGATATGCGCGAGTCTGTGCATTCGTTGACCTAGAGAAAGCATTTGACAAGGTGAATAAAGTAAACTTTGGAAAGTCCTTAAAGAGTACGGAGTGCATGGATGGCTCCTACAATCAACACAAACTATATATGCAGGCAGTAGAGCGAGTGTAAGGGTTAATGGGAACTGAGTGACTGTTTTGATAATATGCAAGGCGTAAAACAAGGATGCGTTATGTCCTCATGGCGGAGGTGCGTGGTTTGGCTTTCGCAGATGACAAGATTGTTATGACAGAATCAGTCGAGGACTCGCAGAGAATGTTAAACAAACCTAATGCAAGCATGAAGAACATGGACCTCAAAATTAACATAAATAAAACAAAGGTAATGGTGTTTGAGTTCTTGTTAGAACTACATCATTCTGGTTAAGGATTGAACTACTTAGTTAGAAATTATCCATTTTTAGTTGAATTTAAATGGTTAAAAATTTGTTTTTGAACTTCAAATTCAACTACATCATTTCTGGCTGAATTTGTTTTAGTCTGAAGTTGAACTATTTCGCAGAAAATTCATCTTTCTTGATTAGAAATCAACTTTCTCGATGAAAATTATTATTCTATACCATTTTCGGATAAAAAAAAATAATTTTGACGCAAAAAAAATTCCAGTAGAAG